>JBAMHW010000009.1:15465925-15486926 GCA_037177495.1 Rhadinocentrus ornatus | reverse complement strand
GAGAGAGATCCACTCCCAGGACGGACAGGCTGTAGATGTGACCAGGACTGAAGGATGAAGTCCTTGTGCTAAGATAATGTCGAAACCAGCTTTAATTTGCAATGAAGTAGTATTAAAGAATAGCTCAAAGTAAAAATGTTTATCAAGACTCATTAAAATAAAAATGATTACAATGGTAATGACAGAAAAAGATGGAAGTTAAAAATCTACTTTTCAACAAGGGTCCCATGATTAGGAGTAGAGTTCTGATTTGTTGTTGACAAAAATTGCAATAATAGGAATATATCATGTTAATACATATCTAACATCTAGATTTAATCTTGATGATTGAGATTATTCGGTCAGACTGGGATGACATTCTTTCACTTTCCCTCCATTCTTTTGATTGAGACGTTTTCTGTTGGTTTATTGGAGCACAACAGCAGATTGATAACTCTCAGTATGCAGTTTGAGTGCATTTATAAGTGATGAAGGGATGCCTACTGCACTGAAAACACATGCTGTCTCACTAGTTGTCGGCACGTGACATTTGGAAATGAGAATATTTTTAAGTATTGTTTGCTGAGATTACTTATCCATATTTTTGTATAATGTTGAAGCTTTTCTCTTTCCAATTATTTCCCTACTGCTCTATTTCTTACAGTCCAAAGTATAATTGAAATGTATTACAGGCAGGCAAATAAAGAATTGCCATGAGCCTCTTTAACCAAAATGCTGATTAGTTAATCTTTCATCTTTAATTTGATCTGTGTCTTGTTGTTTCCCTGCAGACTCTGTCAGGCACAACTTCAGAGGCAGCTGTGTGGCGGCAGTGTGCACTTTACGTTAATAACAACATGGATAATGCTGTCGGACGGCTGTATGTGCAAGAAGCTTTCTCTGAAAAGAGCAAAGAACTGGTCAGTAGAGAATGAAATGGGCTTTAGATTTATACATGTGTAGATTGAAAGATAAATAACTAACATCTTTACTAGTGCCATGTGTGTGCTTAATCAGATGCTATGCTCTTTCCTTTATCGACATTTTGAGCTGATAACACTGACATGCATCTGCAGGGAATCCCAAAGTAGTGTGGGTGTTATTCAGTTATTAATGAATACCGCATAAAAACGTGTTTTTTTTCAGGCTCAGCTGACTAAGTGTGTTTTTGTCACCTCTGTCTCTTGTTTCTACTCCAGTCTTGTATTTTTATGCTTGTATCCACCAAAAGAAGCTGAACAAGGTGTCCTTGTTATGCTCATACCACCCACATTGTAAATCTGAACTTTGCATGTGTGTGTGCGCAAGCTTCGGCACGTGATTGTGTGTGTTCGTGCGCACAACAATATGTGTGAGAACCTATCTATCTTAATTCTAAGTGTCTTAGATACTATAACAACAGTTCTTTAGTTTTTTTGCTTCCTAGTTTAATACATTCCAAGATGAACATTTCTGAATAAATGTTATCAAGTTTAATAACAATGTAGTATTGCCAAGAAATTTAAATTAAATTTTTAAAGTAAATAAACTTTTCCTCTTAAATGAGGTAATCATATCTGCCTGAGATCTGCAGGAACCACAGAGACCTGCCATATAACTTCCATCGTTCCTGGCCGTTTTACTGCTGGATCATGTCTTTGCTCATGCAATCAGTTCAATGTCCAATAGTCAGCCACCCAGGACCATCCAGAGTAATGATTCATTCATTAAACAACAAGACTTTGAGTCGGATGCCTTTTCTTTTTTCTTTTAGGCTAGAGGGTTGGAGGATGGTAATAAAATAAAAAAAAGCAGGAAAAACTGAATTGGAATATTTGGGTATGTGTCCACACACAGTTTGGTGTACCTTTTTCTGAAGGAATATTAGAAAACCTTAGTGTGGTTTCTGCCAGTTTGTGGTAAAGTACAACTTGTTTAAGTGGTGAGTTAGTGAGGATTCTGCTGAGCGATTACTCTTATGGCGATCTCAGAAGAATAAATGCTTTTAAATTTTTCACATTTTTATATTTCATTGTTCTGTTGATTTGCGCACACAGGAATCATTCAGTTTTATTTATTTATTTATTTTTTGTTCTGTTTGTGGATTGAAAATGTCTCACAAGCCACAGAATCATCCCACTATCAGCTTGTATTTCTGCATGTTGTAATGCATTTTAAATGCTGTAATTGCAGAGAAATAAGACATAGAAACTTTGAACTTGCATCACTGCTTTCCTATTTGAAAATTAGGATTTTGATGTTCATATTTTGAATTCCTCGCTATTATAATTAGCAAAATAGAAAAATCTCATTATTTTTAAGCTTAAGAAGTGTTATGTAAGAAGATGAATGTTACTGCCATTATAACATTATTGCACTTTCTTATGGGATAAAAAATGAGTGAAACCCATTTGTTTTGTTAAACATTGTTAGAATATTTTCCAATGTATGGTTTTAAAACCCATAACTGCTGATAATACTATGTATTTGTAAATTTGTTGATAAAGTAGATGTTAGTTAGGAAAATCCAACCGGAACAGCTTTGAAAAAACCTTCTCAGAAAGGTTTTCATAGTTAATATACTACATTTTTAGATGGGTTTGTTTCTCATATGGTGGGTTATGTTAGATTTCAGTGACATATTTATGTTGTCGCTGTCTTTGTATGCATGTGTGGAGATTAGATGGAGGAGATGATAAAAGACATTCGAGAAGTGTTTATTAGCAACCTGGATGACCTAACCTGGATGGATACAGAGACCAAGAAAGCGGCTGAGGAGAAGGTAAAAGATTAGACTAAAACAATGTGTGGTATTCTTTAGGATATTTGATGAGTGAGATCTCAAACTTTGTCATTCATTGTTTTGCAGGCTCGAGCTATTCGTGAACGGATCGGTTATTCTGACAGCATCATGCACGACAAATTCCTTAACAACGAATACAAAGATGTGAGTGTTGGGGGGGATGCAATGATGGATGTTTATCATTGTTCACTGAATTAATGTAACCTAATACAGAGCAGCCTGACTTAAGCCTCATTTCACCTCTATGAAAATATCCCAATAAATTTTTGGCTTTTGCTGGAGAATATATGACCAAGTGTTGATAGCTCTCATCACAACTAATCCTTCTGGTTTTTTTGTTTTTTTTTTAAATCTGTCCACATGTTATTGTTAGCTGAGCTACAGTGCAGAGGAGTACTTTGAAAACATCCTACAGAACCTGGAATATGTGCAGAAAAAACGCCTGCGGAAACTCAGAGTCAAAGTCAACAAAGAAGAGTAAGATTTCCCGCAGGGTGGGGGTTTGGAATTAACAAGCTAGTTCTAGATGTGTTGTAATTTAAAGCTGTATGTTTTAACATTCAAATCACCTGCTTTAAAGACTTAATTTATGATGCTTGCGGTGTGACCCACTAGACTATCTACCTCACTTTCAGCACCGTGCTTTCACTTTCTCCCACACAAACTCCTACTCACATGTAGAGTTCAGCTTTGCACAGCAGGGTAGCCAACATTGGCCTGGGTATTAATAACTGCAGGTTAATTTTAATATTTTCAACCAAACATGAATTTTTTGTGCTTGTCCGTGCTACTTGCATTATCACCATTTAATTCCATCCTTGTGTTTCTTCAGGTGGGTAACTGGAGCTGCTGTTGTCAATGCCTTCTACTCATCCAGCAAAAACCAAATAGGTATTTTACATGCTCAGCATTAAAAGACAATCCAGTTTGTTGTTCTTTGTTTTGGTTTATTTATTTATGTTTTTATTTCGTTGTTCCTGCTTAGTGTTCCCTGCAGGTATCCTCCAGCCCCCTTTCTTCAGCAAAGGCCAGGCTAAATCTCTCAACTATGGTGGCATAGGCATGGTAATCGGTCACGAGATCACACATGGGTTTGATGACAATGGTATGATTTTCTACTTCCTTTCTTCCTGTGAGGGAGTTTTTGCAGATTACATTAGTCTTAGGATTGAAATATTTCCTTTGTAACTGGTACCACTATGGAAAAAAAAAGCTTTATTCCAATTGTGTTCCACCTCAGGACGTCGCAACACTCATTTTCAATGGATTATGTGAAGTTATTTTTTCACTTCAAAGGTGTTTGACACAAATGAAATGGAAATGTGTCATAACAATAAGCAGCTTTTTAGTGCTGTTTACAGTGATAATGAGTGTTTTAGTATACAGAAGATTTAGGACTTGTACTATTCATCAAGCTCAAGATGTTCTTTGTTCTACTTTTTAGGCCGTAACTATGATAAGGACGGCGACTTGAAAGACTGGTGGACACCAGAATCCACTCACAGATTCCTGGAGCTGTCAAAGTGCATTGTTGATCAGTACAGCAACTTCTCTTGGGACCTGGCCAATGGACTACACGTATGTTCCTGCTGACGGTCTCTCTACTCTTCTGTCCTCAAATTTTTACCACATTTTCCTGCTTATTTTTTTTTATTCTTTCAACAGTTTTGCAGCTTCTTCTTTGTGCTTCAGGTGTCTTTAATAATTTCTGTTGACGTATGAGCACTTTTTCTGTTTCTCCCCTGTATTGTTCTTGAAAAATACTTTTGTTTTTTGTTTTTATCCCAATGGAAATTACTTCTTATGACAAAAAGTGATACCTGTTTATTGCTGAAAGAGAGGGGAAAATGACTGACCACCCCTCCTGCCTTCCCATCCCTTGCCTCCCCACTCATACTTTCTATCCTTTTTCCCCCTTCTAGTTAAATGGTAACAACACCCTCGGGGAGAACATTGCTGATAATGGAGGGATACGACAGGCTTACCAGGTAAAGTTTGAAAACAAAGCTAACTCAGACTAAAGACTTTAGACAGTTCCTTCATAAAATGAACAGTTTGCACAATAGTACAATGAAAATAAAAAATTACATAAAAGCATGCCTGCAATGAATACGCAGAATTTGTAGGTAGTGGGAAAATGTCTTAGTGCTGGAACCTGCAGGCTGTGGTTGCAAGGTCGAAGACATTGTGTGATGTGCAAAATCCTGATGACTAAAAGTCTTTTGTATTGTCTGTCTGGTACATTTTTCTAATTTTTTGCATTCATACAATCACCAAAGTGCATAGCTGGGACCTTGGCATGGATATGTTATCAGATATCCTGAAATACACAAATATTAGCTATTTCCCCATAGGCATGCACATTAGGCTTTAACTGATGGTTCCCCAAATTGTTTAATGTCTACCATGTTTGTATTGTTTTTTTTTCCAAATGAAGAATTACCCTGAAAAGTATCATCTGGGGAACAACAAAAGTCATTAACTTTATATAAATTAATTTGGCAGCAGTAAAATATAGAATTTTTTTTTTTTTAAATGAAGCTATTCGGTGGCTTTGAGTTGATATTATCATTTTTGTAGGCCTACAAGAACTATGTGAAAGTACATGGAGAGGAGCCATTGTTGCCTGGCATTGATCTTTCCCATGATCAACTTTTCTTCTTAAACTTTGCTCAGGTAAGTATTGGCTGATTACAGTAGGGAAGAGCATAATGAGCAACTCCCTGTATCAAGAAAGTTGTTGACCATGAACTAAAGTAATGAGTGCACAATTCATGAAATTATAGCTGACATTAAACAATTTGTTTCCTTTTCACATTAAACAGAATTGTTAATGAGCACAAATTGAGTTAAATTAGAAAGAACATGTTTTGCTAGTGGCTATTGTTTGATCACTCTTACAAGTGTTAAAATGTTGCTGGAATTAATATCTCATTTGTGCCTAAGACTTGTATCAAAACGTTTATTAATGTTTGCACAACATTTATAGATGCGTTGTTTTGTTTTTTTTATCAGCTTTACAACTTGTTCTATGCAGAAATTGTTTTACTACATGTACAGCTAGAGTGGTCTGAGGCTGCATACCTTCACCAAGCCTGAATTAAACAAAATCCTGGAGGAAAGAAATCTAGATCATCCATACTAGATCTTCCATAGGATTTCATTTTAAAGGTTTTTAAGTGGAAGCAAAGTGGTTTAATAAACTGCATCACCTCGTTTAAGACTGAGGTGAAGAACCCAAAGTGTCTGTAGTAACGGATTCATAAAAAAAAGGCTCACATAACCTAATTCTCACCTAATTAAGTGATGGATGAATTGATGATGGGTAATTGATTGTTTTCCATGGATTTTTGCATGAATAGAATGGGGGGGGAAAAAAAATACCCTTGCAGCTGGATTGTTAAACTAATCTAGTGAATTGAGTATTTGACATGTTTCTACATGCTAGGGTGTATTGAACAGTATTGGGCTATTACAGGACATCTATTATCTGTCTTTTTACAGGTGTGGTGTGGGACACACCGACCAGAACAAGCTATTAATTCCATTAAAGTAGATGTGCACAGTCCTGGGAAATTCAGGTAAAGTCATACAAATAGCATTTCTTCTGCAATAGTCAGCCCTGCGCTGCAAGTGCAGGAACCAAATTGCAGTAGTAGATAACATTTTTAATACTTGATAAAGTTACATGTCATGCAAACTTTAGTTTCACATCACTTTCAACTCCAAGATCAACCTCAATCATCCTCTGCATCTTTCACAGGGTTTTGGGCTCCCTACAGAATTTTCCAGAATTTGCCAAAGCATTCAACTGTAACAAAGGCAGCTACATGATCCCTGACAATGTGTGCCGTGTGTGGTGATCTAAAGACCTCTGGGATGGATCATCCCTGTCCCCCTGCAGTACCTCTCCCCCCTGACTGTTGGCGCACTCAGAGGGCTACATGGGAGGTGGAAGCTTCCCTTATCTCTCTATTGGATGGACCATGGCTTTTGGACTGGAGCTGCAGTATGCACTTCATCAAAGGAGAGCAGCAGGCTGCACTAACAAAGCACTGTATCTCCAATTCTGATACTGTAGTTTATTCAGTCTGCCTGATTACTTTCCTACTCACTGGATACAATCACTTGTTTTCTTTTTTGCTTGTATGTTTTTTTTGTTTTTTTTTTCCTAATTTTTTTGTTTTATGTATCACTTAAGGGTCTGTCAATTTGCATTTGCAAGTCTGTATGTGAGTGTTTCGGTCAAAATGCTGTATAAGTAGTTTGCAATAGAATGCCAGTGACAGAAAAATGTGCTTAACCCACGTGCAAATGAATACACCACACACCCACTCACACATACATGCAACAAGGCTGAACCTCTGTATTGTATGTGGGACTGAGCTGTTCGACTCGTAAAACCTCAACTGCTTTCAGGATTCATCTACAAGCATTTACACTCTACAATGTACTCTTTTGTTTTATACATAAAGCTAGATTAGATAGATAGATTAAAGAAAATCAGAATTACTCAGTACTGTTTTATGATAATAACTTTATTGTTGTTGACAGGGGTGCTGCTGTTTAGTAGCAATAGAAAGATAATTACCTAAAATGAAGCCTTTTCAGACAGCTGGTAATGAATCGTTGAGATGACAATCTACAGATCCCAAGATCCTTTTTCATGTCTTTTGAACCTTCTGTATGTATGTGTGTATGTCCTTGTGTATTTCAGTGTTTGTGTGATTTATTATCACCTTCTGATGTTGGTCAAGCTAATTTGTATGCCTTACAGTTGTGCTACAGTTTGTATGAGCATGTGTGCATTTGTAGGAGATCAAAGGATCAGAAAATATATCTTTTTGAAGAAGTAAATTGACTCTTGACTCCCCATACTTGAGTAAGTACATGAAAAAAGGCAGTGCTTGTTTTCTAATTTTAAACTCAGTTATCACATCTATATGTTTAATTGGCACCAATGTAAACTGACAAACATATTTATACTTTGGCACAGTGGTAGGTAGCGTAACGTCACAACCTGGAGCAATGACTTCATTCTGTAGCTGCCAGTTGCCTAGCAACTACAATTACGAGAGGGTACTAGCAGTACTTGCGCTTCTATTTTATATGGATTAACAAAAGACTTATAAAATATTAATTGGTCAACTTAAACTGATATATAAAGTAACCATTTATATTGGGTGCAACTATAAAAGTGAAATGAAAGTGGCGTCGGGTCTCAGTGTTTGGCAAGAGCTATGGAGGCTGGTTTGCTAAACTCCTTTGAAAACACAAGTTAATTAGTTTGAAGAGCGTTACATTTCTAAGTGATCCTATATAAAAGGGATAGTCAAGGGAAGCTTTAGAAGGAATGTTTGTCAAACACATTCTCCAAACGAAGATTGTATCAAGTTAGTGGATTACAGTTCACTAATTCGCCCTTTTTTTGTTTAATTGTACCTGTGATACTAGGATAATTCTAGAGTGTGTATGTATATGTGTGTGTACTAGCAGTACACACACATATATATATATCTATATATATATATCTATATATCAATATCTATATATCTATATATATAGATATATAGATATATATATATATATATATAGATATATATATATCTATATATATAGATATATAGATATCTATAATATATGTATTTGTGTGTGTATGTATATATGTGTGCAGTTAACAGTGTGCCATGATTATCATCTGGCTTTTACTCTGTATACCACACCCTTGATGTCCAGTCTTTATATGTTGTTCCTTATTGCTTTGTGGGGGCTTTTTTCTTTTTTTTTTTTTTTTTTTGATGACTTTTTTGATTGACTGGTGATCATGTCCTCTGACTTTCTTTCTGTCTCTCTCTCTCTCACTCGTAGAAGGACAGATATACCTCAGTTGCCTGTATTTAGGTATTTTATAATAAGAGCATTTCTTTTTCTTGCTAAATAAATCTTTAAATAACATGTCAGATCTACAGAGCACTTGCCTGTCGGGGTTTCTAGTGCGTATTGCGGTGTCTGTGTGTGTTTTCCAAAAGAGGTTTTCCTATAAATGCAAGGTCTCAGATGTTATGTCATTTAAATGCTTGAGGCAAATCTTTACAAAAGACAAAAATTAAAAATAATAATGTTGGCGATTTCACCATGCATTACATAAGCTTTTTTTGGGGGGGGGATGTCACATGTAGAAATCTTAAAGCAAAAACTCTGCAGCCTTTTTTTTGGGTTATTGGTAACTAAGCATGTGCCATGCTAGAAGGATGCAGCAAGCGCAAGCAAGTGTTCTGGTAGGGGAAAGGTGTGTGTGCCCTAGCTGAAACTGGAAAGCCAAACTGGGGATTTACACGGAAAGTGCTTTAAAAAAGCTTCAGTGAGTTGGCAGAGAAGCACAGAAAAAATGTAGACGATGGGGTGGGATGCCAACAAGGAGCATTAGAAATACTATCAAAAGTGCAGTGGCGTTGCCTGGCTTGGGCATTCCTGGCTCTAGCCCTGAACATTTCAAATCCAGCCCGAATGTTTTTTTTCACCCCAGAAGGAATAAGTTTAAATAAACTGAGCCGCTTTATGACATTAAAGAAGACAGTACAATATGACCAGTCACAGAGTAATTTTATGGAAGTGGGAATCCTCCGTGTTTTACTGGCTGACAGCCCGCCGTTTTATCCCTAATCTGGTGTTATTTCGAGCGGTCATCATCAGCGGTCAAAAATGGGCATAAGATGTTTTTTTTATTTAAAGAAGAGAGACAACTCTTAAGTTGTGGTGGCTACCAATGGGCAGCAAGACTCTGGACCAACATGAAACGGGTAAACAGACAATTTATAAACCCTGTATGTCTTGAAAATTAAATGAACATTAGGCAGATCATTCGTGACAGTACTTGATACTTCGAAGCTTAAGCTAGCTACACTAAACTGTTAGCCTTGCCCTTTTCTGTTATACACATTTGCATTAAATCCAGCGGTGAAGTCTACGCTGATTTAACTGCTGGAAAAGGTCGTGAATGTCACAAAACCACTAAGGAGGAGGTGCTGCTGTGAGTGTGTGTGTGCGGGCGCGTGTGTATGTTCGAAACTGGGAAGGAAAAATCAGAGTATACCTCTACTGATTAAGTCTATGGTTTTACTTTTGTTCTGACTGAGTGCAAAGACCGCTGTGTTTCATGTTTGCAGTTATTCATGTAGATTTGTCAACGTGATTATTACTACTACAGTTATTTAGCAGACGCTTTTTTCCAAAGCCACTTGCATCTGAGAGAACGGGAGGGTACATCATGGATAAGTGCTGCGCAGACTGCTGTGAGTCTGATATAAATTTTGCCACATTTGATTTAATAAATTGAGAATTTTAATACATTTAAATCTTTGAGTAGCATATTTCATAATTAAAATGATGAATTTCCATTAGAATGTGTCTTACCCATAAGTTTGAAAATAAATACGTATGGAGGCAGATAATGCAGTATTTGGTTTTAAACAAGGTACCACAATGCTCAAGAAAGCTTAAATGAAAAGCCTTTTTTACTGCGTTGGTTCACCAAGATTCCTCTACGAGGGTGTGGGCTCAGCCCCCAATGTTCCCAGGTCCAGGAAACGCCCCTGGCCAAGTGTAAAAACTATTTTGAGGAGAGAGGGTGGGGTAGGAGTATAAAGGCCAATGCACACTTGTGCAAATAAAAGTAAAGTTAGGAATTTCTTGATCTTTTGTTTATTTCTTCATTTTTACTTTATTTCTCTTAAACCACAAAGTATAAATTTCAAACAATTAGTGGTTTGTATCACGCTGTTAGAACTAAACAACCCTAATGTGAATAAATACCTGTGTCTGTATGGCAAAATCAATTTGGTTGACTTTTAAAACCAACAAGAGACCACTTTCCTTAAAGATATTCATCATGCTTGTTTATTCTTTACACTTTAGTTCATGTATTGCAACAGCTGAAATGACCTGTGATCGTGAACACATTTCCACATCTTTGGGACTTATTCAAGTATTGTTTCAGTTCTGTATCAGTTGCCTTTTGCTTAACGTTAAGCTTTCTGTTTTGCTCCCTCTAGCTGATGGCACTTGAGCAGATAACTGAAAGTTCACACCACCCACTTTCCTCGTGCTCTCACCCTCCCTGTCATTAGCAGCATTGCTAGTTGCTGTCACAGCTAACATTACAACACCTCAGCATGTTCCTGGGAGGCTCAGCAGAGCGCTTTACACATGAGATAAACCCTTTGCAGTTTATAATGTTCAATGTCATAGGCCAAGGAGGGTGATTTTAAACTTGATGATTATAAGAAATATAAGTTGAAATACACGGACTGTCAGAGAAAACATAATAGGCCGTTTTGCACATTAAACCTTAAAACATGACATTTTTTGAAAAGGCACCCATGCCAGACCTTATGTTTTTCCTCCCGGTACAGTCTTGCTCCCTTATGTTGCCCTCCAGTCATAAAACGACTCAGTTTTCCTTCATGCGCCCTTTGAATGACCCTAACAGTGGGTCCGGTGGTATGTGTGTGTTTTTGTGCTTGTGGGAATGGTGATTTTAAAGGGGGGCGGGCAGGCGACGATGATTGACTAACAGCCACTGGAATGCCTGCGTGTGTGGCAGTGCTTGGAAGTGTGAGTGTGTGTGGGCTCTGAAGCATGTGTAAAAGGAGCATAATGTATGTGTGCAGAATTCCAGAAACACACCTAAAATAACACATGCCCAGTCCCACACGTGCAAACATACAATGACACGTGCAAATTATGTGTTAGAATGCGTGAAAGTGATTTGAGGTTAGGCATTTTGATTTCAAAGGGGCTCTTATTGTAAAGTGGACTCTCACTGTGCTCTTGCCGATAATTACCCTTTTTGATTTTAAAGAGGCTTTTAAAACATTTGCAATAAAAAGTTTTAATTGATGTCCCGTTTCTTTTTCAGGCATCACGTAAAAAAGACTGATTCTGACATGTAAATTTCAATATTTATGCTTAAATTTAACTATTAGCATTCAAATGAAAATAAAGGCATCTAACAAAAGTCACGACATTATCGTTTCATTTAGGACTAAAACACTGTTGAGGCATTGATGCCTAACATGTCTGTAAAACTATAAGCAACAAAGACAGATAATAAGGAGTAGCCTCTGGCTATGTCATGAATTATCAATTGCTCACCTTCCATCAACAAAATAATTTTTAGTTTTAAGGAGATATGTACAGTTAAGGGATTAATATTATAGAAACATGTGCATCAGAGTCTCTTCAGACTATGTGGTTAACTGTTTCAGGTATGATACCGCCTTGAAGTTTAAAGTAAAATTTCACCGTTTTGTCCCAGTTATAACGTTCTCTCCTTACCCTCAAGGTTATAAGCTATGTAATGCTTCCCATTTTAATGGTAAAGTTAAATAATTGATTAGCACAATAGTGAAGTAGGTTGCACTGTCACACACTACTAATGGACAGCTCGGTTAAATTGGGAGCCTCTTCATAGAAATTATCTTTCTGCCGATGTTGGGAAAAATTTTAGTTTTTAAATATACTTTGTAAAAAAAAAGTCACTTTTATCTAAATCTATTGTGGTTTCTGCACCATTCAAAATGTAGCAGATCCAAAACAAGGATTTATTTTAAGGCTTTATTGATTTACTGGGAAACACTGCTGTATCTGGCTTACAGCCACTGTTATGACAAGTGTGACTTCCCCCAGTGTCAGTCAAGAGCATCACATACACATGCAGGTTCCACCTCAAAAAATAGTGTTAGACTAAAGGGGCTTGTTTTGTTGTTCCTTGTGCGCTGCTTGCATACTCTAATAAACTATTGGTGCTACTACTAATATGATTATTTGTATTAAGACAAATACAACCACTCCTAAAAATCAGAATATCAAATAAGATAAACCACAATGTAAATATGTGCAGACATCACTATAACAGGGCTTAACTGGAGCTTAAATATTTTGTGATGCATCTTATGGAAGTAAGCACGCAAGCTACAATGGATATGTACAGAGTTATTATTGATTTAAAGTATGTTGCGCCGCTCGGAGAACTTATCACACAGCACCAAGGAGCAAACCTGTATAAACTTTCATGCAAGTCCAGAAATGCAGACCTGAGGTTTGAGAGATGTACTTCTTGAATTCAAAACAGCGTTATCTAAGTAGTGTATATGTGTTATTCGTTCATGATGTAGTGACTGCATAATTTCTGCCTCCACAATGATGTGTGTGCAAACAGATGCTAATTTCTATGTGGACCTTTTTCTAATTCTATTTTAATGTTTTGGTGCAATAAGTTTCCATCTCAACCTCATTAGCATAACGGACTGACGTTTGCATCTGGTGCACACGTTAAGTGTGATAGCAAATGTGCAGGCTTCTTTGGTCAGGGCAGGGTTATACTGCCTCTTGCTTACTGGAAGTGGATGTGGCACAACCTGCAGTAACAACCAGGCAATCTAATTCCCTGTTATTAAATGCAGACTTCAAAATACCCTTCAAAGCTGACAGAATATCTATTACAGGATTTAAGACTCAGTTGTATTGTCGGCCTATGGCCTGATGTGTTAGGCAAACTGGAGCTGTTTAATTGCCCCTTGCTGACTGAAACATTTAAAATGAAGCTTAATTTAGCTTTAATAAAACATTCAAGTAAAGCAGTCTATCAAGTGAATACCTTTGATAGAAGAAATTATGATGAAAACTCTCTTCAGGCTGTCAAAGCACATGGCAATTAAAGGTGTTTAAGGAAGTATAGATCCCCACACAATTTTGTTTTTTGTCCTCTTCACATCCTTTGAGATCGCAGAATAAAAAAAAAGAAAAAAGAACAAAGATAGAATAGTTGTCACCATGGCAACACTTTGCTGGTTTTGTGGTACCCAGCTGTCTGACATGAATAAACAAAGAGCACATACAACAGTGTTTCCATCACTTAAGTAAACATGACACCATCTTTGCCTGAGACCTTCCCCAACATTAACTTTCATCTGTGTCTTTTTTCCCTCTTCTGCCTTCTCTCATGTGAGTGAGAATGTGAAAGTTTTAGGAACCCTCAAACACCTTCCAGCCCAAGCCTTACCTTTTGGCTTACTGTTACCACCTGTTTCACTCAGTGTATTGATAGCCAGTGAGGTAGACAATCTCTATCCCTAAACCAAAATTTAAACACCAAGCACTTTCATCATAACTCTTATCTACCTGTTCCATCATATCATTAAAAAGTAAAGATTTCCTATACTGTGATTTGCTTGTGTATCCTCTAAGGAAGAGAAGTCCCCATCATGTGACTATGGAAAGAGATTTATGTCCCCATAACATAGAATAATTCATGGTCACAG
Source organism: Rhadinocentrus ornatus (assembly GCA_037177495.1). Taxonomy (NCBI): domain Eukaryota; kingdom Metazoa; phylum Chordata; class Actinopteri; order Atheriniformes; family Melanotaeniidae; genus Rhadinocentrus; species Rhadinocentrus ornatus. Next base: position 15,472,844 of record JBAMHW010000009.1, on the reverse strand, counting down.
CCTTATCAGTGTATCTAAATATCTAATTTTTCTGTCCTTTAGTCAATATGTGGTTTTTCGGTCTGAGCTCTAAAAAGTGGTGCAAAGAGGGAAACAGCATGTTAATGATGGAAACACTAAAATGTCTTGAATAGAAACTGCATGTTCTCAATGGATTATTTATTTGATGTTGAGTTAATTGATTTCAGTCAACAGTGTAAACGTGAACACTACTGGACAATAGCAGGGAATTGTTATTCATGACTCAACTTTATACCAGCATTTCCTACTTGTCTGCCAAAAATCCATGACTTTTGCTTCCTAATACAAAGCTGATATAAAAAAAAGATTGGTGATGTTTTCTTCCCTCGGTCCGTTATGAAGAAAACCATTTCTGCGATTCATTCAATTTCTTCCTCAAATTCCTCTCTGGCAGAGAAAGAAAATCAAAATCCATTAGTTAACAAATGGCACACAAAGGCTGAATATGCGCTCTGGTTGCACAATGTCATTTTGACCTGATGATGAAGCTGTAGGGGAAAAGTTTAGTAATTCACAAGGGAGCATGAAAGCTGGCTATAATTTCATACAACTTTTTTTAACTGTTTTATGCAAACCTGCAACAAAATTAGGGGATATGCAAAGTCAGAATAATTCAGTCTGAGGGACATCCATGCTATACAAAATTCTGTGGTACAAATTAAAAAATTTTTGACATGTCAGAGTGCTGGACTAGTTTTTTTTTATAAACTACCATCATTGTCAACATACATTCAAAGTTGATTTTATTAACTTTGCCAGCAAATACATTGAGACAGTTCTTTGTTCTTTTACATTGTATCATTTTATTTAGATTGAAGCACATTCTACAATTTAGAGATGGAAACTTATACCCAAGCAAATATGAAGACAAAGTAGACAACTGCGATGCAGCCGGCAATCCATCCTACCATCAGTAGAAAAGGGAATAGACTGTAGGATGAAGGTGTTGCTCCTGCAATGGGAAAGATAAATATAGAAAGAACCGTGTTTTGGCACGGTATACAAACTGACTGTTTAACTCAGATTTTTGTCTGAGTTCTGGATGAAACGTAGGCTCTTACCACATCTTGTATATGTCCTTTCTCCCTACTCTAATCTTTTTGCTGTGATGGGTACACGGCCAGACTCCATGCTGTGTAGCGTTGATGTTGGCATCTGGTGGGGCTGGGTGGAATAAATCAGGTGTACTTGGAATTAAATCCATCCTTGGGCCTTCTTAAGTCTCATCTAACTGTAGACTTTTTTCCCTCTTTAAAATGTTATCCTGTTCTTTCCTCTTCAAAATTTACATTAATGTTTTCTAACATACATGTTTTCCCCCTCATCTATGGGAGGGGAGGCTGTTCCTGTCACATGCTTTTCTTTGTGGACAAAGTCCCAGCTGTGCTGCACCTTAAGCTTGTCTTTAAGTAACCCCCAAGAGGAACTGATGCAGCTGAGACTGGCAGTCTTGGCCTCCAGAGGGTATTATATATCTTTCGCTAGGCTCACTGTACCAATATCAGTGACACCAAAAGGAAAAAAATAATAATAGCATTTTCTTATTACATAACTAAAATTTCTAAACATTCCTGCACCAAGTCAGTGTTTTTGCACAAAACCTTTCCATGAAACTGTCCAACCACTGCATCCAGTCTCACTGCAAAACTTGAAATAATTAAGTAAATAATTAATGCTCTGTAATATAATTTTTGGTGTTTTACATGTTAGTGAACACATAAATTACTCCAAAGAGTAACACAGTGTTACATTTTGTACAGTTGCATCACATTTTATATGGAAATAAGCCTGAATTTGGACTTTGGAAGATGGTGCTACAAAATGCACCATAGGTCTGGGAGGAACAGACTGAGGCAGAACTGAATGTGCATTAAAAAATTGATCAATATTGCTATGAAAATTTTAAGGTTTGGGTTGGTTAGGTTGTTTTAGATAGAAAAATGTTCTTTTTGTGGTCCCAATAAGTGCTGTTAACTTGGCTCAGGAATATTTTTATTCTCTTGACTGAGTTCACTCTGACTGCTATTTACAGCATAAAAGATACTCTTATCAGAGCTGCTACTTGGATACTTTGGGTTCTTTCATCCAGTTAGGATCCCTCAAGAACAAAATCTACCAGTCAACCAGGCTCTTGCTGTCAGTAGCTCAGGGTTAAGATCGGGGCTCTAACACCTGTCAAATGCTGGTTAAAATTCAGTTTGGTGGGTCTAAATAAAAACATAATGTAAAAACTAGTCAGTTTGGCGGCGGCTTTTGTGTAGCTAACAGGAGACAAGGGGAGGGACTTTAGTTTGATGGACACACCATGAAGCCAGTCACATGCTAGGAATAATGGATTATATTTTATATGTAAAAGAATGAAGCAGGTAGGCGCTCCTAAGACGGTGTAGTGATACAGGCCAAGTTCACGCAGTGGCAGTGAAAGACTGGATAGCTGGATTTAGATGTAAGCACATTAGAAAAAGTAAAGAAATTAACAAACACTAATAGATAAGCAGCATTTGGGTGCATTGGAAAGATATTGACTGAAAAGGTATGTGCAGAATTTGTTAAACGAAAATATATGTCATTATATTCAGACTTTAGCATTTATTTATTTTGGTTAACAGTGGTTTTGTGTTCAGTTGTTCATTTATAGGTTTGATTAAAATGTTATGGGCAAAATAAGTAGCATTGACAACTAGTGTTTCAAATCAGAACTGCAGTCAAAAGACAAAAACACAGGGAGTTTCGCAAAGGTTGCCAGTTTGTGAGTGGATGGCTCTTTTATATACAGTCTATAAAGGACAGAGAACATTGCACCAGCAAGCATCATGATGATGAGCAAAGATGATTCACACACAGTAAGTTGCTATGCTTTGCAATGCTAGCACTAATTTCACACACTAATTTACATTAGCATAAAACAGAGTGTAAACAAAAGCTGCATTAATCAACAAATGTCACACAGTGGCAGTTTTCCCTTAGTCTCACTTATGACATTACTATCAAATTAATTTATTAAGTTTATAAGACAAACACAATATTCACTTGGCCAAAACATCATTACTGCAGGCTCTTTTGCCAACATAAAATTCCAAACGCTGAGCTGTTGTTTGGCAACCTTGGGGAGTCTCAAATAACTTATATGGTTAAAGAACCAGGAAGTAGAAAAGAGCTTCACAGACGTGAAGTGTGGCTTTGTGTGTGCTTTAGCCTACCTAATGTTAATGAGATACTACGTTAACAAAGTGCAGCTAAATAAGGACAGAAATTTAAATGAGGTGAGATTTGTAAAAGGAAAAACAAAAATCTGACACATTGAGTATACAACTAGGCTGGTTTCTAACTGGTTGTTAAGTTACATTATTAACCCTTGCTGGAAAAGTGCACTTTAAGAGAATATTGTACCTTAGCATTTTCATGAAAAAAAATAAAAATATGAAGAATTTGAAGAAATTGTATGATTAAATGTGCTCTGTTGCACTGACAATCGGAATTTTTTTCCATTAAAAAATGGTTTGGCTTTTAGAAATTCTGATTGGCTGGTAACTTTGAGAATGTAGAATCCTACATTGGCTGGTAATCTAAAAAGTTAATTTACAGCTCTGGTTAGGAGTGTGGAACTCATGGTCCGAATACACCAGCTGCACCATGTAGTCTGGATAAAATTCTCACTGGCAGTCGAATATGTTTGAAATAAAGAAGAAAAAGTAAAGTTATACACAGGAGTTTTGCCAGAAAATCTGCAATAAAACTTTAAATTGTTTTGCATGGTCTTTGGGTTTTGTGCACCTTAAACACATGATTTAGAGGGAAACAACGGTAACTACTGGAGACCTCTCATAAATCAAAGAAAGGAAGAAGGAGAAGAGCAGAGAAGAGAGAGATCAGATGGTCTCAGAAGTGGAAAGCACATGAAAAATGAGAGGACTCTTATGGTGTAATTTGATGAGCACTTGCAACTGACAGGGTCTGCTACTGAAGATGACAGCTCTCTTTTCCCTCGTCAAACCCCTCTCATTGTTGATATGCCTCTTTAATCTTTTCCTGCGCTCACTGTACATCTACAGAAGCACCTTCACATGCTGACTTACAGCCCAGCATATTTTTAAATGCTAACAAATGGGGTCAAACTAGCTGTATTAAAACATGCAATTAAGTTATGCTATGTTGTCGCAAAGGTTTAGTTGTAGACTATGTAGCTGTATACAATCCGACATGACTTGATGTTGCAGCATCTAATTGTGGGGTAAGAGAAATTTCATTCACATCTTCTGCTTTGAATCTGTATATCTGGCAAACTGAATGAACACCTTGGTGTTGCTCCATTACTGTGTAAACTCCATATTACTGTAACCTCTATCCTTTCCCTTCAATAAAAATTCTCTCCTCCTGCTAAGCCACAATTGAATTTTCCTCCCTTGTGGCAGTGATTACTGTAGATCAGATGTGTTCTCTTCCTCTTTCTTTCTTTGATGTGGCAAGAAATAACCTGCAACCATGGTTGCTCAAGCTTGGCTGTTACCGAGGGTAACAAGGTGTGAGATTGCATTTAGAGCACAAAAGAGAACAAATCAGAGGTAATTTGTTAATCTCCAGTTACAATCATTAATTTAATCTGGCCGTCATCCTCATCACTCATGCATGAACCGTTTTTTCTTGATACTTTGTACATCATTCATTCATGATTCATATGTGGTTGGACCGCAGCCCTCACCGCTGAAGGTAAATCAAATCTAGAAACTGTCAGGACATTTTGTAATTGATGACCTGTTCCTGTTTCCTGCTTATACATCTGCACTGGCACTTTGGGCTGAAGTTTTAAAGTAAGAGGGCTTAAACTTATAGTATAATGCAGATGCAAAAATAAAAAATAATAAATCTTCTTAAATATAAGTTTGTACATGAACTTCTATTATCATGTGTTTATTCCTGATGCCATGTTCACTGTCCCTTCTTGTTATTATTTTACTGTGTTGCACATACTGTGGTTTAAATCACCTAGTGTACTTCTGGCTTGTAGCAATGATGTTTGCAGAGGAGGAAATTAAGAGTAATTGAGACCACCTGTCTAACTTTATACTTGGCAGCTGATACTTGCACAGTTACTCTGTTACGAGCCAGGACTGCCATAACTGGATAGAATGTTCATTTGGTAAACTCATACTCTTTAATTACAATGTCAGTTTTTGCTGGTGATACTCCTCAGTCTTCATTGTTATGGCAGACATTCTTGGGTCAGGTGAGAATAACTGATGTTCTGCAAACATAATGTCTGATATGCTTGTTAGTTTTGGTGTAAGTATGGTGTAAGTAATACCTTATTAGAGAAGGATATGTGTTTTTTAGTCTTGCTTATTACAGCCTCACAGTGTCATCATGTTTCCTCACAGGAAGAAACTTGATAACTTGTCAATCTTTGATCAGTTTTTTAATTAAGACCAGGGTTCACATGACCTCCCTCTGGCTGTTTTGATTTTTATCAAATCCAAGTATTTGATAAAATATTAGTTCTTAAAAAATGTATTGCATGTCTGTGGTTATTTATTTAGAATAACTGTTATAATTAGTGAGTTTTGCTTGTTGTCAGTGCCTTTTTATATGTAAAATCTTTCTCTTTATTTCACAAGTATGCTATCTGACTTTTGTTTCAGCTGCTTTCATGCTGCTGATACGGGCTGCAGCTAAGTGTTTGTGATGGATGAAATGTCTGCAGATTGTTGTTTTGGTAGATTTGGGATTCCAGTGTAAATTGAATCGTTCAGGGGAACTGAGGTGTATGTTCTGTACTGTTAAATAATGTCTAGCATGCCGTGATGTCTGATTTTTTTTAAAAGTGTTGCTACAATCTTGTCTCTGTCTTCTTGTTTTCTGCAGTTGTCATATTTTCCTGTGAACTGACCAAAGATGGCAATATGGTTGTAAGAACAGTCCATGTATCCAGTGCAGCTTCCCTTTTTATTATTTTTTAAGTTTTCTATTGGAGGAAAGTTTATGATATCCTCAGAAACAATAATTTTTTTTATAAAACTAATAAAATTGAGCATTTTTTGTAAATTCTGAAGATAAATAAATAAATAGAGACTTTTGTGCTTTGCAACCACAACAAAGAATGCTTGTTGTTTCATGCATCATTAGAAAGCTATGAGTTGCACTGTGAATCAAATATGGCTCAATTTGCTCCACCATACAGACACTACAAATGCATACACACACCTACACACAGGCTACCCCACCCCTCTCGAATCTGAAAAAAATCTTTCTGCCAAATATTGATACATTCTGACTTAGAATAAACTTATGTATCTATGAATAAGGTTTGGGTAAGATGTTATCAGTTTCATTCTGCAGTAGCATCAGCCAACATCGGTAAGATATTTGAATTCTTCAAGGTTGTTAATTATTCCATTGATGTTCCCTATGTTTCTTAACAAGAAAACATATCTGATGAACAGGAGGACCAAGATGACACAGATGTTCAAATCTAGAAATGTGACATTTAATGACCGTTAAGCCTATATAACACCCAATACACAGCACCTACAGAGAAACACCATCAAAATTACTATGGCCTGCTAAATATGCTGCGCCACATGCCCCCAAAACATTAAAACGACTGACCACCATCTCCTGCTTGAGATGACCAACAAAGAAAGGTTTTTAGCAACAACAGGACAGAGATTGAGTAAGCACAGCTGGATGCTTACATGGGACTGCTGCTTTATGCTGGGGTGTACAAATCTTGTAATGAGGCTTCTGAAACTTTATGGAATGGTGAGTCAGGACACTTTATTTTTCACTTCAAACATTAAAGAGGTTGTCAAGAATGATTAGTCTTTACAGTCGAGAGACGAGCTACTTGGGATGTGAATGCACACTAAAATGACCACATACCCAAAGCCAATGCCCATATATA
>JBAMHW010000009.1:15452882-15465770 GCA_037177495.1 Rhadinocentrus ornatus | reverse complement strand
TATATATATATGTATATTTATTACTTTTTTTTCCAGGCTTTGTTAGAAGAAGGGTGTCAATGTAATTGACAACAAAAGTTTGATTTTAGTTCATCATAACGTCTCTTTTCAGCAGAGATTATATTGCTCTGAGAAAGACTGATAAAAGCTGATATCCCTGGACTGGGAACATGTCTGGCTCATGTTAATCCAAGTCTGAGATCATACAACTCTGACTTCTCATAAAGGAATTCTGGATAACTTGTTCAGGCTCAGAGGTTACAGTTGATCATTCATCAAAATAAAAATAAACATTAATTTAATTAACAATGTCTCTGTATTTCAAATAGAAATCTTTTTGATTTTGTGTTATTTATGATGAACTATTTCAAGGCTTTGGAGCAAAATTTTCACAGATGTGAATGTTTACAAATAAGTTCTGGTTAAAAGTCACTTATATTATAAAAGGTCATGTTGCATGTCATGTACAAAAATACATTGCCCCTGAACCTAAGAATGCCCAATAGTAATAATTAGTCTTCAGGTTCCAGAGCCTGCAAACAATTCTCAGCAGCTACAAATGTTATCATGTTCAGAGTTGATATAAAGGAAAATAAAAAAATCCCCTTCCATACAGCCTGCTACTTGCAAGAAGTGAACTTTAAATGTGTGAATGAACGGGTTAACTTTGACACAAAGGAGACCCACCTCCTCACATGATATCATCATCTGACATTTCATAGCTCACTGAACAATAGTTTGTCTTTGTTGGTCATTTTTAGTTTTCTAAAAGGTGCTTTTTCTTTTTTTCTCCCCACAAGCACAGTTGTGAATCAGAAAGTACAAAAACCTCCATTTCTACTTCCATACTGTCATGAACTTTAACATTTAACATGCTGAGGTCTGTAGAGTCTGACATGTAGCTGATGGGTTTTTTCCCACACATTGCACAATCTTTGATGCTAAAGATGTCCACTGTTTCTTCTTGTGAATAATCTTTTTGACTGTCAGTTTGGTACTTGTAAACCATCACAGCAGCAACAACTGCTTCTCTAAGATCACTGCCGTTGTCTTTCCTCATTGGCAAAAATGTTGACACACTTCTGAATGCTCTCAAGAAGCAAACTGCCTAAACTTTAGCTTTTATTGATAATATTGGTTAGTAAAGTATATCTGATCAGCAGTACCTTATAATTTCACACAATGATTCAGCATATTGGCTTAGTTTTTGTGAAATAAACAATGAAAGTTTAATAAGTCATGTGTTGATCTAAGACTATGTTTACCTAATATAAAGACCTGGGAAGGCTTTTTTTGTGTGCTCATATGCAGAAAAGGAGAGGTGTAAGCTCTTTTGACTGCTTGACTTGGGCTGCAATAGAGCCTGGTACTTAAGAGGATTCATTAAATTGAATTATGATTTTAATAAGTACACATTAATGGAGAACTGGAGAATCACTCCTACACCTGCATGTAATGGCATTCATTAGTGAATTATGACTAACTATGCTTCAACAGTGACTTTCTTTTCTTCTTTGGTTCTTTGACATTTAGATCATAAGTGATTATTTGACACTTTAAAAGCTTTTACATTTTGTAATATTTAGGTGGAGCACCTAAAACCCCTTTTTTTTTAAAAAAGAAAAAAAAAAAAGAAAAGAAAAAGAAGCGCAGACCAAAATGACATCTCTTACTAACGGGATCAGTATAAACACATATGTTTTTCCCCTCTCTCTTATGCCATACTTCTCTTTGTTTCCTCATAGAATCACAAGAGAGCATTGTTTGTCTGGCGTGTTTCTGGTCCAACTCAAACCACAGTGGGTAATTCCCCTGCAGGTGGGTCTCCTTTCGTCTGCAGCAGGCAAAGCAGCTACACTGGCCACAGTCCCTTTCTACAATCGTACACCTTTGGAGAAGTGTAGCACCATCCCAAATCAGTTGGAAAAGAATTACAAAGTTTCTTTTATCTTTTTCTTTTACAGGCAACCTTTCTTTTGAGTAACCATTAGTTTGGTCCTGTGTGCTGAGGAAAACAGCTGTGTTTACCTCAGCACAGAGCTTGGAATCAGCCCTGTGTTGTATCTCCTGCCATAAGAGTGGTCAGGGTGGCTTTTCGTTGATTTTTGATTTATGTTTCCTTATTTCATGTCTGCTTCAGTTATTTCATTTTAAATTATTTCTAAGCCTTTGCTCAACCCTAATTTCTTAGGTGCTGATCTGTGCTCTATGTCTAACCCCAGCTCTTCCTCAGACTTCAGGGAGAGACATTAATGCCAGCTGGAGATCATTATGTGCAATAATCTCTGTGGTTAGATAATACTCTTTTTGTTTACTCCCAGCCAATCTCTGGCTCATTCCGGCCTTTCCAGGAGGAAAACGTCATAAAAACTTTAATAAAGCCAAACTAATCACTATCTGATCATCTCTACTGCTTGGGTGGCCTTTATGCATTCTTACATTTGTGACTTGCAAAAAGTTAACATTGGAGATTACTTCTGCTCACTACTACTTCAGTAGCCAAATGATCTAATAATAACCATTTGTGTGAATTTAGCAAAAACTAAAAATAAATCTGCAACTGTATGAAAACAGAAGGAAAGCTTCTTTTCACCCTGATATCAGGTCATCAGATGGTGTGGCCAAGACTGAAAACAGCCCATGTGTGTGTTATGGAGTGAGAAATGTTTGCTCTCACACATATTATTCAGTGTTAGAAATTTCATTCTGTCATCACTTCATTTCTTATCTGTCCACCCATTTAGAACACCCTGATGAATTTTACACCTTATCATCTCAACATGGTGACTTATGTGACAAAAAAAATAAAAAAATAAATAAACAATAAAGGGGATTTTTTTAAAACCTTCTAATTATTTTCTTTCCTGTATAATGAATGCAACCACATGTTCTCTAGTGAATGGTATATTTTTTTTGTCATATAAGACCATGTTGAGATGATAAGGTGAAAAATTCATCATGATAGAAATCATTAGTTCCTGTTGCAGTTTCTATGGTGCCCATCTCCTTTCTAACACCCATTCTTATAACATAATAGCTAAAAGAAGAAGCAACCTGAAAAGACCTGGTATGAAGAGGGAGCCAGGATTAGGGTTAAAGAAAACATCATCACCATGAATAGATCATTTTGAACAAATCTTATTCACTTTTACTTCATTATATTTTTTTGTCACACTCTGTGTCAGTCATGACAGAGGTGCGTTTATAATGTCTGAGAAGAGTAATGAAGTTCTGCTTTAAAATCTGTTCCTGCTGCAACACATGTTTCAATCACAACAGTTAAACCAACTGATGTGCCAGAGAGTTTCTTACCTTTCAACTAGTTCCATCAAATTAACAATGTGTAAGTATCTATAAATCTATTTTTAGATTAAGCAAATTGGGAGAAAGGTGATGATTGTCAGACGTATGTACACATGAATGCAAGGATCCATGAAGATGCATGAGGACACTGCAGCATACAGCGGCAATTTAATTTCTGTGAAGTGTTTTGATATTAAGTTTGATCATTGGAAGCTCATCTTATTCCAGGCTACTAAAGTAATTTGTTGGGATTTGCACAAATATCTGGTTCATGAAAAGAACCAGATATTTTTCATCCCAGTTTTGGAACAGTGGACCAGTTCTACACCCTCTTCAGAGTCTTGGAGGGACATGGGTGTTTGCTCATCCAGTCTACATGTGCTTTGTGGACTTGGAGAAGGCATTCGACTGTGTCCCCCGGGGACTCCTGTGGGGGGTGCTCTGGGAGTTTGGAGTGCCCGACCCTCTTGTACAAGCTGTTCGGTCCCTGTACAACAGGTACCAGAGCTTGGTCAACATTGCTGGCAGTAAATCACATTTCTTTCAAGTGAGGATTGGACTCCGCCAAGGCTGCCTTTTTCATCAATTCTGTTCATAACTTTTATGGACAGAGTTAGGTGCAGCAGATGTGTTGAGGGGATCCGGTTTGGTAGCCACAAACCTCTTGGGTCTCTTGCTTGGCTTTTTGCAGATGATGTAGTTTTGTTGGCTTCATCGGGTCGCAATCTTCAGCTCTCGCTGGAGTGATTCGCAGCCAAGTGTAAAGCAGCTGGGATGAGAATCAGCACCTCCAAATCCGAGACCAAATTTGGAGGTCAGAATCTTATATAGTGAGTACTTTTGACCTTACAAACCTTATTAAACGTTTTTTGTGCAATTTGATCGACAACTGTATACCACATCACTTTTGCTATATTCTTTCTTCCTTTAAAATATTAGATTTTTTAACTTCATGGTTATGATTCCCTGTTTAGAACTCTCCATCTTTAATAAGGCATCTAGTCATCTGGTAAACATCTGGACTCACTAATAAGGATACTGGCTACACAAGACAAATTCCTGTTTATTATAGCTTTTTTATATCTTTAATTTTTTCCACACTCACTCACCCTTTTTAATATTTGTTTTTCACAGACATGACACTTCTTTTTAAGTCTGTCTTTTATTTTTATGGTCTTTTTATTTCAGTAAAGAAATGCCAAGTAGTGTTTTAAATGTTTGTTTCAAACCAAACTAATAATTTAACCATAAAATGGAGACTATCTATTCTATTTTCATTGATTAAATCAAGCAAATAAAGCTATACTCTGAAAAAATCAGAAAAGCAGTGCACAAAAAGAAAATCAATTTGATGCCATATAGTAATATTAATTCACAATACAGAGAAAGGAAGCAAATGTACAATATGCTAAAAATTAACATTGCACATTTTAGTAAATTAGAGTCTGTAAAAAAACTTTAGTCCATCTGAAACTTCTTCCACTTTTTCCCCCTGTCTGTCTCTCATGGACATCAGAGACCCAGTCTCTTCTTCCTTCAGTTTGCTCATTTTCTCTGGGATGAAAAACAGATCAATCAGTGGTGGATAATCAATTTTAGCCAGAGAACAGCTGAAAGAGCCAGGACAATGTCTGACGTTTAAGTTTGTTATTGCACGGAACAGCCAGGCGTGACGTTAATGTGTAAAGGCTTCTGGACTATAAGGATTCAATTAGCCAATGATGGCTGGGATGTCTACAGGACATACCTCAGAGACTCTGGGCCTCATCATTCTGTCTTAAGTAAAATTAGCATGGACACTGCTGCCAAATCCCAGTCAGAGATAGCTCTGATATGTCCTTCAAATTTACGCTAAGGATGTCAAATGATGTTTTCTGTGTATCTCTGACTGTATGATGACTTGTGTTAAATTATTAGGTTGAAAAGTTGTGTTGCATAGGCGTATAAAAACCATAAGAAAAGTTATTTGTAAAGATTTAGGTTTGTGTGTGTGTTTTTATCCGACTGAAGGTAGCATGGATAGCACATTGCTGCCATCTGCTGGTAAAATGTTGGTACCACCACTATTTTGACAAAAAAATCCACACTTGGACATGAAATTAAAGTAAGTTCATAAAATGTGCAGGCAAGAAATATAATCTCCTAAAATTTTTCAGAAGAAGGTTTGGACATCAGGTGTTTTCTTGTGTTCTTTTCCGGCCTGAGAAGGATTATGTAACACTTTGGGGCAAAGATGCAGCCCAACAGTCCATAAGTGGAGGCCACCATAGCAAATACTTCTGTGACAGTGGCATATTTTCCTGGAGAGCTAATGTATGCAGGAATAAATGCTACCCATACAGCACAAAAAATGAGCATACTAAAAGTGATGAGTCTGGCTTCGTTGAAGTTGTCTGGAAGTTTCCTCGCAAGGAAGGCCAAAAGAAGACAGAGGCATGCCAGAAAGCCAATGTAGCCCAGGACAAAAGCAAATGCAATTTGTGAACCTTCATCACACAACAAAATGATAATAGCACTTTCACGTGGCATCAGCTGTTGTGGAGTTGGGGGTGCAACAACCAGCCACACTGTACAGATGATTACCTGCATAAAAAGAAACATGTCTTACTCAAACATTTCAATAAAACCATTAATTTATTAATGATTATAAAACATGAGTAGTCTTTACCTGTACTAGTGTGCAAATAACAATGATTGTTCTTTGCTGTGCAGGCCCAAACCATTTAATCATTTTACTGCCTGGAAGTGTAGCTTTGAAGGCTATTAGCACAACTATTGTTTTACCCAGGATACAAGAGATAGAGAGGACAAAACTGATCCCAAATGCTGTATGACGTAGCATGCAGGACCACTTAGAAGGCTGGCCAATGAAGGTCAAAGAACACAAGAAGCACAGTGTCAAAGAAAAGAGCAACAGGAAGCTCAGCTCAGAGTTGTTCGCCCTGACAATGGGGGTGTTTCTGTGACAGAAGAATATAAAGACCACAATGCAGGTGCTGAGGGAGCCAATGATAGAAATAGCCATTAGGGCAATGCCCATTGAATCACTAAAAGAGAGGAACTCTATTTGTTTGGGGATACAGGTAGTCCTTTCAGCAGTGGACCAGTACTCTGGTAGACATTGCACACATTCTACGGCATCTGAAAAAAAGAAGAAAAAGCTTAGCTGCATCCGCCTTTCCACTGTACTTTCACACAGCAGATCAGATTTTTAAACATAATGTGGCCTAATGGCCTTTTCTCACCAGTCTGATTGCTAATCTCCCCAGCTGTACAAGCCACACAATCATGGCAGCATATAGGGAAGTTGGGTCTGATTGCCTTGCGTGTGCCTGGGGGACAAATGGTGCTGCATACTGACAAGGGAACCTTAGCAAAAGAGCAAACCCCAACTAAACGGGTTATGTTATGCAATAATAAAATCAATCAATTAAATACACTGACATTCACACAAATTATTTAACTTTGTTAAAATCTTTACTTTGGTTTGGTTTCCATTCCACAGAATCTTTTGTTCCTGGATCTGAAGGTTTTGGTTTACAGTTGTGGCTGTCTCATCAAATTTGCCGATAGTGACAAATTCCATTTTTCCATTTGGTGTCAGCTGCCAGTTAACCAGGTCATATATGGCTGCAGGGTCGCCATTTTTATCAAACTTGATTTCATCAGCAAAAGAGGTTAAGTATTGCACTTGTTTTATGTATTGAAGTAGCTAAAGGAAAAACACACGTGATCAAATCATAAAGTAAGTCGTGTTAATCCAGAACATATGAAATGGTACCTGCCATGGCTGAATGTTTGCATCTGGGCAGGCCTGCTGAGGAAATGATCCTTGTCCTTTCACACAGCTTCTCATGGTCCTCAGTGCATGGGCAACGGCATAGACAGCTTTATAGACGTTGTAGGAAATCCTTAGCTGTGACACATCTGAATAGATATTTGTAATGTTTCTTAGATCTTCTGTTCCAGAGCATAAAGGTTTATCCACAGCTTCATAATTATGACCATTAGCCTGTACACTCAGACTGCACTGAAACACTTCTTCCCAAAAAGGTACAAGGAAGGGGTCATCATGGGCATCTGGGCTTGTGGGGTTCAACCGAAGTAGAAAGTCTCGCAGTCCAGGGATGTGTGCTCGCTGAATGACAAATCCCATTGTACCCTGGAGGATTTGGTGGTACTTTCTGGGGGTGGAAAGGACAGCAGCTGTGCTCCAAGCTTCACTGGCCAGCCACTGTACCCCAGTGAGCCCACCTCTAAATTCAATAAATGCATTTAAAGATTACATCTTTTCTATTGAAGAACACAATATGGACTTAAACTTGAAAAAAAAAATCCAATCCAAATCTTAAATTTAAAAGGAGGGGTCATACCTTAGTGCTTCATCAAACAATGCCGCTGCATCTTGTTCCACAGCAAACACTAAAATCACCTGAGCCCCAGATGACTGGATGTTGGAAATAATAGATGAAATACCAGCCTGAGCTCGGTTCTTAGGAATGATCTCATGAAGGGCAACACAAGCGCCTAACTTTCTGACCTGAAACAAACAAACAAAAAAATGTTATAAAACTGACACTGTAAATCCCCAAGTTGAGTGTTGTTGTGATAAATTGTGATTAAATAGTTTTTTCACTGGTGTGTGACCTACCTCATCTGCAAAGATATTGGCCCCCCCACGGCCATAGGCATCATCACCTGCAATTACACCCACCCAAGTCCAGCCAAAATGCTTGACAAGTTGCACTAGTGCATCTACCTAGACAGAGTAAGATTAAACTATGTGACAGAGGCAAAGAGAAAAACATTTTGCAAATGTAGCTTCAGCTGCCTCTAACCTGGAACAAGTCACTGGGCATGGTTCTCAAAAAGGCAGGAAACTTTTTTTTATCACTGAGGCAGGCACAGCTGGAGAAATAGCTAACCTGTAAAAATGATGTATGGACTTAATTGACAGTATCCAAAGCAGCATTTTTACTTCTCTTTGCTAACAGACTAGCACAGCATTTTATCACAGCAATGATTTACTTGTGGCACATGGAAGACTCCAAGGAAATGAGCCACAACGAGAGACTGAGAGGAGCCACCGTCTCCAATCACCACTGGTACAGTCCCATGACAGGTGTCTTTACTCAGGGTCTTTCCTTCAACCGCCAACTCCTTTTCACTTCCCATTAACTCCATGGCAGCCTTCAAAGCCTGATGTGGGGTACTGCATGAGTCATAAATCCTATAACCGAGTGTGATGTTTGGAAGGAGTTTACCATCTCTATTGAGCTCTTCAATGGCAAAAATCATTGTTTGCATCCAACGGAAAGTGCGGAAATTTAATCTGGGTTAAGATGAAATATGGTTTGAGACAATGTTAATTTTTTTTAACACAGTGAATAGCAAGTGCTGAGCAGATGTTGCTTATTTTTTATTTGTTTAGCTGGTACAGCTATCAAAGACAACCAAAATAAACTTACCTGGTGCACTGTGTGGGTGGAGGTGAGGATGTGAAAGATAGGCTGGGCTCCACTACTGTGTCATGAAGGGAGAAGAGCCCCCCCAACATTATGTCTCCCTTTTTCTCCAACACAGGCAGGGACGTAGTGCTAGGAATTATTTGACATTGTAAGCTCTGGTCTTGATGGGATTCATAAGGAAAACAAACATTCCATAGGAGACCCAAAAGCACAAGCCTGGGCCCCCTCCCAGAAAGACTGAGATCAATTGGTCTCTTCCAAAAAAGATTCATCCTATAGCACAGCATATGCATGTTTATAACAAAAGATAAGCCTTAGAGGATCGATAAAAATATTAAATATAAGGAAACATAACATGTGATTCTAACAAACTATTTAAAATAAAGAAAAGATAGAGCTTAAAATACATTACATGCCCAGCTCAGACACCAACACAATCTGTACATAAAATTTGCAACACTTAATCCAGTCTCTAGTATCAAGTGAGAGACGCTGCACTGTAGCTTATTTAAACACAACAGTACCAGCCTCATTCTACAAGTGTCACATTGACATCATTTCCCCTGGGCTTCTGATCGATGGAAAATAACCCCCCAGTTTCACAGCATGCAACCACAATAACAAGAAGCCGGAATGGGTACTTGATCATAATGGAGACAGACATGAGCTGTATCATTTCGCAGTGTTATGCCTGAGTAGGATTTACTCATCCTTCATTGATATGATGAGGCACACACAAGTATCACCTGGGGCTGCTCTCCTTTGGTAAACCAACACAGCCATGTTCTCATCATTTCAGAGTACATTACATTGACTTATTTCTTTTTACCCTTTTACCGTAAACAGACATACTATTTTTCACATTTAAACCATTCATCCTTTAATCTTCAACAAAGACAAAGTCTAAGAATTTACCTCATGGTCGCCAAAAAGAAAGCAAGAACCTACAGCAAAAGTAACAAAAGTTTAAACTAAAATAATGTATTTCTTGTTTTTATTTATACATAAAATTTACAATGCATATTCTCCTGTGGGGTAATGACCAAGCCATTTTAGAAATTTGCTATCATTATCAGTCAAACCCTGCAGGCTAGAAAACAGAGCACCAGAGATTATGAAGCAAAAGGATTATTACATGCAGTATGTTGCACTGCCTGAGGCCATACAGGTGTCCTTATCCACTTAATATGTTATTGTGTGTGACACACTAAAGGAAGGGGAGGTGGGGTAAGACAATATTTTCCTTTCCTTGTAGGTAAACCTTTAACCAAATCTTTAGCTCAAAGGAAGTGGTCTTAGAAGACAGGGTCAGGTGTGTGACTGAAAATAAGGTTTGATCTGCTTTTTTATTTATTTATTTAAAATAATAAAATAAGTGCCAACAAGTTTTAAGCTTGTGAGTACTGGGTGTTTTACTTGATTGTGTTATTGACAAAACTGTACTGATGATACAAATGGGAAAGGGACTATCAGAAAGATAGAGAAAACAAATCTAGCTTAGTCATCTTGCTAAGTGAGGAAATAAATGAGTTCAGTCAACAAGGGTCTTATAAGTACGAGTCCATTTACCATCGGATTCTGGTCTTTTTCATACACATCATACACGCATGCACACAATAATCCTGCCATCTCTCCCTACCTCCATATTCTGCACGAAATTGAACTAAAATACATAATTTCTCTCTGTTAACTGAGTGTAGCTGTAAATATATTCTATTATATATAAATATATAATAGAAATAATAATCTGGCTTGGCGCTGCTGTGAACAAGCAATATCTTCGGCCTCTGTCCACACCAGGAGCCAGCTCACCAATGGCCACAGAAGATGCCACCACAGGAACCATCCAGATGAGGTTCCACACCGCAGCCATAGGGCTACAGTGCTGGACCGGCAGACACCCAGACAAGGACAGTCACCATGGCAACAACCCAGCTGACCAAGCAAAGATAAATAAATAAGAAGACTCAAGACCAGGGCTATTCAATTTGGTCCTACGAGGGCCGCAATCCAGCAGGTTTTCCATGTGTCCCTGCTTCAACACACCTGAATCACATTAAATGGATCTAACAGACAATCAAGTTCTGCACAATGACTAATTAATTTGAGTCAGTTGTGTTGAAGCAGGGAGACATGTAAAACCTGCTGGATTCGGCCCTCGTAGGACCGAATTGAAAAGCCATGCTCAATACTATTAAGATATTAATAAATGACTAAAAGGTTAGGGGAGTCAGTGCCGGGATTATAAAACTGGTGTAATGTGTCTAAAAAGTTCTGTTTAAGCAACTGGTGACATTCTATAAACATGTAGACAGAGCAAAGGACAGACAAGGGATGGGAAAAATAAATGAGACAAACTGACATGACATGTAAGGCATAAATGATTCTGGAGTTGCTCCCGGTGAGAGGCGCCGAGCGGGTGTGGGCATGCTCATTGCCCCCCGGCATGGCACTTGTACGTTGGGGTTTACCCTGGTGGACAAAAGGGTAGCCTTCCTCCGCCTTCAGGTGGGATGTTTTCAGTATCAACCTCCAACTTGGGGAGAAGTTTCTTTTGTTTCTAAGATGTGTCCCATCGGTTTATTCCAAGCGACAGAATATGCAACACCTGCTTATAAACCCTCCAGAACGCCCAGGTCTTCAGATAGAGGCCTTTATTAATCTCTAAAACCAGAACCAAAGCACAAGGTGATGCTGCCTTTTGTTATTACACTCCCTGCCATTGGAACAGCCTACCTGAGTACCTGAGAACAGCATTGGCCATTATCTCAGCAAGACAAACTTTTTTTGGGCACATTAGTGCCTTGACACAGCAGTGAACCGAATACACGAAAAACCACTTTATCCTTCTTATTAATGAAGATTCTGTTTTCAAGCCTTGAATTTACAGGATGGCCGCAGGATGGCTCAATTGATATATCACAAAATGAACCACTCAGTCATTGCATCTGACACTGGTCTACACTCCTTTCCAGTGAACTGTAACGGGATTTATTAGCACTCATATTGGTACTCGGCAGTAACGCTTTGAAAAAAAGGGGCATTGATGCATTTAGATAGATGACAAGTGATTTGTCTCACCACTTTATCACATGGTCCTCTGCTCCCTTCTTTCTGGGATGGTGTGAGAGCTCATGTGACCTCTTGCAATATCACAAGATCTTCTGTCTGAAAGTATATGACCAATCTTGCTGGCTAGATGATTGATGTTATCTCAACATTATGAATCTAACAAGTGTTAACTTGAAGTTTATGCAAATATTACATAGTTTCATGGGAACATGAAACTGTTTTGTTCAAATTACTTCTTTGATGCTTGTAAATATAAAAACCACCCAGTTTAACTTTTTTTTTAGTTATGTCATCTGCAGAATTTAACAGATGTCTCTGCAGTTGTGAGAAGTATAAGTGATAGAAGAAGCTGGAAGAAACTGGTCAGTCAGTTTGTGAGATGGTGCAAAAACTTGAACGCAAACAAAACAAGAGGGATCCTTGTGGATTTCAAGAGATTTGGGGAACAGGAGTAAGTAAAGCACTGTTTACATCCTGGGAAAAGAGGTGGAGGTAGTAGAGGAATACATCTACTGGGAGTTCGACTGGCCAACAGACTAAACTGGAAATGCAACACAGAAGCACCTAAAAGAAGGGACATAGCACACTCTACTTCTTAAGGAAGCTGAGATCATTTAATGTCAGCATCAAGATTTTGCATATCTTCTAGAGCCCCAAGTCTGTTATGAAAGTGCAATCTGCCTTGCAGCCATCTGTTGGGGCAGCAGCATCAGAGCCAAAGGCTGGAAGAAACTGAACAAACTAATCAAGAAGGCTGGTTCAGTGCTGGGGATAACGCACTGCTAGAGTTAACTGTAAAGAGAAAAATGCTGCAGATGCTACTGAATGTAATAGTTTTCACATCCTACACAATATAGTGAGAAGCCAACAGAGTGTGTTCAGTGAGAGGCTTCAGCAACTGCAAGACAGAAATATGCAGGAAATCCTTCCTGCCAGCAGCCATCACCTTTCACAATAAGACTGACTAATTTATTATTAGGGTCCGAGCCATACGAAGTATGGAAAGGACCCTATTGTTCCTGAAATGTTTATTATTAGGGTCCGA
>JBAMHW010000009.1:15438289-15452782 GCA_037177495.1 Rhadinocentrus ornatus | reverse complement strand
GGTGTACGAGACGGGTGGAGGGGGCCACGGAGCTCGGACCCGATGGATGCCGCTTGCGGCTTTAATTATTATTATTTACCTAACTACAACACTACAATATCCCTCAGGGGATAAGTAAAGCATTTTTACATGTAATTCAGTTGGATTCCAAAATATTGGAAGGTGTGAAGTCTGCAGTTTTTTTTTCTGTTTTTTAACAGTAGAACCAGTTGTATTATTGTTGCTGTTAAGCCAAACTTTAATATTTGCAATGACCACTAACACCTTTGTTTTCCTAATCTCATCTGAGTGAGCTACATTTTATTTAATGAAAACAAACAAGGCAGAATATTTCAACAACAGAAGATACAAAGATTTATAAAGGAAGAGACTCATTCTTTAATTTTTTCATACTTAAGACAGATATTGCCTGCAAAGATGTTTAACAGAGTTTTAAAAATAACAGTTATAAAACATTTTATAATGGGTATTTTAGACCGTGAGACCTTAAACCAGGGGGTTCCACATATTATTGGGATATAAACCCTTCCTCCAGTTAAGATCAGTACAGCTTCAAATTTAACCTGAACATCGGATATACAGTAATTGCAAATATTAATATGTTTGAAGTGCATCACTTTGAAATATTAAAAAAGTATAATTAATATAAATATATATAAATATAATATAAAAGCTGACTTTCATGGTTAATGGTTTTTTAAAATAGTAATTTACACCTGTCTGAATGTGATATAATTTTTTCTTTTTTTTTATTTATTTATTTATTTTTTTTATCTTAAACACACACTCTTAGCTTTTAGAGCATGTGGAATTTTTTTTCTTTTTTTCTATTTTTTTTAATCTTTTTTTGTGTGCATGCAGCTTGTTTGTGAACTTGTGTATTAGGAAAATAACAAGGGAGCTATAAATGTTTTCATCTAAGTCATCCTTTAATAACAATATGTCCCGAAGCACAACACGCACTTGGGGAACATTTAAACTTGTTTTTGTGTATGCCATGAAAGAGAGGCAACATCATGACATCATCCTAAACCTGCCAATTTGTCTTATACCCTGGGGGGGGAATAAGGGGCCAGCTGGGCAAGCAAAGACACGTAAGTGTTTCCGACAAGAGTGATTACATCTTGGCCTGAAGCCACAAAACTAGAGCTCATCAGGTGTTGTGTCTGAAATTAATTAATTTAGTTTGTTTTTAATTGAAGGTGATCTTGACTCCTTCAAAACACATGAATTAGCAAGAGTAAAGTAGAAGAATTATTCCTATCAGCTGCACTAATTATTTTGATATTGAAAAGAAGAAAAGCTTTTAAAGGTTAAATAACAAAGCTTTTGTGTAACACAGTGAATAATAAAGGTGATTAAAGGTTCACATTTAGTCCCAAGTCTAATTTGTGTATGCTTAAAATGGCACTTTTTAAGTGAAATTTTTTTTTTTTTTTTTACCTTTATTTAACCAGAAAAGGCAATTGAGAATAGAAACCTCTTTTCCAAGGGAGTCCTGGCCCATACATTGGTTTTTAAGAAAACATCAAATACAACTTCTTTGACTTGGTTTTGACATATTTTTGGATACACCTTGATTATTCATTCCTGCTTTAAGGCATCTTGGCCTTCTCTCCAACATGGCCCCATAGTCTGTCTGGCTAACCATCTCACATTTCTGCCCCAATAATTCAAACAGTTTGACTTTTTTCACTAACTTGCAACATTATTTTACATTTCAAACAAGCCTGTGTTGACCTAATAGGGTATGAAACAAGAGCTCATCAGATGTTGTTGCTTCTCCATTTAGTTTTGGATATAATTGTGATTGAGCAAGAGAAATAGAGATTACTTTAGGAGATCTTGGAATGAAAGAAACAGTTGCTACTCCACGAAGACCAGATGGAGACGGTGAAGGACTGAAGACATTGCATATCTTGTCTGTGGAAAAAGAACTAGGTTTATTTGTTCGTTTATTCAGCTACCTCTTGGGGCAGCAGTATCAGATCAAGTGACTCAAAGAGACTGAAAAAGAATGCTGGCCCTGTGCTGGAGATTCTCCCTATAGTTGGATGTGGAAAGATGAAGAAAATTGTACTAACACACCTACAAAAATGAAGTTGTGTTTTTAATTACTCCTACATGCATACTGTATGTTTATTTGTATATTTGTATATATAAGTCAAGGCACTCCACAGCTCCTGTCCTAGATCTCGGCATGGAGTTAACAAAAGATGCTAGTTACAAGAGAAAATAACCTTAAGACACACTATGCATCTCGTTTGTAAAGAAAGTAAAGTGTACGGCTCGCATGGAGCATAAGACAGAACTGCTGGATCCGTTTGACACCTTACCAACTTACTGAGAAATGAATTGTCTATTGTATGGGAGTGTGGCATAATTGGGGCTCAGTAGGTAGAGCGGGTCGTCTAGTAACCAGAGGGTTTGCAGTTTGATTTCCACTCCCCCAGTCAACATCCAGTTGTGTCCTTGGGCAAGACACTTCACCCTCCTTACCTCCAGTGTCAGCATGAATGTGAATGAATGTCCAGTGGTAGTTGGTAGATGCCCCCCCCTCCCCTAATTTACACAGGTAGATTACTATCACCAGGTATGGGTGAATAAATAATGGATACACCTTGTAAGCACCTTGAGTTCCCTGAAAAAAGCGCTATATAAATCTAATCCATTATCATTATTATTATTAATTGGTCACCCAGAAAAAATCCAATACAAGCTAACTAAAAGGGTATACAGTATCACAACCTAATTTAGCAGAACCAGATATACTTTTGTTAAAAGACACAGGGACAAAGTCATCTGATTAAATGTCCCTAGCTACAGCATAACCATAGCTGATTTTAACTGTGCATGAAAATGTACCAAGTATCTTCTGTCAGACTTTCTCTTCTCTATTGATCAGTGTATCGTTTATTTTGACAGTATGCAATATATGGTAATGAGAATTCAGAAGCATTGTCTGAAGACAAAGCCGAATCCAGCCGATATCCATTGGTGTGAAAGGTCAAGAGGCAAGGTGTTCACATTCACACTGGTGGTGGTAACTGACTGAGCCATGCTGGTCTCTGTTAACATCCTCTTCGCCCACCACTAAAAATTCATTGTGTTGCTAACATCGAAGGTGAGTTGGGTGAAGTGTCTGGCCCGAGGACACAATAGTTGAATGAGTGGGATAAAGCAGGGTTCGAAATGTCAACCCTCTGGACAACCAGCTCTGCTGCTCCCTTTTTATTCCTAGGTAATCTATGCTGCTTGTTTATTGATTATGAAAGGAAACCAGAATACCAGAAATGTAGGATAATGTGCAATCTGCACACAGATTTTTTTTATTTAGCAGAATTATACCACACAAGCCTTTTAGTTGATAATCATTTGTTCAGTGGAGAAATAATATATAAATTAACCATATTTATACAGACTGTGTTTACTGACACCATAATGCAATATCTTTCCAAGCTGCATGTCATTACTAAATTATGTGTTGTTTCACATCAAGTACTGTGAAGTGATAACACCTTTTAACTTTTAACCCTAATCATTTCTTGTGTCAATGTAACAGCTCAAAGTGACATTTGAAAAGCTTAAACTTCATAAAAATGACTCACAAAATACACTCACGCGCTATAAAAACATGTTAGCCTGTAGACAGTATAGCATCAATAGACACTATTACTCTCAGTCAATGACCTCAATCAGCTTTTTCTTTTCGCTTGTAAAGCCTAGTTGACTCTAACTATGTGGTATTTATGTTTTTATTATCCTTTGGTCTGATCATATGTTTCTTTTATTTTCTTTCTCTCTTTTTGTTATTAGCATTGGTACTATGTTGCACCAGCAGTATGATTGTTATTGCAGTTTTCAACAATAATAAAACAACACCAGGAGATGGCAGCAATGTACATTACATGGTAAACTTAATATCCGTGTACCTCCATCCATCTCACAGACTCACTTTATCCTGTTCAAGGTCATGAGGTGATTGTTCAGCTGTATGTACTGCATGCATATGTTCTAGGAATGAAAAACTCTCTGAGTTTGGTCTTTTTTTTCTTTTAATTTCATTAAACTTTTTTTTTTCATACTAATATACCAGGTGTTGCAGGGGTTTGACTTGTCAGCCATTTTTCTTAGGTCTGCATTTTACTAGTTTGTCCTCTGTTGACATGCATTCATGGCCAAGCTTATCATGTGATGATAAGGTCTTACACCTATCTCAGGGGTGTTATATGCAGTTAGGCTGTCACTTGGAACTGTAAAGGTCATGACTTTTATGATAAGTACTGTAACGTGGATACGTGTCGTGTGAAAAGAGAACTTAGCTCAGTAGGCCTAATAAAACAACCACGAAGTTGACAAACTTACAGCTACACTGGTACTGCTGATTCCACAGTGTGTGTGCTTTAATATAAGATACTCGTCAACCATATAAAGCTCGGTTGGACGGCTAATGTCTTACCATACATAAATAAAATGGCATGACACAACACGTTTGTCACAACAAGGTTGGAAAGAAAAAGAAAAGAGAGCTAAGCTCCCAGAAATTCGATTGGAGCCGGCTCCAATCGAGTGAGAGCCGGCTCCCATTTTTTTTCCTTTTACTGCATGCTTAGTTCTCAGTGCTCAGCCCCAGCTCTGCCCACGGCACTGCTTTGTATGCCGCTACACTGTGTGAGACAGCAGACAGCCGTGGGGAGAGTACGTGAGTGAGTGAGTGCGTCATGTCATCAAACCCTTGTCACACAGAGGAAAAACCGGATCAGCCCATCCAAGATGAGGCAACTTACTTTTCTGAATGCCAACCTGCACCGAGGACATTATTGCTGCTTTCTTGAGTTTGGTTCTTGGTCTGTTTTGTGCATTTGTTCGCTGTTTTTTGTCCATTTGTGCAATAAAAGATTTTTGTTGAAATAGTAAACAAAAGTGGTTTTGTATCAGAATAAATGCTTTAAAGGAGGCAAATAAAAGGCTTCTAGTAAAAATGCTTAACACAAGCGGGTTTTCAAAACCACTTTTTTTTTTTACCACTTTGTCCTCCAAACCACTATCAGCCTCATCTTGAAAAATCACACCAAGGATTTGTTGCACATTATGTCTTGATGCCATTATATTTACAATGTTCTAAACACGGGCTGCACGGTGGTGTGGTGGTTAGCACAAATTCTCCCTAGGAATGAGTGTGTGTGTGAATGGTTGTTTGTCCCTATCTATGTTGGCCCTGCGATGGACTGGTGCCCTGTCCAGGGTGTACCCTGCCTTTCACCTGAAACACTGCTGGGATAGGCTTCAGCTCACCCCACGACCCCTAATAGGAACAAGCGGTACAGATAATGACTGACTGACTGTTTTAAACACTCAACCATTATCTTCCCAACCTAATATCTAATACAGCTGCCAACCTGTGATGAGTAATTTTACTGTTATCATAAATTTTCTGGTTCATATTCAACATTTTTTCTGATTTACAGTATGCCTTACAAACCTTTAAAACTTTGGCACCTAAAGGGTTAACTTATATGATTCAGAGACAATGTTTCTTCCATTTTTGCAGCACCGGTGTAATGAAAGTAATTTCCTTTTTCAACATCAAACTATCAAACATAAAACCAGGTCAGCTAAGGGGTCAGTATGTAATGGAAGACTTAACATGTCTGCACAGGGCCCTTATCTAATCCTTTTCATTAGAATGAATAAAAAAACCCCAGATGGATCAAAGAAATATTAAGATTTGCTGCACAGGAAGAAAGATATACATGCTGCAGGAGGAATGAATGAGATAACATTTATTTCAACCATGCAGTTCATTTTTGTGTTTTCTAAAACATGTAATTTTCTTGTACTGTATGAACTGTCTTTAAAAAACTGATCTAAAATGACAAATTAGTGTCCAGTGTCAAACATTTATACAACTCCGAAACAAGCAGAAAGACATAAACTCTAACTTTCTTTGTTCAGATTTATGTTAAAAAGGAAACTCTTTGAGACTCTCTCCTTGAGAAGTTCTCCAGTTGACATCTTACATGGATCATGATGCAACACCCCTGAAGGGAAGTTTCCAGTAACTAGGAGCAGAGGTGTAGGAGCAGGCTGGAGGACTGCGGGCTCCACGGGGAGTTTGTTAGTTTGTGACTGGAATGAGGCCTAAGGCCCCTGCACATGACTTGTCTTCCAATCAATACGCTCCCAAAAGACATAAGCAACAGAGTTTATTGTGTTTTATAAACTAAGACACATCTCTGAAAACACTCAAACAACAATTTGTTTTTAATTAAAAAAGGGACTCCGGGCGTTTCAGCTGACTTTTTAAGATCCCTTAAGCTGAGAAATAACAAAAACACCAAATTAAATATCACACGGCTCAATGCTTTGCCAAACCAGGTATGCTAAATTGCTTTTTCCGATCTGTTGACAGAAGTAAAACTTTTATCCCCTTAAATTTAGCTAGTCAAGTGATGTGACGTGTAAGGTTAAACAAAAGATAGATAGATCAGCAGATATAGTTTGAATCTTCTCATTAAAAAAACAGCAAATTAAAAGAGCATTTTATTATTTCTTAGATGTGTTCCAAATTATGCATATTTTGCATCTTCTGTTTTTGTCCAAAAGAATCAAACATTGAACATGATTTTTAAAATTTTTAAATTAAATTAGGTTGTATAATAATCTGGATTTATCTGATCTTTTTTTTTTTTTTTTTTCCCGCCAAATACTCAAAATACAGTACTTTAGAGTATCCTGCATAACTGCTTCAAAACATTAAATAAGTTTTAAAGAACTCAAAATGTCCACCTGTAGTTATTTATTTATTTTTTGCATCCCAGAGATCATTTTTTAGCAATGAATCAACATTTTTACAAATCAAGTTTCATGTCAGCATAAGAACCTTCATGGTTTTAACAAGTCTGTCATCTATTGCAGAGGTCCCCAACCCTGTTCCTCAAGGCCCGCTATCCTACAGGTCTTAGATGTCTCCCTGCTGCAACACATCTGGTTCAAATTATTGCCTCATTAGCAGACTTGTGGAGAGCTTGTTAGAGAGCCGTTTAATTTGTGGGAGCCATCTAAGACCTGCAGCATAGTGGGCCTTGAGGAACAGGGTTGGGGACCCAATGAGTCCATGGATAGTTTCTGCCTGTATCTCAGATCCCAGAACCACTCAACCTCACAGATCTCCCTTTTAAGGCTGCGCCACAGGTTCTCAATAGGGTTGAGGTCAGGGGGTGATGGTGACCACACCAGGAGTTTTCTTCCTTTATACCAATAGCAGCCAAAGACTCAATAGTATTTTTGCAGCATGTGATGCTGTGTTGTTTTGCATTTAAATGATTTAGCTGCATACCATGCAGGAGATGGTGGATTAAAACTTAATGTATTTTGGAAAGGTCATTTTAACACCCTCGGGCACCCTAAAAGGGTCTTCCATCACCCCAATATTTCAAACCAAAACCCAAATGTTGATTTAACTGAAATCGAACATGTATAACAAATTGTAAAACAAATAAGGTGAGTAAGGTTGGGGTAGCTGGGGTTTAAAAAGTAGAGGAGTTTGCCTTGACTTCCCCATCCCACTTGTCACAAGACGCAGATAACCTGTTAATGTTCTCAA
The DNA here is from genome assembly GCA_037177495.1 of Rhadinocentrus ornatus. NCBI lineage: Eukaryota > Metazoa > Chordata > Actinopteri > Atheriniformes > Melanotaeniidae > Rhadinocentrus > Rhadinocentrus ornatus. The sequence continues at coordinate 15,445,176 of JBAMHW010000009.1, read as the reverse complement.
TATAATCTGCTCCTCGTTTTTCTGCTATATGGGCAAAGTGGTTAGTACTGTCGTCTCGTTAGAGAGACCCTGCTTCGAGCCTCAACTGGGTTTTATGTATCCACATGTTGTTGTAATGTGTGGGTTTTCCCTGGGTTAATTGGGGGTTGTAACGTTCCTGTCTTTCTATGATGGAGTGATGACTGCTTCAGGGTGGACCTGGTCTGTGTCCTTGTAGCTGCTGACTCCATCCCCTGCAGTGAAGCGACTTTTTATATTAACATTGTTTCTACATCATGAAGATGTCCTTACACCTTTCATTTATCAATCAAATACAAACGTCTGAAGACGTCCTCGCATAGACGTTTTTTCTAGGTTGTAAAAAATACATCTTTTCAACTTTCTTTATCCAGTTCACCATGTTGATTAGACATTGGGCAAAGTCTTTTTAACAGACTTGAACTAGTTAGGTAATACTTAAAAATAAACTTAAAGCCTCCAAAGTAAACATAATTATTATATATAAATACACATTATTTTTACAAGTGTGCTTGTGCAACCCATTTCATATGCTGATAGACAGTTTGCTTTATTACATATTTACATGAACCATATTTAATAATTTAGCATATTTTCTTTACAATGGCCAAATCATAATAATTTCATGCAGTAATGTCACAGTGAGGTCAAGTCTAGGCTGTCCTACCTCACTTATCTCTGATTGGTTGAAAGAATGACAACAGGATTGTCTCTATAACTTGAGTTTTTCTTCCCATCACAGTCTGTGAGAATGAAAATGTTACTGGCATTAACAGAACTGGTTTTAATGGCTCTTCTAATGGCATGTGGAACAGCGGAGGAGGATGCGCCCCTTTGTCAAATTCTGCAGAGTCCAGAATTTCCTCTGCTTTATAAGAAAGGAGATGTGATGATTGGAGGAGCCTTTTCCATCCACAGCAAAATCACACAACCTCCACTTTCATTTACAGAGAAGCCAAGACCTCTCAAGTGTTCAAGGTAATTCTGATACTTTGTCTAAAATTATTGCTTCATAATTTTTCTATCAGTCAACATGAATTTGTCTTGTTTGTATTCTTGCCCAAGTGTCAACCTCAGGGAGTTTCGATTTGCCCAGACAATGATATTTGCTATTGAGGAAATAAACAAAAGTACATTTCTTCTTCCTAATGTTTCCATTGGATATCGGATTTACGACAACTGTGGCTCAACATTATCTTCAATGCGTGCAACCATGGCTCTGATGAACGGTGATGAATGGATTTTGGGAAAGAGATGTTCTGGTCAATCAGCTGTTCATGCTATTATTGGGGAGTCTGAGTCCTCTTCAACCATTGTGCTATCACGCACTACTGGACCTTTCAGAATACCAGTGGTAAGGAGGCTGTCATTGTGTCAAATGCCAAGTATTTTATCCTACCACTTGCATCTTTCTGTTTTGTGTTCATAGATAAGTCATTCAGCTACTTGTGAGTGTTTGAGCGGCAGGAAAGAGTATCCCTCTTTCTTTCGAACCATTGCCAGCGACCTCTATCAAAGCAGAGCCCTTGCCCAGCTGGTCAAGCACTTTGGTTGGACCTGGGTTGGGGCCATCAACAGTGACAGTGAATATGGTAACAACGGCATGGCCACCTTCCTTGCTGCAGCCAAAGAGGAAGGAGTGTGTGTGGAATACACAGAGAAATTTCACAGAGAAGAGCCGGAAAAACTCCTGAAAGTGGTAGAAGTGATCCAAAAGAGTACTACTCGTGTGATTGTTGCTTTCATGGCACATGTAGAGATGAACAATCTCCTAGAGCAGTTAAGCTTGTACAACATCACTGGTCGGCAGTTCATTGGTGTGGAGGCCTGGATCACTGCTGACAGCCTTGTGACTCCTACCAGCTTTAGTGTGCTGGGAGGTTCACTGGGCTTTGCTGTGCAAAAGGCCAACATCAGTGGGCTTAATGATTTTTTAGTCAAAGATTTCTGGGAAATGGAGCTTCTGTGCAATGACACAAACATGGATGGTATTACAGAAACTTGCAAGAACAACGAAGATCTATTTGAGCTAAGAGGTTATGATGATGATGTGGAAGAGCTGAGATATTCCAGTAACATATACAAAGCAGTCTATGCTGTAGCCTCTTCCATACACAACATCCTGAAGTGCTCGGACAGTCAGGGGTGTGAAAATACTGTGGAGATTAAGCCCTGGCAGGTAAAATAAACTAATCTGCAACGCATTACACTACAATGACATCAATTTACTGACATACATAAATGTTTGTATTGTACTTCAGGTAGTGGCGTCTCTAAAGCAGGTGAACTTAAGTATAAAGAATGGTGATCAGGTGTGGTTTGACAGCACTGGAGCAGCGGTGGCCAAGTATGAGGTAGTGAACTGGCAGCGTGGATCAGATGGATCGGTTCTCTTTAAACCAGTTGGCTACTATGATGCTTCCCTGCCTCCTGGACGGATGTTTGTTCTCAACACTGAGGCTATAATGTGGCCTGGAGGAAGCAAGGAGGTAAACATCTGACTATCAAAGTTAATTTTATAAGTTCAATAATTATGTCCTAAATAATTGTTGTAAAAAATATAATTTATTCTATTCAAAGTTGCCACTATCAGTGTGCAGTGAAAGCTGTTATCCGGGGACTCATAAAGTCCTTCAAAAGGGAAAACCTGTCTGCTGTTACGACTGTGTACCATGTCCACTTGGAGAAATCAGCAACACTACAGGTACCCCAGACCTGAATGATAGAAATTTGAATATAGTATTCACTTGCAATACTTTATGTGTCATTTTAAAATTTGCCATGGTAACATCTCTCATTAACAATTTTATTACGTAACTGATTATATTGCAATAATAGAAATATTATCTTTATTACAGATTCTAATGACTGCAAAAAGTGTCCTGAAGAGTTTTGGTCCAATCATAACAAAGATGCATGTGTGCTGAAAAATGTAGAGTTTCTCTCGTTTACTGAAGTCATGAGCAAAATACTTGTGTTTTTCACTCTGTTTGGGGTGCTTCTTACCCTAATAGTAGCCACTCTATTCCTAATTAATAAGGACACTCCCTTGGTGAAAGCAAACAACTCTGAGCTGAGCTTCTTGTTGCTCTTCTCCCTGTCTCTGTGTTTTCTGTGCTCACTAACCTTCATCGGCCAACCCTCAGAGTGGTCCTGCATGCTGCGACACACAGCATTTGGCATCACCTTTGTCCTTTGCATCTCATGTATTCTCGGAAAAACAGTAGTGGTATTAATGGCATTTAAAGCAACACTTCCAGGAAGCAATGTGATGAAATGGTTTGGGCCTGCACAACAGAGACTCAGTGTTTTGCTTTTCACTCTTATACAAATAATAATATGCATTCTATGGCTGACAATAAATCCTCCTGTTCCCTTTAAAAATATGACTAACTATAAGGATAGGATTATTCTTGAATGTGCTCTGGGGTCACTTATTGGGTTCTGGGCTGTGTTGGGGTACATTGGACTTTTATCTGTACTTTGTTTTGTACTAGCTTTTTTGGGCAGAAAGTTGCCTGATAATTTTAACGAAGCTAAATTTATCACCTTCAGCATGTTGATATTCTTCACAGTATGGATCACCTTCATACCAGCTTATGTCAGCTCACCTGGGAAATTCACTGTTGCTGTAGAGATTTTTGCCATTCTGGCTTCAAGTTATGGGATACTTTTTTGTATATTTGCGCCAAAATGCTTTATTCTAGCACTAAGACCTGAACTGAACACAAAGAAACACATTTTTGGAAAAGTGCAGTCTTGATCAATTCAATATCTGAAACATCCCACATTTTTTTTTGTCCTTAGTGCCCTTATATTGTTAGTTTGTTTGTGCTTTTGTATATAATTGTGCATTATATCATTACAATTATCTTCATCTATATAAAATATTATTATCTCAATCCTGAAATATGAAATATGTATTGCAGTTAACTTTTAATTAGTGCAAAATGTTCTTTTATACTTATTGTGATTGGTAAATAAAAATATTTATTTATTTTGTTTAGTTATTATGAATAAAGAATAATTAAATGGGAAATAAACTGCATGACTGAATGTCTTTAATCTTGTATTGTGCACATGGTTGATTAGTCTAAAGAAATACTGTATAGTAATAGCTTGAGGATGTTGCACAGCATCTGTTCTGGACTGTCTTTTTGTACTACCTGCCCCCAGGGTCTTGTCTTTGAAATGTATATTAATAGCAATGCACATCATTTAAATATTATAATATTATTATAATAATATATTATAATTAAAATAGCATGGCTAATTCTCAGGGTATAAGTGTCATCCTACATCTACAAAAAAACAACAACAAAACCAAACACGTAGCATAATTTGACATGCAATTTCAATCCCTTTTAATGAGAAAAGGGGGGTCTGTTGTAATGGAGTGCATCTTCTTTTGCAGTCATGATTAGTGCCTCTGTACTGTATTTTCAACCAGATTTCCATAAATATTTCATACAGTAACAATTTGGCTACAGTTACAATACTGAAAAAGAGGATAAATAATTTTTTATTTAATATAATGTAGTTGAAAATCTTGTGACAAAAAAAAAAAAAAAAAAGTCGTAGACAGTCAGACAACTGTTTTAATCATTTTTAGATTAAGCCACTAGATCTGGCTGATACAACTTTGGATTTGGATCAAAGTTTTTCTTGTTATCAGTAGTATAAGTATAATTTCTGTAGTAGTGATTAAAGACATACAATGCAGGATCAACCAAAGTACCAAACTGTTAATGATGTAAAATTTCATTGGTTGTTTGCTCTCATGAAAAATTTGACATTAGATGACTACTTTAGTCATAGTGATTAAGGTTAACCTTTTAGACATCAAAGTTTTTAAAGTTTATAAGGCACACTGTCAATAAGACAAAATGTTTAAAATAAACCAAAGTTTATAATGGCAGTAAAATCATTCATCTAATCACCTCTGTCAAGGAGGTGTTCAGATGTGAGAGTTATTGACGGTTGTACACAGCTGACTGCCGATGGTAGATTCACATGTCTGCCATCTAGCCGGGGAAAGGGGAAGTTCTCTAGCGCGTTGCTTGTCGCAATTTTGCGACTTTGGCACCTTAAGGGTTAACTCACTAAACAGCTAAAAGAAATTTTTTAAAGATCTGATGCAATTACTAATATAAAGATGCACTACTTCCTCTGCATTCCAGGCTTGTTTGATGGTGACATTGGTTATACGCATTTTTGGAGCTGTTGCTTCCCAGCAGCATCCTGGGGCTAAGAAATCGCACTATGCAACTTTTCTATCCGGGACACCACGCACTGCTTTACACACTGTTTCCCACATTAGCAAGTCGATATAAACACACTGACCGTTTTGAACATGTATCATTGCTAATTCAGAAAAGCAACACAAGACAATATCAGAGGAAGAGAGGAAAAGAACAAGAGAGAGGGACGGAGCAAGAGATAAGACGTGTCAAAAAAAGACTGCCTTTTACTAGCTGAAGAGAGATAATAGTAGAGTTAGAATTCAAGATGGATGTCAAATTAGCATTACTAAAAATCTGGATAAGTTTTGTAGTACTTCTTTAAGTTCTTTTTTTTATATCGTCATAAACTTGCTGTTATTTCCCTATTGTGACACAGACTGATGAAATTGCTCGATAGAAAAAAAAAAGAAGTATATCAGTGCAGTGCCCTTGAATCAGTTCTAATCAGAGTTCTGATATACCAGTTCTTGGTATCAGGTATTTCACAGTAGAAAAAGAACCACAAAGGAATTTCATTGCCTTACTTGTTCAGAATATTGTTTTAAATACTCAGAATCTAAAACCATAAGAAATGTTTATTGCTTCTGATGCAGCACCAGCTTAACAGTTTTAAGGGAAACAGAGAGGCAGTCTACATCATTATCCCACTGTGATTTGATAAGAGGACTTCAGTGTAGAAATATAAAGCTCTGCCAGTTACAGGAGACACGTATTTTGGTCAGTGACAGGAGACATCATTGCCTAAAGTATGCATAATTGCATCTGTGTGATGTTACTCTTTTCGGCTATCATGGGAGCCTTAGTAGCAGATGATGACACTGCTTCATGTGAGTTACTGGGGGGCGCAGAGTTTCCTCTGCTGTCTAAGAAGGGCGATATTACTATTGGAGGAGCTTTCTCCATTCATGACTATATGTCAAAGCCTTTGTATTCCTTGACTGATACTCCACCGACTCTTAAATGCTCCAGGTATTGATTATTTTGGCTATGTTACATTTCTGATATTGTCTTAAATGAAAAGAATAGCATAAAACTCTGATCCTTTCTTTTTCAGGATAAATTTAAGAGAATTACGTTTTGCACAATCAATGATATTTGCCATTGAGGAGATCAACAACAGCAGCTGTCTTCTTCCTAACATCTCAGTTGGTTATAAGATATTTGACAGCTGTGGTTCAACACTTTCTTCGACACATGCAGTGATGGGTCTAATCAATGGAGAGGAAAAAACTATGGGAAAAACCTGCTCTGGGCAGTCATCTGTCCATGCAATCATTGGATCCTCTGAGTCATCAACAACCATCGTAATGCTACAAATTTCTGGGATTTTCCAAATACCAGTGGTAAATATTCATGATATCTGGAAACGCTTTCTAAATGATAAAATAACCAGCTTATAAAGTAACTGTTATGGTTATTGTAAAGCTTAAGCCATTAGAAAAGAGAAGTAGAGCTTTCCACAGATAAAACTTATTTTGTTCAAATTCTGCATTTCCCTATCTGGAAACTTGTATTAATCTCTGAAAACTCAAAATGTTTTTATTTTTTCTGTTTTTCTCCCATTCTTTTCGATCAGATCAGCCACTTTGCAACATGTGCTTGTCTCAGTAACAGAAAGGAGTACCC
>JBAMHW010000009.1:15383014-15399689 GCA_037177495.1 Rhadinocentrus ornatus | reverse complement strand
ATCCCAGCATATGTCAGCTCTCCAGGAAAGTTCAGTGTTGCTGTAGAAATATTTGCTATTCTTGCTTCCAGTTTTGGGCTGCTAATTTGTATCTTCTTCCCAAAATGTTATATCATGTTACTGAAACCAGACCAGAATACAAAAAAGAATATGATGGGAAAGGGAGCACCAAAAGAATTACAAAAGTAGGAAGCTGTGTGGTCACAAAACCATTTTATGTAAAGGCTTTAGTATTGTTAAGGCATATTTACATACATATTTAGGTACGTCAATTTCAAATGTCAGTGTCCTCAGGCTTTCATGCAGCCCTTATGTTGGCATGGTTGTTAACCAACACATCCACCAGAGAGCAGTATAGAGTTCAGAGTGCCGATGCAGTAAACAGACGTGGTCTGTTTGACCATTAGCAACATCGCAGCTTCTTCTTCTTTGTTCCTCTCCCGGGTTGCGTGTATACTGCACAACACAGTAGCATTTCTGAAAACTACACTTTCTGGCATAAATACTCTGTTTTCTCCATCAGGGTACGCATCCACAAGGGCCCCAGAAACGGACCAAATTACATACACAAAGGATGCAGAAGATGGATAAAAGGCTCTGGATCCGTCTTTAGCATAGACCATAGATGAGCCTTAAGATGTTTAATTTATTTATTTATTTGCTTGCTTGTTTCTTTTGTGTGTATCCATCCTCCCAGCCCCAAACATCCCCATTCTTCTTCTCTCTAATGTCGCTTACCAATCCGTGTTCTCTCAGGATGGAGGACAGAATCATGCTGTGGAATAATTTTTTTTTTTTATTTTATTTTTTTTAAATTCATTAAAAGTTTTTTCTTTTTTTTTTTTACTTTTGAAGTTATTATAAATTAGATTGTAAGGAATTTCAATGGATAGAGTCAACACGAGTTGCACTGAATTGGATTATATCTGGATTCAATTAGAACTAGAAGGAATTTAGATATAAATGGACCGAATTGGGTTGTTTTTGTATGAACTTGAATTTATTCATTTCCTCTTTGAGGTCCCGTAGAACTGCTTCTGCTGTAAGTTGGTGTTACAGGAATATACTGAATTGAATTCAACATACTGCCATTGAATTAGGTTTGTCTATAATCATCATTAATGTGTCAGTAAACGACTGGTTCATCTGCTTCACTTCAAGTAGAAAATAAACGCTGCTGCGGATTATGTCGTTTTTGAGCTTCAGACATTACAAATTTTGTTCAATTTATTATGTACCTACATTTTGTTAACTATTCTATGTTGATTAATTTGTTTACACACACTTGTCTGTAAACATGTTGCTAGGATTGTCTTAACATTTAATGTGTACTGACTATGGATTATTATGAAGGAAAAAACATGAGTGGTCTCTAATTATGAATGTAAATCTACCATAGATGCCTTCAGAAGCCAAAAAAATAAAAAATTAATAAAAAAAAAAGTTTATAGTATAAGACACATGTCACCCAGCCAGTCTATAATCTCTTTGAGCCTTCAGGCAGACATTACTAATCTCATTAAACAAGGATAAGCAGACTTTTTAAGAGTTTTGAGCCCAAAATTATGCCCACACTAAATGCTAATCTTAAACCATAACCTTTATAGGCAGTCTGTTTGGCTGTCTGTCTGTCTGTCTGTCTGTATTAAAATACTTTTGCGGTTTTAGGAGGATCTTGGAGCCAGAAATTAAATGTATGATGTGGTCATTTCTCTGTGTTGTGGTGTTTTGGACAACGTGGTGGATACTACAGATTGGGAATGCATCACAATTTTAAATGAACAGAATATCACAGTTACCACTATTATCGGTCTTTATGGAGTATAAAACGGTGTCTCTTAGGAACCTCAGTCAAGAGGGTGTAGAGTTGTGTGTAAAAAGAAAAAAAAGATTTTTATTTTTCATTTTTGTAGATGAAGGTGTGTGTGTTTGACATGGTGAGACTGAACCCTGTTCACAGTTCAGACTGGTTCTCTGTCCTCTCCTGCCTTGTCTTAAAATTAAAAGATAAACAAATACAGAAAATAAGGAGCCCTTCTGTAATTATTGAAGCACATCGTATGATTGACAGAACTGTATTTCTCATATCTATTTATATTAATCATTTTAACTTGTGTATTAAATATGAAATGAGTGGTTTTGAATAAAATATAAATAGATGCCTTACAATAATACAATAGCCAAATTGGTTTTATATTTCTTTTATACACAATTATAAAAACTGAAATCAAAGAAGGAAAAAAAAAATCATAGACAAAAGCATGTTTCGCTGAATTGGTTTGGTTGGTCTCCTGACATTAAGTTCAACCATGACAACCTCACTCCAGCTGCTGAATGTGTATAAAGCTCTGCCATCAGATGAAGAGTGGATTTTTCTGTACTTTAGATCAGGGTAGAACTATGCTGTTATTGGAACTGTTCTTCTTGGTTTTATTAACAGGGAAAGTAAGTTCTGTGTGTCATCTACAGAGCCTTGCAAAACCACCTGAACTAGCTGAAGATGGCGACGTTTTTATTGGAGGCATTTTTTCATTTCGCACAGGACAGAATTTTGTCACGAACACATTTCAGACAATTCCAAAATTTCAAAAATGTAACAAGTATGTACTGTCAAGCTTGTGTTATAGGTCGATTACATATTTGTCACATTATTCTCTCTTTGGGCGCGTATTTTTATTTTTTTTTTCAACCATATTGTAAAGATAACATTGTTTTTTTGCATTTCAGTTTTGACATGAGAGAATTTATATTTGCTCAAACAATGATCTTTGCTATCAATGAAATCAACAAAAACTCTGAAATGCTCGTTGATGTTAAACTTGGCTACAAAATTTATAATAACTGTGAAACCATGGACATAATGAGAGCTGCACTGGCTCTTGTGAGTGGAATAGAAGCAGAAATCAATGATGACAACTGCACAAAAACTGAAACAGTGCAAGCTATTGTGGGACATTCGGGCTCAGTACCAACCATTGCACTTGCACAGGTTGTTGGAAGGTTTCAAATACCGGTGGTAAGTCAAGCAGAATGTATCTATGAACTTGGTGTGAAGTGTACATCAACTTTGTGATGTGAAGTGCTTTATAATAGCATTTATACAAAATTCATTACATTATCTTGAAGGACTGTAAAAAGAAAGAAAGCCAACGTTCTTTCTGTCACTATGAATAATGTGATTTTTTCCCCCTGCAGATCAGCCACTTTGCCACCTGTGCCTGCCTCAGCAATAGAAGAGAATATCCCACTTTTTTCAGAACTATTCCCAGTGACTACTATCAAAGCAGAGCTTTGGCAAAGCTGGTCAAGCACTTTGGTTGGTCCTGGGTTGGAGCTGTAGCTGTGAATAATAAATATGGCTTGAATGGCATTGCAGCATTTATTCAAGCTGCACAAGAATATGGAGTGTGCATAGAGTATTCTGAAGCATTTTCATCATCAGATCCTCCACATGTTTTACAGAGAATAACAGAGCGCATCAAGCAGTCTACTTCCAAAGTTATTATGGCTTTCATGTCTCACAGAGAAATAAAACTGCTGGTTTCTGAGTTGTACAAACAAAACATTACAGGACTGCAGTGGATTGGCAGTGATGCATGGATTACAGATCCCTCCTTGACAGATAGTGAGGGACACAAAATATTGGCGGGCTCATTAGGTTTCACAGTTGCCAAAGCCCATATCCCAGGGCTAGAGGAGTATCTAAGGCAACTCCACCCCTCACAGTTCCCTGACAGTCAGTTTGTCAGAGATTTCTGGGAAGAGGTGTTTAACTGCTCTCTGAATGAATCTGTGAACACATACAGGCAGCCCTGTAGCGGCTTTGAAAGCTTGCAAAATGTTGACTCACAGTTTACTGATGTGTCTGAGCTCAGATACACAAATAATGTCTACAAGTCCGTCTATGCAGTGGCTCATGCTCTTGACAAACTGATTAAATGTTATTACAGTCCAGGACTCCCTATTAATGGGATGTATTCTGATCCCAAACACATTCAACCATGGAAGGTGAGCAAGTGTCAGCCAATTGTGACAGAATTATTACATTTGGAAGATGTCATTGAATCTATGTTATTTTTTTAAATAGGTCTTACAGCATCTTAATGCTGTCAATTTCACCACTGTGAATGGAGAAAGAGTTTATTTTGACAAGAATGGAGATTCACCAGCAAGATATGAACTTGTAAATTTACAAATTACACACAAAGGAATAATGGAAGGAAAAACTGTTGGAATTTACGACGCATCTTTTTCAGAGGAGCATCAGTTTATTATGACCAACAACCCAGTAATCTGGGGTAACGGCTTGAATGAGGTAAAAGTGAGGTTACTAATATTATGAAAATTGCTTTAAACAGCTTGTTTTGAATGTTGATTTTGTGTTTCTTTCTTCTTTTACCTTCACCGGCTATACTAATGGCTTATGGTTATCTTTGTGTACCTGAGGTGCCTGTGTCAGTCTGCAGCAACACATGTCTCCCGGGAACCCATAAGGTCCTCCAGAAGGGAAAGCCCATATGCTGTTATGATTGCATACCCTGTTCAGCAGGCGAAATCAGTAATTTAACTGGTAAATTGCTAAAAAAATTTGATCAAAAGTCATATGACCTCAAACATCTGTTTTCACTCTATGATTACCTGCCTGTTTCTTTATTTTACTTTATTTTGCAGATTCAATACACTGCATGCCTTGCCCTCTGAAGTACTGGTCCAACAAACAAAGAGATGCCTGCATACAAAAACCAGTAGAATTTCTGGCTTATGATGAAATTCTGGGGACACTGATTGCCTCATTTTCTCTCCTGGGAATTTTTCTGACCATGATTGTAACTCTGATCTTTTACAACCACAAAGACACCCCACTAGTACGAGCCAACAACTCTGAGCTGAGCTTTCTGCTGCTCTTCTCCCTGACTCTGTGTTTTCTGTGCTCTCTAACCTTCATTGGCCGCCCCACTGAGTGGTCCTGCATGCTGCGACACACAGCATTTGGCATCACATTTGTCCTCTGCATCTCTTGTGTTCTGGGGAAAACATTGGTTGTTTTAATAGCATTCAGGGCAACACTTCCAGGAAGGAAAATGTTGAAGTGGTTTGGGCCTGCACAGCAGAGACTGAGCGTGCTGGCTTTTAGCCTCATACAAGTTTTGATTTGCATACTTTGGCTAACAATAAGCCCTCCTTTCCCTTTCATGAATTTGCTGCTGTATAAGGACAGAATTGTCTTGCAATGTAACCTTGGCACAGCGGTAGCGTTTTGTGCTGTATTGGGGTACATAGGACTTCTAGCTGTGTTATGCTTCATACTTGCATTTTTGGCTCGTACGTTGCCTGATAATTTTAATGAAGCTAAATTTATCACCTTCAGCATGCTGATATTCTGCACAGTCTGGATCGCCTTCATCCCAGCATATGTCAGCTCTCCTGGGAAATACACCGATGCTGTCGAAACGTTTGCAATTTTGGCCTCCAGTTATGGATTGCTCTTCTGCATTTTTCTACCAAAATGTTATATAATTTTATTCAGGCCAAAACAAAATACTAAGAAACATATGATGAGACAAACACATAAATATGATATAAATTAGCAGATTGTTATTTGGTTATTTTAAAGTTTATTTCAGCATAAACTGTAATGTGTGTTGTTGTGCATCATTTTGTTGCAGTGAATAAATTCTTTCCTCGTGTTGTAATACTTTTTATCTGTTTATTCACCCCGACACAAGCACACACACACAAAGAATTAGCAATAACAAAACACAATAAACGAAGAATAACCTTAGTAAATTCACTGTATTTATAATTTCCATCTAGTAGTATCATAAAGTATAATTAACTCTCACAAAACTGCTACAAAAAAGAATTGAGGCAGATTCAAGGGAATATGCAAAACAAGCTATTTCTGTGCTGCTAGTGCACACACACATGCAAATACACACACACACATATATAAATTGCTAATTTACTTTTTTAACAAATTCAGCAATTAAACATTTAATTTTCTTTGCAGTAGTGCTTGAATATTAAAGATGCATGTACCAAAACACTTTAAAGGATTACAGTAACCTGGATGACTGGATGAATCAGGATTCATTTGGTTTTAAATTTCAAAGATTGGCTCAAAGAGAATTAGGACACATTCACACTGACACTGTTGATCAGTTTGAATTTGGAGTAATGTGAACCAGCATCTGGACTCTACTGACTTTACTTGAAAATTAGAGGTCTCGGTTCACTTGCAAGTGAACTCTGGTCCGGTGCGCTGACATTGGGAATACACAGGGACCATCCGGCAGACCAAAGAGAGGAGGGGACGTGACCCAATTTCCACAACATGTCGGATATCTTGCAGCCTCTCCTACTCTCATACTGGACAGATAGTGGTGAAAACTGCATTAACCAAGACTAAATGCATTTATTTTTGCTGAACTCCATGTATAGACAGGCTGATGTAAGGCACATTCAGGTCTTGACCTTATAAGGTTCTGTGTCTTAAAGACTGGACTTAAACACATGAACATCATACATATGTGTCTCCACATTATTGGTCAACTCAGGAACTTGAGGAATGTTCTTTGTCTGAACGGTATATATAAAGCGCCTCACACATATTTTCAGGGGGATTCTCAAGATTGGCCAGAGACCTCACAGATCTGTTCAAGATAAAACCATAATTTTTTATACATCAAGATGGCATCCGGAGCTCTTCTTTTTACCTGAAACCACGAATAAAATGCAAAATGACATTATGGTCCAGAGATGAAGGTCACAACACAATGGAGCCACCTCATCACAGAAACAACACAACAAAACATTGGAAAGTAATAAATCCCCATCTACAACTATTACCCAGTGGCTTGACTCCAGTGGGAAAGGGCAGCTGCAACAGTGGTACGAAAAACAAACACTAGAGTGTAATTGCAACATATTGCTTCATCCTTTTGCACAACAACATGAACAACATGTAGCATATTGCTCCAAGCAGATAAATAAGGTCTATTTTAAATAACAACTTTGTCACAACATGTAAATGATGAATGCTAATTTAATTAAGGATGTGCTGTGATGTCTTTCACCCTCTTTCTTTCTTTTTTTTTTCCTACATCCATTGCTTTGTCCAACAAACAATCAAAATTAAATACTGTTTCCAACTTTTAACAAAATTTATCTAAGAAAAATGTTTAAAAAAACCCCACTTTTTTTTTAACTGCATAAAAACAAGTTGCTAATGTCTATGATTACTCAATCTTAAGTTGGCGAGCTCTAAACACCCAAACCAAGTATGTCATTATGTTTGACTGTGAGTTAAACTAAAACGGAAACTGAAAAACTAAAACACAACATTCAACGCAAAATTTTTGTTTGGCTTTGTGGCAAAATAAATAAATAAAATATGTCATACATTAATTATATTTGATTTTATTGCTTTAATTCGCGTCTTATGCTTAATGTAGAAACAGTGAGAGCAGGGCTGCAGTTAATACAAATATTTTACCTGCTAACTTTATTTTAGGGTCATGAGTTGGAGACTTTTCTAGCTGCTATCAGGTGTGAGGTAGCTGTACCCTGGACAGTTTGCAAGTCCATCACAGGCCCAGCACAGAGACACACAAGATTGCCACACAGGATGTCCTAATCACCAAATTTTTGGAGGACAGCCGCACAGCCATTTATACAAATACAAATTACAACTAAAAATATCAAATCAATATACCCTATAGGCTATACAGTCTATATACAGTAGATGCAGTAGAGAAGTGGTATAAAATGAAACACGTTAGTGTTGAGGTGCAGTTGTGGATTGTGCAACTGGTTAGCAGTTTATTTGTTTAATTAAGTGACTGCAGTGGGGAAAAAGCTGTTCAGGTGCCTGTTGGTCCTGATCTGCAGGGTTTTGAAGTGCCTGCCAGATGCCAGTTCAAAAAGACTGTTAGCAGTGTGAGAGGAGTTTTTTAATGATGCTCCCTGACCTCCTTTGAATCCTGGAGGAGTACAGGTCCTAAATAGAGGTCAGGGGGGTTCCAATGCACTCTGCTGTCCTCACAGTGTGCTGTAGTCTGTCAGGACTGCTGCACTGCTGTGCCTCCTTCCCCCTAATCCAGCTCATCTGCTTCACCTGGATCTGCCCTGATTACCTCACCATCATCACCTGTCCCCCGCCTTACTAAAACCCTCTCCTGTTCTGTCCTTCTTTGCCAGATGGTCAACCTTGTGTTCCCAGCTAATCTTGTATTCCTGTATTCCCCACTCTAGAGCCTTGTTGCCGAACCAGATACAAACCCCTGGACCTCTTCTAGCCTGGTCCTTGTCGGATTTTCCTGCCTGTTGCTTCCCCGGATTATGAACCCTGTTCTGGACTGACACCTGAGATCTGTCTTGCCCATTCGGTACCGACTCTTGCCTTCTTGTTATGGCCACTGCCTGCCTGACCACCCCTTCTTCCAGGATTACGGACTCTTCCCATAGCTACTACTTTCACATACTTGGTGCATAAATAAAAATCCCCCTTGGATCATTCCTTCACTCGTGTGTGTTTGGCTAAATTCCCGGGTCGTCCTGTTGGAACCATTACAGTAGTCCTATCTTGTCCTGCTTGGTGGCAGCTCAATGACTGCTGTATAGAACTGCAGCAGAAGCACGCGGGGAAGTCTGTGTTTCCTTAAAAGCAGCAGGAAGTACATTTGCTCCTGGGGCTTCTTGAAGATGGAGCTGATGTTTTGCTCCTAACTCAGGTCTTGAGAGATGATCATGCCCACGAATCTGAAGTTCTCTACAATGGAAATGGTGCTACTGAAAACTGTGAGGGGGGGTCAGAGCAGGGGTGTGTCTCCTAAAGTCCACAATCATCTCTACCGTCTTGAGCTTGTTCAGCTTCAGATTGTTCTCACTGCACCAGACCTCTAGTTGATCCACTGATCATCCATTGGTGTAAAAGGGGAAAAAGCAGTGGAGAGAGGACACATACCTGGGGAGCACAGTGCTGATGATCCGGATATCCAAGGTGAACTGCTCAAGCCTCATCTGCTGGTTTCTATCAGTAAGGAAGCTGATGATCCACTTACAGAGGGCAGGTGGCACAGTCAGCTGGAACAGTTTGGTGCATAGGGAGTGGGGGACAATGGTGTTGAACGCAGAGCTGAAGTCCGCAAACGGGATCTGTCCAGGAGATCCAGGTGCTGCAGCATATAATGCAGTCCCATGTTAACTGCATCATCCACTGATGTGTACTCGGTAGGCGAACTGCAGGGGTTCCAGCAGGTTTCCTGTGAGGAACTTCAACACCAGGCGTTTAAAGGACTTTATAACTACAGATGTCAGAGAAACAGGCCTGTAGTCATTCAGTCCTGTGATGGTAGGTTTCTTGGGGATCAAAATGATGGTGGAGCGCTTGAAGCAGGAGGAGACTTCACTCAGCTCCAGAGATCTGGGACAGAGGCCAGCTGATCTTCACCCAGTAAGTCTAAGCTATATCAGACCGTTAGCAGTGAACACACTGTTTACAACGTTATGATGAAGTGATAACACATCAATAACACAGCTGGTCAACTGGTTGTGTTACCTGGTTAAACAGCAGATCTTACATTATGTTATTTTATCTTTTCCTGAAATAATCATCTCATTGAAAGTGAGAACACAATTTTTAGACATCATTTATCAACATTACCAGGCAGTTTTCAGAATTTTTTTTATTGATTATTTGTTATTGGTTGTGGGCAGATAGTGGGATACTTTTGGGTCTAAATATGTTGGAGGCGGCTTTGTGTAGGTTTTTATCTGATCTGATCAGCTGGTCTCTCAATGCAATTGACCAAATTTATTCGAAACGCAAAACGGGCGAAGGGGAGCCCGCTTGTCCTGGTGGAACGTTCGCGGCTGGATACGTGATGGACTCTTGGGGGTGTGGGAGGTCATGTGTCTTTTGCTTCACTTTGTCGAGGACGTTAGCAAGCTGCCAGACTTTGTGCTGGTGTGTACCGAACTATGAACAATCAGCCTGCCATGCAAGAGGTTAATCGTAAACTGGATGCCATACTAGAGGCAAGCTGGCTGTGTTTTTTTAGCTGGTATGCGGGATTAACACCAACTTGGAGAAGCTGTCGGCACGGCTGGGTGGAAACTGACCCAGATTAGGAGTAGCCAATGAGACCACTGAGAGACTTAAGGCAGACTAAAGGAGCTCTAGCCTGAACCAAAGCTAACAACTGTTATCTTAATCTAGCTCCCTGAACTGGCCTTGGGCGGCTGGTTATCAAGTTCCCCTGAAATTTTATGCAGACTGATGCTCTGCTCCCACCCTCCCCACTTCCCATTCTCTTGGGCCATGGATCTTTCCTTGATCAGCTCCCAAGGTTGTCCCATAACATCTGGCGTCAGAGACTGGAGAAATAAACTGGGAGAAAGTTCACAGGCTCACTTAAGACTTACTTATGCATACACTTACGCACACAATCACTGACATACCACGACATAATTCACCACCTTGTTGGTCCTTTTTGTTGTGACTGTTTGAATATGTGCTTTTTTGTACTGAGGTGTGTTTTTTTTTTTTTTATCTCAACACTGGGTCTCTCAGGAGCAGTGTAGAAATGCCTCTTTTTCCACTTTATCCTGCTTTACCCTTGTGTGCTCTCCTACATCTGTGAATGGCACGCTGCCCACAAGCAAAAACTGCACTGAACATACCCGAATGCTGCCCTAAACTCGGCCAAAAATTTAGTGTAAAACGATGAACACTACGTGCACTGAACAGATGCCATTTTGCTGATGTAGTGGAAGGGGAGTCATTTTTGACCAGTTTTCCAGAGCTGAATAATGGCGGCCAATGACTCAGCAGTACCGATGCAGGCAGAGGCTATTTTGTACAGATGTAAGTATTAAGTTATTCGATCATAACTGTAATGTATACGGTAGCATGTTACCTATATCTTCTATCCCTGAGGACAATTATGGATCTCATCATTTGTTGGAGGCTGCTGTTATACCAACTCAGTAGAAAAAGCACACGCAAATGTTAGCAGTTTTTTATATGAGCCAGTTGGGGCAAAAATGCCTAGGCAATTTTTTCATCCCAGTCCACTCCTGGTAAACACCGCAAGATCTATCACTGTTGGAGGAAACAGTCTCATGTGTATGCATCATAACATTCAAGTCAAAAAAAAAAGAAAAAAGAAATGCATGTATTGGTGTGAATGGTCCCTTAGTTACTTCCTGCACCACAGAGACAAAGAGAAAGCTATAAAACACATCCTTCCATGAAAGGTAACTCCCAAAAGCAAAGCTCTGACATGTCAGTCACACATCTCCTCTTAACTCTGTTCACATGGATTGTGTCATCTGGCACTTGGCTCAGCCTTCATGACAATTATGAAGAAAAAAAGGCCTTAAACATATCATGTAACAATGCAGTCATACTTCACAGGAGCAAAACAAAACCAGCAATGACATTTGAGAGGTAAGAATTTTGTTGAGAAATCATCTGTTTTCTACTATTTTCCATTTCTTGTAACTTTCTCATTAACATGCTTTGTTTTGTTGGGGACCTGGTATCCCAGTTGTTGTTTTCTATTAATTTGTTAGCACTTACATTACAATTTAATACATTTCTCAGCAGAGAACCAGCAAGAAATAAAACGGCATAAGCAATGTAGAGAGAGAAAAAAAAAAAAAACATAAAAAGATAATCTCAAGTGAATTTTGCATGTCTCAGATAACTCATTTTACTGAAATTATTCACAAGCTGGCTCCCAGCTGTATTATTAAGCTTTCTTATAAAACCAACAATTTGCATATCCTGCTTTTTAAATGCTTGTATATCTTATCTCTGCCAACTCAACAAGCAGGTGTGCGATAACTGCAGGGTATGACAGAAGTGCATATAATAATCAGATGCATAAATGTAATGCAACAAAAATGGTATTTGTAATTTTATATTTTCTGGAAAGAATGGGTCTTTGGAGATGTTTTTTAAACATGAGAGGATCACAATAAATGGTTTTCTCCTTCCCAGTGCAACTATGAACAGCATGCTATTAAATCCATATGTAAAAATATTGCAAAGACCTCAGGACAATGTGAAGTTTGAAGAGGAAAACTTGGACATATGCAAATATGAAGTTTTGCCATTTTTGCTGTATTTTTTGTATAAGACCAATTCGCTTCAACCTACAGTGAGGGTGAGTACCTGATTTACAGTAATTTATGTAGAGAGAAACTGATTTTATTACATAGCATATGAAATGTGTTTTAAATTTGCAATATAACTTTCCATCTAAAGCAGAATGCATACATCAACTTATGCTAGTTTATAATGAAAAGCATTAATGATAACTTTTTTCATACATTTTCCTACCTAGATAAGATCTGACAATTACAACTCCCAGCTGAATCGCAGAAACTTCTGGTCATCTGTCCTGAAATCAGTGGCTCACTGCACCCACATCAGCACCCTTGCGCTGGTGCATCACTGGAAAATAATAGATTACATCAGCATTTATAAGACATGCAATCTTAAGGTCAAAATCCTGCAAGATTTTCTGTGTAGGGAACCTGGATTTGAAGGATATCATAACTTTCAACTGTTTGACAGCCAGTTCAGCAATATGTCCTCTGAAGCATTAAAGAGAGCGTACATGAGGGTTTTCTACTATAAGGTGTGTGAAACATTGATAATTTTTTCTCATACTTTCATCAGTATTCTTACTAAACTACTTTGAAATAATCTATTGAACCAAAAAATCTTAAAATATTATTGTAACCAAGAGAAGCTGTTTTATGTGAACAGTTGGATGGTACGTACAGGACGTAAGTGTGCACAATATGTAATTGAAGAAAGGTATTAATTAGGAAATTCATTACTGGATTTTAAATCTAATTTGATCCAGGGAAAATGGTATTGAATCAGTTTGCAAATTATTATATTGAGCACCTACTTTATCATGAATCTGTGATACAGACCTGACATTTTCACCTTTTATTCACAGATGCTGTCCAAGTTCTATTTTACACTGGAGGAGGCACTTCTTACACCACCAGGTAATATATATAATTATATATATATATATATATTATGTGTGTGTGTTTGGGGGGTGTTTAAATATTTAATCTCAAACTTTTCTCATCCACAGAAAACATAAAATTCACTGATTCCACTGGCAAAGTGGGGAGTATGCAGCTTACAGTCTCCAGCAGATTTGTACAAGGATTCTTTCTGGCAGTTTCGCTTTTGCCTATAAGCTACACTAGATTAAAATTATTATCAAATAGAGTCAGTTCTTTTCCTGGCAACAATTCCTCAATAGTAATGCTTTTTCCCCTTTTTCCCCTGATACAGTTCAGTTTTTTACCATTAATCACCACCCAGCCATCTATATACTCTGTGATAGCTTCCTACATCTTTCATGCTCTGGGGAGAACTGATCAGATGTTAAATGCATTAAGACCGGTGCATGCTGTAATGAACATACTTAATCCCATACAGCAACATTTAAAGGCTCTACCTATTACTATTTTGTTTTTGTGGCTGACTTCTAGTACTACTTTTCCAAACAAGAACATAAAGTACTGCTTTATAAGCATACATGTAGAGGGCAGCATAGGATTAACATCTAAATTCTGGGCTTTGTTAGGACAAACAGAGGTTCTTTCTCCTTTGTTCTGCACATCTGTCTTATCCATCCTGAGTAAACTGAACTGTTTGATTGTGTTCGTTCATTTACAATCTGTGACGCGCCTACAAAATACAAGGATACTAACAAATAACATATTTCTTGTAAAAATAATTTACCCAATTTAAAGTTAATTACTAGAAGCACTAAGAGAGTGCAGACCCCCACAAAGCCATTTAATATTTTTTTTTTTTTTTTTTTTGCCAATGATTTTGGTTATTGAGTTGGAAGCTATAATGGCAAAATTTTACCTATCACCCCCATAATAAAGAATCCTTTAAAATTTTCCTGGATCCAGGTAGTGATACGGATCAGCTGAAACATCTAATCTCCTTTTTCATTTCTGAGATTTCCTGAAACTTTTAATCAAAATCTGTCCAGAATTTTTTTAGTTATGTTGCTAACTAACAAACTAACACCACAGATTACATGGCCTCCGCCAAGGCAGAGGTAATAATGCTTCCCTCTGACCTATGAAAGGGGTCAATTTAAAAGAGACAGGAAAATTTTGATTCAAAATGTAAAATTATCAGTATCAATTTAGCCCATTGTATCAATATCAATAAAGCCTAATTTATAATATTAATAATTGAAACCATTAAAAGAGCAACCTGAGGTTGGGACTAAAATAAAAGTAACAAATATATTAATAAATAAAGAAAAGTTATGCTATTCTAATACTGCATGGTATACTAACACATTTAGCATTTGAAACAATATTTTTTTGAACATTTCAGTCTTTTTGTCAACATTTATACATGAAACCTGGTGCTAAATAAAAATTTTATATAAACTTCTTTATTTATTTGCCGTAATCATACTGTACCACTGTTAAATGAAAATATATTTAAAATATAGATGTGTTTAGTAGGTTCTTTCAAGATATAAGGCACCACTGTGGCACAGCCCTCTCCATAACTCAGACCACAATTTTATCATAAAGGTCAGTAATGTTTATGAAATAGATAATATTATATCTCAGCTACTCCTCTTTGCTAATTCCTACTAATCCGGCTACTTCCAAACAATTTGCTGTAACTGAAAAAGGAAAAAAAATTCATATTATGAACACAAATTAAGTGGAATAGGATAGGTGGAAAGACAAACAAGAGTCAAACCTTGAAATTATTGCAGATTTGACATTTTCTTCATTTTAAAATAAAAAATATATAAATTTGATGGATTTTAACCATCTTTCTGTCCACCTTCTCTCATGTTCTATTTTCCACTCTCCATCTATTACATCCTCAACTCTCTTCTTCTCTCCCTCTCCAACCTCCTCTTGTGTACTGTCAACAAACAGTGAAACATACAGCATAAAAATTAAAGATATAATCAGATGTGCTGTATAAATTCATATAGATTAAAGTTATACTGGTAATGTCAGATCCAGACCACCCACTACAGAACCAGTAATTGCTTTTTTTCCAGACGCAGATACCAGTTGCAGAGGTGTAGGACTAAAAAACTAATAGATCAATTCACTCCTGCAGCAATTAGGTTTTTAAATTATCTGTTGTGATACTTGTGCTTGTTGTTTTTATTATACATGTTGTTCTACTGTCTGTAAAACTAATCGCGCCCAATGGATAATAAAGGTTCTTGAACTTGAACTACAACATCTTTTTAGTTGAATATCAGGTGGTTGAGGCAAATGCAATCAGGTAATGTCATCCTGATCTCATTCTCTCTCACCTGAATTTGGGTTTTCACATTGAAAAACCAGCATATAAAAAGTCAAATGACAAAGACTTTTATTTTGATTTTTATTTGAAGAGAAAGAAGATCATTAGCAGTTTATGCAAATATGTTCGAACCCATGTGTTAAAAAATCAAACCACAAATAAAACATGGCTACTAAGTCATGTTTTGTTTTGTACCTCCTGTCCCACTGTGTACATATTCCACTCTAAATCTTATAACGATGATGAGGTTAGGACATCACAAAATAAACCCTTGCAAATGCAAAAAAAGTATGCCCTGGGTCCTGAAGAACTGCACATACCAGCTCTCAACTATAATGACATTTTTAACACCACATTGTCCCAGGCGCATACAAGATGTCCATCATCTTCCCTGTGCCAAGAACCCCCATTGTGTCCTATCATCCAGTCTCTCACTCCACTAGTGAGGTGTTTTGAGAAGTTGGTTATGATGTGCATGAAAAGGTCTGTCACCAACTGACCCCCATCAGTATGCTTACTGGTGGAACCACTCCACAGATACCCAGATCCACATGAGTATGAATGGGCTCATATGCAAATTCTTTCTACGATTCATATATTTGTGTTTTAATATTGTTCATTTCATAATTTTGCTTTAATAAAAAGTGGGAATAAACCTTTGTACATTTATATGAAACAATTACACTCAGATATTTTTCTAAACAGCAAAGAATGGAAAAATACGTGATGTAGTTAGAATAATAATAATAAATATTGAAAATAATAAAAACGTATTGGTAAAAAAAACATTCTTTATTTATAAATATTTTTATGGTCTGAGTTTTAATGTAGATTTCTCTAGTCTGGTCATGTTTAATGCTGTTCCTTGTGTATTCTGTTTTGCTTTCTTCTTCCTGTTGGTTAGTACACCTAGTTTGATTTGCTCGTTTGCCTTACCTGCTCCCTATTAGTTGCTCAGTGTATTTATACCCATTGGCTTTAGGTTTTCTTTGTCAGTTCATCCGTACTGTTTCCCCGTTGTGGGTCTTCAGTAAGATCTGTTATTAAAATTTTGTTTCTACATTCCCTCTGCCACTTTTTCTTAAACCCATCCATCCATCCATTATCTGCCGCTTATCCGGAGTCGGGTCACTGGGGCAGCTGCCTAAGCAGGGAAACCCAGACTTCCCTCTCCCCGGCCACATTCACCAGCTCATCCTGAAGGATCCCGAGGCGTTCCCTGGCCAGCCGAGAGATGTAGTCCATCCAACGTGTCCTGGGTCTTCCCCGGGGCCTCTTTCCGGTGGGACGTGCTCAGAACACCTCACCAGGGAGGCGTCCAGGAGG
>JBAMHW010000009.1:15368970-15382914 GCA_037177495.1 Rhadinocentrus ornatus | reverse complement strand
GCTGTCTGGATCACTTTTATCCCAGCATATGTCAGCTCTCCTGGAAAGTTCACTGTTGCTGTGGAAATATTTGCAATATTGTCGTCATCATTTGGTGTGCTGATTTGCATTTTTGCACCTAAATGTTACATAATACTGGTAAAGCCAGAGAAAAACACAAGAAAGCATGTCATGGGAACAAATATCCACAAAAAAGTATGATTTTGATATAATAAACTTTATTCGCAGACACAGGTCCATAAAACACAAGCCTACAATATACCAAATAAATTGTATACAAATAAATTTTTAACAAGATTAAAGCACATTAAAAAGCATGCAAACTGTTACACCAATGCTGTTTTAGTTTAGAGGTGAATCGACAGCATCTTTTCAGAGGGATAACTAGGGCTTCTATTATGTGGTTGTCTGACTTATCCAATCGACACATAAAACTAAACATTAGCTGTCTTAAGAGTGCCTCAATAGACACCTTTGTGGCCACAAATAAGTGACTGGCACTAATCCACCTAGGGACACCAAGTAGCAACCTCCAAACATCATTTTTGGCTACCCTTTAGTCTTTGCATACTCATTTTCCTGTAGTTTTAATTCCAGCGTGTTAATTTGAGCATAAATTTTACAGTGCTCTCGATGTTGTCTTTGTCATCCCTCCAGTCGTCAGGTATGACCTGACCCAAGTATTTAATTTTCTCACACACATTTAGAGAAATGTAAGACAGTTAAAAGATAGAAAGAATTGAATTCCTATCACCGGCGCTTCTAACTATCATTATTTGGCTTTTCTTAGCATGGTTTTCTATATCATAATTCATGCCAAACTGAGAACACACCTTCAAAATTTGCTGTAAACCAGCACTATATGGACTGAGCAGGACCAGGTCATCTGCATACATAAGATGACTGACAATAATGTGCCCTACAAGACATCCAGTGTTTGCCCTATTTGACTGATAAGATAATTCATCCATATAAACATTAAATAAAATAGGGGATAAGATTCCTCCTTGACAAACCTCATTACTAACACAGAATGGAGAAGATACAACATAGATGGGCGTACCAAAAAGCTAAAACTCATCAGAAATGTAGGAACACCTCTGTCTAGTAATTTCAAAAAGTATTTTTTTCATGATTGATTTAAACAAATGCCTTAGATGCATCAATATAGCATAGAAATGCTGATGAATTATGGTTTGTGTAATTAAGTACAATCTTGTTAAACAGGTCAGTACTGTTTTCTTTTAAAGCCAAACTGATTGTCAGTAGTAAGAATATACATTTCTAGTTTTGTCAAGAGTATTCACTCCAGTACCTAAGACAAGCTACTGACAAATACGATAGGTCAATAATTGCGTACACTATTGAGTCTACCAGCACAGGCACTAACGTTACAGACATGATAGAATAAGGCAGAACACTATGATCTAAAAACCCAGTAAAGCACATAGACAACAGCGGCCTGAGTCTATGGCTGGCATGTTCTGCAGTAATGCAGTTCATACCATAGGCTTTGTTAATATCCAAGTGTTAATAGCATCATGAACCATTGCTGCCCCTTACCATCATGTCCACAGTGAGTGAAGTATGTACCTGATTGATACTAACTCGGTTACTTTTAACCCAGTTAAAAAGATTGAAATAGTGCTTGCGCCATACTTCAGGTATTTTTTTCGGGCTACTATCACCTTCAATATCAGATGGAATGGGGTTTAATTATTATTCAAAGCCTTGACATCTCCAGAAATCAGTGGGATTGTTATTTTCTAACTGTCTGAGAAGAGAGTCTGCTTTCATCATGTTTTCATTTGTCTTAATAAAGTTGAGTGCACATTTAAATCTAGCATATGTGTGTTTTTTAGCATCTAACAATATCCCCTGTCTAGACCTGTCAGCCTCTGACCATAGTCTAAAGGCTTTTTTAGCAGCAGCATAATGCTCAGCCACAACAGCATTCCATCCAGGTCTGATGTTGGGTCATAGCACATTATTGGTCAACATGGTACACTTCCTTGCAGTTTACATCTCATCACATTAAGGCCTCTTTAGGTAATTTGATATTATTTAACAGACTGCTCTGTTTTGACCAGTCCAATTTTCTTGAGGATGCAGCATTTCTATTGCTGGTCAACAGGGGGACATTTTTAACATTTAACAGTGCAGCAATAGGTATGTGATCAGAGGTGGCAAGACTAGAACATTTCTCCACATTTTCCAGTGTGTCATGAGCATCAACTGTGGTCACAATATGGTCTTACCAAGATGTTGTGTGCCATACATCTCTGACATAGGTAAAACTTGTATCAGACAAAAGAGATTTACTTGATAGAGTTAATTTAGAATCAATACAAAACTGCTGCAGGTGTTTGGCAAGTAAGGATTTACTATCCGACATGTCAACATTAAAATCATCCATGACGTAGACACAAGGTGAACTGTTGTTCTTTATAAAGGACTATAGAAAAACTAATCCATACTCATCCTAATGCTCTTAAGATTCCTAAGGTGTATGGACATTCAAAAAAGTAAATTTCTATTTATTATAATTTAACTCTATCCCTGTGGCTCAGTCAACATTTAGACGCATCACCTTCACCAGTGAGTCATATTTGATGTTACACATGATGGCTACACCACCAGCTATCCTACCACGAACCATTCTAGTGCTGTGATCGGTAGTGGACTCTCAGCCCCATGGAAGTTCATGTGTAAACTTGTCAAGGTCTTGTTTGGCAATCCATGTTTCCTTAAGGCAAAAAATGTCACATTGGTTCAACAGTGTGTCCACCCCCATACGTCTTGATCTATCAGTAGCAGTGTGACCTACTTGTAAACCGTGAGTGTTGTGAAACCACTCGCATTTATTAATCTTTGTAGCTCTTTGCAAAGCAGCTAGCCAACAACCCAGCATTCCCCACAGCTGCCACAGGTACCACATCATCTCCGACTGCTTCTCTCGGGCAACAAGATATAATAAAAAAGATAATGAATAAATTAATTATATGGATGATGCAATAGTGAAAGTATGTTGTTCTTATGTTTTAAAGCATACACCCTTTAAAGACTATTTTCATCACTTAATATTTTTATTGTAAGAAACAATGTCCACTCTTCCTGCTTTATTGAAAATGTGAAATTCCTTTTATATTCATAACATAATCGCAATAAAATGTCTAAAAACTCCCTGTGCTTAGATATGTATCATTTCATCCCTCTTGGTTACTGATAAAAAAAATTGGCTAATGTTTTAGTGCTGTAATAATATATTTTTTCTCCCTCTCTATTTTACAAATGTTCTAAAAGGCAAAAGCTAAAACATTTACAAAGAAAAAAAGATTCAAAAAAGAAATTCACTTGTGCTCTTAACTTTTTCTTCTTTTTTTTTCTGCCTTCGTACTTTTTTAAAACTGTACATTTCTTAGCAAAACATGGAGTTGTTATAAGACAGTAGTTTGCAAAATAGATATACAAGATTTTTAAAAAGAAGCTTTTGGATACTGTCATGTTTAATTAATTTTATTGGAGGTACTAAAACTATAATTTCAAAAATGCCTACTTCATCCTATTCAGAGTTTTTGTTCGAGATGGGTTTATCTTCTTTAGCCAATGAAAGAGAAGACAGGGATCCGAGTAACAGACAGGAACCTGGAGAATTACAATGGTACAACAAATATGACTCTAATTTGCAACTGAGTATTTTTAGCTTCCTGTTATTGACATTTACTAAAGTAAATCTAAATACTATTTGCTGCTACGGAACAGAAAATATGAGAAGAAAAAAAAAACACAAGACACCTAACTAAAAAACAAAAAGGTGAACAGAAGCAGGCGGCAGCAGTGTTTCTTTTTCCTATTATCATTGTAATTATTATTTCCAGTTTACATTTATCATTTTGATTCATGAAAAAATTAGCTTTCCTTTTCATCTTTGCAATAACTTATTCTTGTTGTTTTTCTCTGGTTTCAGCAAAATGATGTAGCATTTGGGAGCAAAAATGCAAAAGAGAAGGCCCAGTGCTGAGGCTAAAATAGCAAAAACATGGACAGCCACAGTGTATTTTCCAGCTGTGCTCATATAGACTGGAATAAAAGTAATCCACACTGCAAAAAATATTAGTATGCTGAAGGTGATGAACTTTGCCTCATTATAATTGTCAGGCAGATTCCGAGCCAAAAATGCCATTATGAGGCACATGCAAGCCAGGATACCGATATATCCCAGAACACACCAGAAGCCAACTTCTGAGCCAGTAACACACTGAACGATCACTGTTGCACTTAGGTAATTTGTGTTATTACTGGCATGAGGTGGACTAGTAGACAGCCAAATAAGACAGATTAATACCTTGAGAAGACAGAAACAGCAAGATATTACTTTTTTCACAGAATTGAAAAACAAATTCACATTAATTGTAAAGTTTTTCTTTTTTCTTTTTGTTCTTTCTACCTGAACAGCTGTTCCCAAAAGTACGCTGGCTTTTTGTTGTCTGGGTCCAAACCATTTCATGGTTCTACTTCCTGGTAACCTGGACCTAAATGCTATCAGGACCACTGCTGTCTTGGCCAGGAGACATGAAATGCAGAGGGCAAAACTAATCCCGAATGCTGGGTACCTGATACGGCAGAGCCAGTCGGAGGGCTCGCCAATGAAGAGCAAACTGATAAGGAAACAGATGGCAAGAAACACCAAAAGTAGGAAGCTCAATTCCATGTTGTTAGCCCGGACTAGAGGTGTGTCTTTATAGGTAAAGAATATTCCAAAGATGAGAAGGGACGTACAAGCTCCTAGACCAGAGACAATGCATAGCAGAATGCCCATGAACTCATAGTAAGACAGATACTCTCTAGTCTTTAGGATGCAAAGATTTTTGAGTTTATTGGGCCATGTTTCCTCTGAACAACGTGAGCACTCTAAAGAATCTGGAAAAAGACAGAGAAGAGAGATTTTTTTTAGTTTAGAGAAGTCACATTTAAGGTAGAACTCAGTAATCTTAAGACATGTACTTCACTTGAAAATGTCAGATGCAATGACTAATTAGTTAATTGTGTAACATATCCAATAGGTCATCCTGAGGCCATTCTCTAAATAAACGGTTTGAAAATGGTCATAATCTTGATAAACAGCAATAATAAACCTTTTTGATGGATTCGGTTCACCATTGTGACAAGGCACCTACATGCCCAAAATCAGCTTTTCGCTGTGATATAATGCCAAATTCAGATTTTTAAAATTGCACCAGTAATAACTTTTGTTTCTGCACATCTGATGAGAAAGATCTAAATGTGAGGCTTTATGTCAGAAACTTTAGCAATACGAAGATTAAATATATTTTTCTTTCTTTCTTTTTTCTTTCTTTTTTTTTGAGATTTGGTTTACAGCTGTATCGGTACTGTAACTATCGGTACTGGTCTCTGTATTGTTTCAAGTCTTTTTTTTTATCTAAATTTGAGTTGGCTAGTATAAGGTTGGGTTAAACAATGGGAAAGGAAGAATGGCACAAGCCAGTACACACCAGTTTCATTGCTGATTTCTCCTTCAGCACAGGGGACACAGTCATAACAGCAGACGGGTTCCCCCTTTCTTCTGGCAATGCGAGAACCTGGAGGACAATTGTTGCTGCAAACAGACTGGATAGCCTGAGAGGCAAAATTCAGCCACTGAGAACACTGATCTCTACCAGTATAACCACACAGGTCTGTCTCTGTTAGAATATAGAGATATCTAAAAGAACAGTTAGCACATTTTAACAAAAAGTGAATACAATTTTCCAAACTGCGTGCAATGCCCCTTTAAAAGGTGTTACATGTTTAGCTGAGTAAAGAAAAAATATGCTTGATTTCCAGATGACCAATAGTGACACATTTTCATCAGATGTAACTATTAATTTAGTATTGCGCACATATCATTTAATGTATTCAAATTAGTCTTAGTGCTATCATTTCTACTTCAATTTTCTACATACAGTAAGTAATACTGCTGTCACATCAAAATGATCAAAAACTCTTGTAGTAAAATAAAGTTTTCACTTCTTAATCTATCAAATATTATTTCATAAAACATTGGTAGGTATATTGAATTAAAAATTTTAATAATTATCGTGAACAGGATTTTGTTATTAAGTGTTTATATTTAATTGATCACAACTGGACTAGGTTTTAAGATAAAAAAATTTCTGCCAATTTAACTAAATATGCTGCATAGTATAATAATTTAACTGATGCGTTAATTAGTAGTGCAAACAAGAATCTCAGAGGTGAACATGGTCTTAGGCTTGTTTGTGGAGAACACACCTGTTTCCCTATAGGCCACTGGATCATAGAGTCATTGATGACCAGGTTGTGTCCAGTGGGCAATGAGGCATCGTAGAAACCTACTTTTACCAAATTTAGAGAGCCATCAGGCTTCCTCTGCCAGTTCATTAGATCATAATAAGCAATGGGGTCACCATTTTTATCAAAGTTGATTTTCTCTCCTAGTGCTGAAAATTTAGCACGCTTCATGTAATAACTGAGCTGAAAGAAAAAAAAGGACAGGTTATTCTTTTTCTTTAAATGTTACTTTAAGATAATGTATAGCTAATACACAAACTCACCTGCCAAGGTTTAATATTCTTTGGGTTTGCACAGGTACCATTCAGAAAAGGCCCTTCTCCATCTTTGCAACTAGTCATTTCTTGCAAGGCATGTGCCACCAGATATACAGCCTTGTATACGTTATAGGATACTCTTAGTTGAGTAACATCAGAATAAGGAGAGTAAACATCTTTTAAATCCTCTGTCCCTTTACATGGCAGTCTGTCATGGAAGCTTTCCACCCTATAATAACTGTTCACTGAACTGTTTAACCGACAGTTAAATGTTTCTTCCCAAAATTCTGCCAAGAAAGCGGATTTCTGAACAGCCGATGGTGTGAGATTAATAAGATGTTGCTGAAGTCCTGGAATCATAGCAGCTCTCTGTATAGCAAATCCTAGTGTTCCCATTAGGAGATCTCTGGATTCTTCCCAAAGTGACTTGGCAGTAGCCCAGGCCTCACTGGCAATCCATTGAAAACCAGTTACATTTTGACTCTGCATCGCTTTCAGAATGCCTTGCATCTCTGACTCGCCAGAGAAATTAATGATGACCTTTGAAGATGACATCTAATGAGTGGAAATAAAGAGAAAGTTTGAATGTGAGTCTGAAGACATTTTTAACATGACAAAGTGTTGAACTTTATCAGCTTTATATTTAATACAACTCCACGTAACATGGTATTCTACAATGTGTTAAAATGATTACAAAAAATACCAGTCAAAGCTTTGTAAGAAAAGAAGGAAACTTCATCTCAGTGCAAATTTTTATAATTGCATTAGTCATAGCATGACCGAACAAGATCTTTCCTTGACAGCCATGCCCCATATATTCAATCATAGTGTTAAATAAATATATACATATAAAATATTAATAAATAACACAACAAAATTGGCCTTAACTGGACTGTAGGCCAAATAACACTTTTCATTGCACTTATTGCAGGTTGTTGTGATTCTCTAAGATAACAAATTCAACAATGTAGAGTTACCTGAATAACATTAACAAGTTTATCAAGAGCTTTCTGGCTGAGCTCTACAGGGTAGAAATGTGTGTAGGCAGTACACACACCATACTGCACTGACTCCTGAAGGAAAAGCTGGATGGCAAAGCGAGCATAGTCAGATTCCACGCCAATGACTCCCACCCAGGTCCAGCCAAAGGAACTAACAAGGCGAGCCAAGGCTCTGATCTGAAAGGTGTCACTGGGCATGGTGCGCATGAAAGTGGGAAACTCCTTTTGGTCACTCAGACAGCTGCAGGATGCAAAATAGCTCACCTAGTTTTACAACAAACAGCAGTTAACCTTTTGTACTGTGGATTGATGAAAGTCTGTGGAACAAGCATCACATTTCACCAAACAATACAACAGTCTGTCAAAGCTTTGAGTGGTGCAGAATTTCCCCCGCAAGGGACAAAACAGAAGGAAACCTGTCTAGACTTGAGGTTAAAACTGAAGCTCAGTTTACAACAAAGAACAATAAATGAGCTTTTGACGTTTTTGAAAATATAATTTAGTCATTTTCAGAAGCGTGATGCAGGAACATTAACAAACTTTGAACTGAATATCTATGCAACTGAAAACAAATTCCTCTTTTTTCCGATGGCGCACAGAAGTTACAGTAAATTTCAAGTTTGTTGAGAGCAAATTCAAATTTCCTGTGTTGGATAAATCATTTTATAAAAGGGAAGTTGCATGATAACAAGTATGATTGTGCTTTAATAGAGCAAGATAATTCATGAAATGTTTTTCAAGTAAATCCTACTTTACCTTGTAAAATAATAAAAGCCTAAAATAGCATGACATAGATAGATAATCATAACAAAAATCATAACAGTCTTACCAGGGGGATATGAAAAGAACCCAGACTGCGAAGCAGAGCCATGGACACCCCAGACCCAGCATCTCCTATAATTACAGGTGACACAGTCCTGTTTACTAAAGCACAGCTTAAGACATTACTTTTTTCTTGGCTTGGGCCTCCCATCACACTCTCAGCTCTGATGCTTCTCTCTGGCTGGCCATTCACCAATAGAAAAGATGCTCTCAAAGAGACAGGTATGTCATCACAGCTGTCACAGATGTGGAAACCTAACTTGAGGTTTGGAAGGAGATCCCTGCGCTGGTTGATCTCTTTGATTGCAAAAGTCATCGTCTGTATCCAGCGCAAGGCACGAGAACTAAAACTGCATAAACATGAAAAAGCAATTCATCACTCAGAAAAATAGATATGCACGTCATCAATCCAAGAAACTCAGATTAATGTTAACTGCAAAAGAAAATGTAATTAGTAACCTACTAAGTATATTTAGTAGCTGCTGGTTTTTCTTTATACGTCAAAAGAGAGGATACAGGGCTGTAATGTAGAGGAAATAATCCCCCAATAATAACATCTCCATCTTCATACACACTGTTTGACTCCTCTTCCCCCCAAAAAACACAGTTCTCCAGAGCAGCAGCTAAGCCTGGGTTTCCCCTAACAAGAGACATAAATACAAGAAGCTTTGCTGCCAGCAGTAGCATGTCTGGCTCCGGTGTGAACTGAAACAGATTATACAAACACTCTAAACGCATACAAAGGATTACGATATTTCAAGTTACAGCTGATTTATACATTGTAGTCATCTTAGGGCACCGCCCACACATAATGGACATGACATCATTTTAAGGTCATACTGTATATTCCAATGTGGGCTGTTTACTGTTTCAGAAGAAATACACATTTGTGTTTCGCTCTGCAACTAATGAAATTAATTAGCTGTTTTCTTACAAGGATATTGTATGACATGCACCGTTTTAGTTTAATTCAGGATGTCTTAATTGTTTATTAATGGTGCAATGAATTCAGTGTAAAATAAATTAAATCCTGATAGGAGACCGGGCTTGGCATGGCAAAATTTTTATCTTTAGTATTATTAGCATCTTCTCAGACTCTCATAAATTTAGCTTAATTTTTGCTTTATAACTTTTTCATTTTATTTATTTATTTTGAAACAGAATGGAAGCAGTGACTCATACAGTTGATATGTTGCATTAAAAATGAGCTGAACAATGAATGAAGTTCAGGTTTAAATGCGTTGCCACCTGTTTCAGTCTCAGACATTGTTGCTTATTTTGGGTTTGCTGTAAGTTGTCATGAATTTAAAACTACCAGTCATAAATGTTATTGCAGCCATTTTACAAATGGATGGATAAAAATTTGGTAGTCTACAAACTGCCGGCTGCAACTACACCATCACACTGAAAATGTAGATGTATATTAAACATTTATTGTTCTGATATTTCAGTTCCGAAATCTGACACGTTGTACATGCTGCCATCTTTACTTCTCACATAAAGCCCAACCAGTTCTTTTTACCTAAACCACAGTCAGCCAGGAGTGCATCGCCTGGAAAAGTTTCTACGGAAGTCTGCTGTCCTCTGGGATGGGTTTATCCAACGTATTACCTGCACTTCACCAAGACGGAACCGGGGGATAACAATTTTTGTACGCTAATCAGGAAGCTCCTGCCACAGTCGAGGACACAACTCAAGAAACAAATTATAAGATTAAATACTTGTCAGAAATGTGTAATAAAACTGAGATTAATTTTAGAATATTATGCAATTTTAACATATTTTCTAGCTTGTTTAAATTCAAGCAGAATCTGCTGTTTTTCTTTGTGGTATCTGTTGTGTGATTTATGTTGTATGTGATCCATGTATTCCAGCAGCACACAAATTGGCCTTTTGGGACAAGAATAAACTGAATCTAAGTGAATGACTGAATGACACTCACCCCATGAAGTCATGTCTGACTGTTGCAGATTTAACAGTTTCCATGCTTTTGTCTGACCATGTGTGCAGGACCTGCTTTCTAACTTTTTTTGTTTACCCTGAAAACCTGATTAACTGGTCAAATGCTGTGTCTGGCCTCTTTTTATTTTTTTTTTAAACTTTGTACTACTTTGGCGCTAAATTCTTTATAAAAAAAATTTAACAGGTAAACCATAGATATTATTCTTTATATTTTTCATTGACTAATTTTTGCTTGGTGTAAAAAGGTTTCTTTATTTTCTTTCAGTCAACAATACCTCACTAGGCGGGGTTATTGAGGTCCAATCAAGATACACACCATCATTATTAATAAGGTCCAATACTGTATATAATTTGCCAAATTTTTTGTGCTCTCTCTCTTCTCTTTTTTAGGGGATGTCTGACAACATGGCTCTGCTTTCTCTTATTCTACTGTTATTATGTTCCTTGCTTAACTCTGCCAGTGTGCTCACTTTATCATACTCTCCAAGTTCCAGCTTTACCTCTGCAGCTACAACTGCAACAAAAGTCTGCACCCTTCAGAACAGTTTTCCTCCAAACTTTGTGGCGAAAGGGGACTTTGTTATTGGAGGGATCTTTCCCCTCCATTATAACCAGGAGATGCCTGATCTTAACTGTACCTACAGACCACCACCAGTGAAGTGCAATGGGTGAGCATAATCAAGCATTTAAAATATCTTTTGCCACTGAATGTGTAATGTATGTAAAACTCACTCCAGACTGGTTATGCAGCACTTACAGTGTGTATATTTTCCTCAGTTTAGAATCAATTAGAGGGTAAAATCATCTGACGATTAAAAAATTGTGTGATGATGTATTAAGCTTTGGGGATATTATTTCAGATTCAGGATTGAGACACAAAACTTTACTAAATGAAGGGTTTGTCATTTCCTCATGACTGACAAATGTTTTTTATTGACTGTATACTGAATACTGGTAAATATTCTTCTACATTTCTTTAGATTTGTTCTTTTGAAGCAATTTTGTACTTTATACATTGTTACACAAGCAATCTAATAGACATAATAATCTGGAGGTAATTTACGTATTTCTAAAAAATTTTATTTCAATTTTATTAGTAATAAAACGTTTTCTAGGCTTTTTTCGCTTCATTGTATAAGATGTAGATTCAAAGTATATAAATCTTACTACTGAAAATCAAAACACTGTTTCTCTCTCTATTTGCTGTGTTCAACATGTTACATGTGCATCAATGCGGAGCAACAGATTTGATCCCAGGGCTTTCCGTTGGGCTCAAACCATGAGGCTGACTGTGGAGGAGATAAACCAGAATACGGATTTATTGCCCAATTACACCCTTGGGTACAAAATCTTTGACTCGTGTGCATATCCACTGACTGGCCAGAGGGCTGCTCTGGCAGTGCTAAATGGGCTGAGTGAGGATGATTCTCCTCTGTGCAGCACTGCTTCACCTCTTCTTGCTGTGATTGGGGAATCAGGTTCTGCTCAGTCCATCGTGGTGTCAAGAGTTCTGCAGCCATTCAGAATCCCAATGGTAATAATAGCTTTTTGTTTGTAACCCTCAAACTATAATGTTATTTTGTAATGCATTTCACTCTGCTCTGCTTCATACTTCTCAATCCAGATCAGTTACTTTTCTTCATGTGCGTGTTTAGCTGACAGAGAAAAATATCCAACGTTTTTCAGAGTGATTCCTAATGATGATTATCAGGTAAGAGTTCAGATTTAAGACATTAGAAAAAGTTAGATAATGGGTTAGAGATCTAGACAGAAAAGCATGTTTTATACGTTTGTTTTTTGTTTTGTCTTTTTTATGTCATTTTTTTCATTACTGTTCTTATCTAATCTTTAATCCATCACAGTTTATAATCAGCTTAATCTTTCTAAATAAATCATTGATACAACCCATGACTGAAAAAATAAAATGAAGCAAGACAACTGAATAATAAAAAAATATATAATGATATTATAATATAACAATCTTCCAATTAGCAGATGTGGAACAAAATGAAAAAGTCCAGCAATGTATGGTCATGTTTTACTATAAAAGTACTTTTGAATGAAATTTTTAAAAGAGGTTCCCCTCCTGACCTGATATCCCATGGCAACTTGTTCCAGAGTTTGACTGCAAACTTGCTTCTGGGATTTAGTCCTGTTCCAATCCTCTGGATCCCAGTCTTTGCATAGATGCATATGGTACTAAAAAGCCAAATAGATAAAGTTGTAAAAAAACAAAAACAAAAAAAAACACTAAGGGCCTTAAAACTAAAGATCCTAAAATCAAAAGTAAAACATACTGAGGATCAGTTCAAAGAGTCAAAGAGTCTAAAGCAAGAGATGAGTCACTACTTTTGGTTTTTGTTAAGTCTGGTTCTTACAATCTTGAGATGATCTTTTACGTTGAGACAAGTAAAAAGGCATAAAAGCAAATAGTATCTGTTTTAAAAGAAAAAATTATATTCTAGAAATATTCATCCGGTTATAAAGAAAACATGACTGGATTTAGGTTATCACTTCAGGTTCATGCACTGACTGGGGCTTTTTCCATAATTTGTAGCTAGAGGAGGCCACTGGTACGGTTACTGATTATATAGAATTCTGTAAAGAAAATGTGCTTACTCAGAAAGTAATCACTACATATCCAAATAATAAACTGTACAATTCCAACAAAATAAAAGCGTGCATAGTACAGAAGATTGCATTTTAGAGGACAGTCTATAGCTAAAAAAAACGCAGTTAGGACTTTACCAAAAACAGCTAGAAAATGAGACAAGGAAGAAATCTGAGTCTAAATACTCATCAATGAGCACCAGAAAGCTGTTGGATTCTGTCAAAGTAATGATTAGCATGACACCCAATAATAACTGCATTAATCTAACAAATGAAGATGGAAAATTAAATGAGCCGAAAGACTTCTTTTGCAGATTTGAGACAAAAGATTTCTCACATGAACAAAAAGCTGTTTTTGCCCCTTATTGATGTGAAAAATTGTCAAAACTTTTTTAAAAACTGATACAGTAGAGCTACAGAAATAATAGAAACACAGTCTGTGCAATTTTAAGCTTGACTTATCTTATTCTTAATCACTTGGAGGATCCAACATTATATGCTCATCTTTTATTGGTAGATTTTAGTTCTACTTTCAACACGCTGCAGCCACACCTCTTAATCAAAAGATTAAATGATTTTAATGTACATCATGGTATCATTGTATTGTACCATCCATCCATCCATCCATCCATCCATTATCTGCCGCTTATCCGGAGTCAGGTCGCGGGGGCAGCTGCCTAAGCTGGGAAACCTGGATGTGGACTTCCCTCTCCCCGTCCACATTCACCAGCTCATCCGGAGGGATCCCGAGGCGTTCCCAGGTCAGTCGAGAGATGTAGTCCATCCAGCGTGTCCTGGGTCTTCCCCGGGGCCTCTTTCCGGTGGGACGTGCCTGGAACACCTTACCAGGGAGGCGTCCAGGAGGCATCCTGACCAGATGCCCGTGCCACCTCATCTGGCTCCTCTCGATGCGGAGGAGCAGCGACTCTACTCTGAGCCCCTCCCGGATCACCAAGCTTCTC
>JBAMHW010000009.1:15349817-15361331 GCA_037177495.1 Rhadinocentrus ornatus | reverse complement strand
TTAAAAATATACCTTGTCACGCACACCATTTTGCCTCCTGCCTGATACTGCCTGCATTTGGGTCCTCACCACCACCTGCCACACATGACATAAATGGCTAAATTTACAAACTACTGATGTTTTTATTTGCTTGTTTATTTATTTATTTATTTTTTACCTTTTATTTATCCAAAATAAGCACCACAAACGGGCGTGACCCAGAAATGGACCATGCTCCTGTGAGGTCGCCGTTCTCCTGGGAGACCCTGGGGCGCTCCCCCTCCGCCCTTGGTTCCTGCCATTGGTTCTGATGGGATTGCTGCTCACTGGATGTCCTGTGGCTTGCTGGAGCTGCCGTTGCTCCTTTGGCAGCCTTCAGGTCATCCCCCAGAGCCCATTCTCATGTCATCACACCCGGCTCAGAACTTTGTTCTTTGGACTGTTATAATCTAAGTTTTTGGCTTAAGTTTTTATGGTCTTGTCATATTGAGTTTTGTTTTCTTTGTCTTTCTTCAATGTTTTTTCCTTCTGGGTTCTGTTTTGCTTTCTGCTTCCTGTCATTAGTGTGCACTTGTTAATTCTCCTAACCCTCGGTTTAATTTATTCTCCGCCAGTAGTCTTCATGTCATGTACCCATTGTATTTCCCCGTTCGTCTGTTTCAGTATTCGCCATTAAAACCTTGTTTCAGCATTCCATCTGCCTCGTGCCTCTCCGTCGACTGCATTTGGTTCCTTTTCCACGCCTCAACCCCGAAACCCCTGAGAATTCAATTTGTATAGTTTCAATTCACAACTAAGTAATCTCACTTTACAGACACAGTCCAATTTCATACAATTTATTTTATTACGATTATATTACAATTAAAATCCACATTAGTAAAATTTATTATTTATTATTATAACAAGCTGGGATAGAAGGTGGGGCTAATCAGTCGTTCATATTGTGTTTGGGACAAAAGTTAAACGACTATTTATTCACTTACTACATGTTACATTTACTAAATAAAACCCCAACATGTTAAAATAGCGCTGTACTTCCTTGTTGGATACAGGATATAAAAACACTAGCCTAAGTAAAGATAACTTAGCTTTCCTCTGGAAAAGGTCATTTGATAGGAAGATAAAAAAAAGGGCACTTAGTGATAAAAATACCCAAATTGCTTCCAAAAGTCTTATTGATTTTAGAGAAAGATGTGTTTTTAAACAATTTTTCTAAAACAAAAGCTAAAGAAGAAACAAACATGGATGTACAGTATAGGAAATATTTTTTGTGTTTTATATACCCTTAGTGATATATTATTGCATTTGCAACATTTTAACATGTTTATTTGGTCCTACCTCTTTTCCTAATGGGTGTTGTGAAAGATTAAACAATTACACTGCCAGGGGGTGGCATCATCCCAACTATATAAAACTGAGTGACCTCACCTGAAGGTAAGATAAAACGTGTGCAAGGAGGAGAGTAATTATGGGGGCACTCCTTTTCACAAATGTACTTGAGATTCTCTACTTATTATTTTTATACCCTGTGTGCTCCTCACTTTCCTCGACCTGTAACTTAAGAAGGAAGTTTCATCTGAATGAAATGCACAAACCTGGTGATGTGATTCTGGGTGGGCTGTTTGAGGTCCACTACACTTCTATCTTTCCTGAACAGACATTTACCACGAAGCCACAACAACCCATCTGCAAAGGGTGAGTATCACACACATACAAGAAAAGCAAATGTGCACAAATTCCAATGTCTTACCAACATAACCTTTTAGTTTTTTTACTTTTAATTATTTTTTATTAATATTTTTTGTTGTTTGTTTTGTTGTAACATACATCTGCACATGTATTCATATATAATAACCGCATAATATCTTTTTTCACACATGCAGGACATACCCTCAATGTCAGATTGATTCATTTCCTTTTAGAGGTTAACTATGACTTTTTACTTTCTTAGTTTTGACACATTAGGGTTCAGGCATGCCATGACCATGGCCTTTGCCATTGATGAGATCAACAAGAACTCCTATCTGCTTCCAAATATGACCCTGGGATACAGCATTTATGATAACTGTGGTGCACTTGTTGTTGGATTCAGTGGTGCCTTATCACTGGCCAGTGGCCAGGACAACCAGTTTCAGCTCCAGCAGAACTGTTCAGGAGCCCCTCCAGTCCTGGGGATTGTTGGCGATCACTATTCAACTTTTTCTATTGCCATTGCCAATGTGCTAGGGTTATACAAAATGCCTCTAGTAAGTTTTAAATTCCCCGTCTTCTGTCTTTTTTTAATTAATATTTTTTAAAACGTTTATTCAAATACTTTATATAACTTTGGATGTTTATTTATAGGTGAGTTATTTTGCCACATGTTCCTGCCTGAGTGATCGGCAACGCTTTCCAACCTTCTTCAGAACAATCCCAAATGATGCTTTTCAGGTGAAACACAATTACCTTTAAAGTACATGTATTTCAGACAATAGTCTGAATAAATAAATAGTACTAAATGATACAGCATTTTTTTTCTTTGATGTTAGCAAATGTAAGAAGTTTAATAGAGAAATGTATTATATCTTGTTATAAAGAATACACTAGTCCACACACTAATGTCTAAATGCTCGTGTGCTCACTCAAAGGTGCGTGCTATGATTCAGATTCTCAAACACTTCGGCTGGACGTGGATAGGTCTGCTGGTCAGTAATGATGATTATGGACTTCATGTTGCCCAGTCCTTTCAATCAGACCTGCCTAACTCTGGTGGAGGCTGCCTGGCCTACCTTGAAGTTTTACCCTGGGACAGTAATCCAAGTGAACTCAGGAGGATTGTACATTTGATTAAAAAATCAACAGCTCGTGTTGTCATTGTGTTTGCACATGAGATTCACATGATTCAACTGATAGAGGAGGTTAGAAATTATATATGTAATAGTTAAATATCCATCCATCTTACAAATGCTCAAATTACCCATGATGCCCATGATACAGTCTCTTTCTCTCTGAATGAATAAAAAGAATTCTTTGAAATTCAGGTGGTGAGGCAAAATGTAACAGGTCAACAGTGGGTTGCTAGTGAAACCTGGACATCAGCATCTGTACTCCAGACACCACACTTCATGCCATATCTGAGCGGAACACTGGGCATCGCCATCCGTCGAGGAGAAATACCAGGGCTCAGGGAGTTCTTGTTCCAAATAAATCCTGACCAAAATGACAACAATAAAAATAACATGGTGGGAGTTTCATCTTAAATTTCATCTAGAGTAAATAGCACATAAAGTAGTAAACAAGTTAATAGAAGGGATGTTTTTAGTAAATTTATTTTATTATGTTTCAGGTGAGACAGTTTTGGGAACACACATTCCAGTGTAAATTTGATCCAGCAGATTGGATAGAAGCTGAGGGAGCATTGTGCACTGCAGAGGAAGATATTACAAATATTGAAACTGAGTTTTTAGATCTTTCTAACCTCAGGCCTGAGTACAATGTGTACAAGGCTGTGTATTCACTGGCTCATGCCCTTGATGACCTGCTGCAATGTGAGTCCGGGAGAGGGCCTTTCAGAGAACATAGCTGTGCCACTTTGCATACTCTGGAGCCGTGGCAGGTGTGACATCAGCTCGCTTTTCATTTCTATTCTTGTAAAGTATTCTTATAAAGTAGCTGCTACATCCTGATATTATTGTTAGCATGGAGTGTTAAAAAAGGCATATTATCCAATAATAACAGTGATATGTTTGCTATTAGTTATTAACAGTATTAAATTGCAAGTAGCTAAATTAAACACATTTCTCTTTTATAGTTTAGTATTTTTCCTTTCTTGTCATTTTATTTATTAAATATTAAGTATATTTGTATTTGCCTGAGGTGGACTGGTGACTGGTCCAGGGTGTGCCCTGCCTCTTGCCTGCTAATTGCTGGAATATGCTCCAGCTTCCCCTTGACCCTGAATTTGACTAAGTGGTATAGAAAACAAATTAATAAAAAATCATTTGTATTAGAGATGTACAGATATACTCAACACCTCAAATTTAGCTTAATAGCTACAGTTAGCTTTTCAGCAAGGACAACATCAGGCAGTGGCTGATATTTATCTGGTGTATCCTGGCTGTGTTGCATTGACTTAAAAGATTGCTTTAAATAATTTCTTAAAGCAAATTTGTGCTCATTCAAAGATAGAGGGATAAAAAGTTGAAATATTTTTCTTGCATATTTTATGGTTTCTCTGGAATTAGAAGGGTCATAAGTGACAATAGCAATTGGTCGAACATGTTAACATCAGTTCGAAATTTCACAGTCCAGGCATCTGCATCACACCAGCTCAAATCCTAGTCTGTTTGCTCAGAAAGTCTGCTTTGGGGGATTGTGAATGCACAAACAAGCTTAGGTTTGGGTTGTTAGGGTCTCATTTGGGTTCAGCACGGGCCAATGTGGGTAAGCTCAACCAAAACATACCTGTGTGTGGGTATGTAAGCAGCCCTTGCTAAGAGAAATGAGTTTTGGTCAGATGTGGAAAAACACGATTAGGCAAAACTGCTGGAGGACTATTACACTCTGATGTACACAAGTGAGGGAAGAAAAGCCAGAAATGAGAACATGTCAGTTCAGATAATGCACAAGCAGGGAATAAATTCCATTGGTATGAATTTTGTATTTAAAACATAATTCATTTACACAAGATTTATGTTTGATCCTATTAACATGATACTTAGAAAAAAAAAAACAACTTTAATTTTGCAGCAAAATAAAGCTTTATAAAGTGTAAAACTGACCCATCAATCCTAATGTGTTTTTAATTGTGTCTCTGTACCATGTATAGCTTGTACATTATCTACAAAAGGTAAACTTCACCACATCATTTGGTGACCAGGTGTCCTTCGATGAGAATGGGGATGCATTGCCAATTTATGATGTTATGAATTGGCTGTGGCTACCTGATGGAAGAACTAAAGTTCAGAATGTGGGGGAGGTGAAGAAGTCAATTTCCGGAGGTGATGAACTCACACTTGATGAAGATAAAATTGTCTGGAACTCTAAATCAAAAGAGGTCATTTCTTCTTTTCAGTTTGTATCTCTTATTCATTTTCTTCTTAGATCATGGCAGATTATGAATGTATTATGGAATGATAATTTCACTTTCTCTTCTTCCAGCCACCTAGGTCAGTGTGCAGTGAGAGCTGTCCACCAGGTACCCGAATAGCCAGAAGAAAGGGGCAACCTGAATGCTGCTTTAGCTGCATCCCCTGTTCTAATGGAAAAATAACCAATATTACTAGTAGGTGTTATTGTTAAAAATGTTTTATGTAACATGTATTGTTTACATCTCACTTTAATCTCTGTTTTGTTAGACTCCTTAGAGTGCATCAGTTGTCCAGAGGATTTCTGGTCCAGCCCTCAGCGTGACCACTGTGTTCCTAAAATAACAGAGTTCCTCTCTTATCAAGAGCCCCTGGGTATCTGCTTGACAACTACTTCATTGCTGGGTACATTTATCTGTGCCATTGTCCTGGGGATCTTCACTTATCATCGCAGAACACCTATAGTACGAGCCAACAACTCAGAACTGAGCTTCCAGCTCTTAGTGTCACTCAAACTGTGTTTCCTGTGTTCGCTGCTTTTCATCGGACGACCCAGACTGTGGACATGCCAACTGAGACATGCAGCATTCGGGATCAGCTTTGTGCTTTGTGTGTCGTGCATCCTGGTTAAAACCATGGTGGTGTTGGCTGTGTTCAAATCCTCCAAGCCAGGAGGTGGAGCCAGTCTTAAGTGGTTTGGTGCGATGCAGCAGAGAGGAACAGTTTTAGCTCTCACTTTTATTCAGGCAGCAATCTGCGCTGCTTGGCTTGTCTCTTCATCACCTACCCCTTATAAAAACACCCAATATTATGATGACAAGATAGTCTATGAGTGTGTAGTTGGGTCTACTATTGGTTTTGCAGTGTTAATGGGTTACATTGGCATACTGGCTACTCTTAGCTTTCTCTTTGCGTTTCTGGTAAGAAATCTTCCCAACAACTTCAATGAAGCCAAACTCATCACATTCAGCATGCTGATCTTCTGTGCTGTGTGGGTGGCCTTTGTTCCTGCTTATATCAACTCTCCAGGCAAATATGCAGATGCAGTTGAGGTATTTGCCATCTTGGCCTCCTGTTTTGGTCTCTTGTTGGCGCTGTTTGGACCTAAATGTTACATAATCTTAATGAGACCAGAAAGGAACACAAAGAAAGCGATCTTGGGTCATACAACCACCGAGTCATAAAATTAGTGCATTTTTCAAATTCCTCTTTGTATTTTGATTTTAGCAATAAATACCACACTGCACCTCAAGCAATAAAGAAGTGATATGTGAAGAAGATGGTCATTTGTGTTGTTCTTTCACAAGCATTTCAAATCATAGGGGCGGCGTGGCTCGGCAAGGTAGAGCAATCGTCTTGTAACCCTAGGGTTGCCGGTTCGATCTTCGGCCAAGTCAAGTTCATGTTGAGGTGTCCTTGGACAAGACACAGAACCCCAATTGCTCCTCATGGGTCGTCGTGAGCGCCTTGCATGGCAGCTTCTGCCATCAGTGCGAGAATGTGTGTGAATGGGTGAATGTGATGTAAATGTACAGCGCTTTGGATAAAA
Source organism: Rhadinocentrus ornatus (assembly GCA_037177495.1). Lineage (NCBI taxonomy): Eukaryota > Metazoa > Chordata > Actinopteri > Atheriniformes > Melanotaeniidae > Rhadinocentrus > Rhadinocentrus ornatus. Next base: position 15,354,737 of record JBAMHW010000009.1, on the reverse strand, counting down.
GTGCTATATAAATACGGGCCATTTATATCAAAGGTTTTCAACCCTCAACAATCAGTTGATATTACTCATAAATTTATTCCATTCTACAGTTGAGTATGCAGCAGCAACCTGTGCTGTTCAGAAACTGGTGAAATTTACTTTTATTAAACAGCAAATCTACTTAAATTGGCTGTGTCCTCTAATAATGACCATTTAGAGTAAATTATCAGCACCAATGTTTAAAAACAGTTTTACATTTCCATAAATGTTCCCATCAACTACTGAGCTCCAACATAATAGTTAATAATTATAATCCTATCTTATTGCATAGTTTTAGTTGTCAATACATAGTCATCTCTACTGACTCATCAAGGATAGTGATGAAGGATAAGGACATCCTAAGAAGGAGCTTCACTCATGTTCATTGTCAGCAACATCAACTCAGCAAAAATGCCATTGCATTGACAAACTGCAACTGGCTTCCAATAAAACCTTTGCATCATTCTATGTCACCCTTTTTTCCACATAAACACCTGTTTGTACAGCTGTGTATACATGTTGATCATTCTTGACCTTCATTTGAAACATCAGTACTGTAGACAGTAATATCAACTGTACATGTGAGCATACAAAAGAAGACACGTTGCTTTTCTATCCTGTGCTATTAGGGAGATTTATTTATATAGACCCAGAGATAATTACGTGTAAAGGGTATTGTGTTAGTGTTTTTGTACTAGACTTTAGACAGGCCCACACCATGGTCTTATTTATGTATTCAGCAGCGTTGGTTCGCTTGTCTGTCTGTCTTTTAAAATCGTAATTCAAAATGTTTTGGATGGATTTTAATTACATTTTCATGAAATCTCAGAAATGGAAAGAGGAACATGTAATTAGATTTTGGGGTATTAAAGTATTACTTCCTATGGGGAATATCTCAGACCACTTTCTAATCTGCATTGCAATGGACCCGACCAGCCAGTGTGCCTTGGCTAGCCTACCAGGGGTAACTGCCCCAGCAACAATCTTGGGATCCCTTCAACACCTAAACCCCTCTATAATGAGAAGGTAAATATATACACATTAACTTTAGGTTTGCTCACCTACTTACCTGTCCCATGGATAAGTAAAATATTTTGTTTTGAGTTAGTCATTCAATTAAAGAATGGTAATTTAATTTGCCAGTGTAAAACACCAGAGCAAGATTCTGATGATGTAAAAAAGTCAGAGGTAATCATGATTCATTCACCCAAAGCCTTTTTTATTCCTTTTACACAATCATTTTACTGACAAACCAAAGAATGATACAGATAATTACTTTTTTTTACAGTGACAGAACTTATTTTTGCCATATATGATTTTTATAATAAATACACTGTCCTTTTACCAATTAGGAAATATCATTTGCAGCATTGAGACCAGCCATGATAATTGGAAAAACCTTCTTCAAATGTTGCTGTCACAGTGCAACTGTCTTGGTGTGCTGCTACCATCTAGTGGATCATTTATTTCAGTGCAATATCTTTATGTTAACTGTAGTCATTCTACTTTCATGCAAAATCACTGTGAAATGAAATGCATTTTAGGCCCTGCCCACACTTCTTTTTCTCTAATGGGTGTAAGATGAAACAAGACTGCAAACCAATAAAAGTGGGATAACTAAACATTAAACGCAAAGACTGGGCTCAGAGAAGAGGTCAACCAGGTGAAAGTTATGTGGCCTGGGCTCATGCTTGTGTTGTTTGAGTATGCTTTTTCTTCCACTACATCCTCCTCACACTTCTCCTCCACCTGTCAGTTACAGGGACAGTTTCACTTAAATGGGATGCACAAGGCGGGAGATGTGGTTCTGGGAGGGCTGTTTCAAATTCACTTCTTTTCCACATTTCCCGACCTGTCTTTTACTCGCAAGCCACAACAACTAACCTGCAACAGGTGAGTGTGTTAGGGTCGCAGCAAATGAAACAATCTGGGAGAAATCTGGCACTGACAGAAGAGCTGCAAAACTGATTAACACTTATTACTTTTAAATTAGTCAATTTTGTAATTGTGAACATTATAACATTTTTAGGCTTCCTCTTTATTTTGTAACAATGATAATTCTATGCAGCTGGCTTGGTTATATTTTTCTGTGTTAAACAGTGAAGTACTTTCTCTTAGTTTTGATGTTCTAGGCTTTAGGCAGGTCCAGACCATGACCTTTGCTATTGATGAGATCAACAGAAACGCCAACCTGCTTCCAAATGTGACTCTGGGATACAGTCTGTTTGATAATTGTCTCACTCTTGGAGTGGGATTCCGTGCAGCACTGGCATTAGTCAGTGGTCAAGAGGAGGAAATTACATTAGATAAGTCCTGTGTGAGAAGCCCTCCAATTGTTGGGATTGTAGGTGATTCTTCATCAACACGCTCTATAGCCATCTCTAGTGTCTTAGGTTTGTACAGCGTACCTATGGTAAGTTTTTCATTTTACTATCTAATAATTCCTTGAATGATTTCATTTAAACTTTGATGTCAAGTGTATAGTTATACTAATGACTGGTTAAAGATTTTTATATTTTTAGCAATGCAAAGTGTGTGGGTTTCTCCTTCACAGGTGAGTTATTTTGCCACATGTTCCTGCCTGAGTGACCGGCAGAAGTTTCCATCTTTCTTTAGGACAATCCCAAGTGATGCTTTTCAGGTAAAAACCTTAAATTGAGGCATATTATACAAAATGATATGTTCTGTTTGACCACTCACCCACTTTTGTTATCAACTGAATTGGAAAACAGAAAACAAAACAGAAAAAGCAAAAACTATTAAATATATTTAGCTATTGAACTCCACTCATTCCTCACTCTGTGCTTACTTAGGTGCGCGCTATGATTCAGATTCTAAAACATTTTGACTGGACTTGGGCTGGTCTGCTGATCAGTGATGATGATTATGGACTCAATGCTGCCCGATCCTTTCAAACAGATCTCAGTCTGTCTGGTGCAGGCTGCTTGGCTTACTTAGAGGTTTTGCCATGGAAGAAAGACACAACTGAACTGAAGAGGATTGTGGATGTGATGAAGAAATCCACAGCCCGTGTGGTCATTGTGTTTTCACATGAGAGTCAAATAATTAATCTCATGGAGGAGGTTGGTCTTGGTTTTATAGTCAGAAAATGTATTGTATGATCCAGTTCTAAAAATGTCCATATTTTCTCAAAGGAAAAACAGATTTTACAAGTAAAAAGGTAAAATCAGGGAATCAGTCTTGTGTAATTATAATTTGTGCAGCAATCTAGTGGCTTAAAAATCTAAGAGCATACATTTGGTAAATGCGCAGGTGGTAAGACAGAATATGACAGGTCTGCAGTGGATGGCTAGTGAAGCCTGGACAGCTGCTGCCGTGCTTCAGACCCCTCATCTCATGCCATACTTGGGTGGAACATTGGGAATTGCTATTCGTCGAGGGGAAATACCAGGCCTCAGGGACTTTCTGTTGCAAACGCGTCCTGACCTGCATCATAACAACAGCTATGAAAATAGCATTGTGAGTCTTACCAGCTTAAGCTGATCTTGTTTGTATCCGTGAAAAACAGGCAAAAAACAAGTATCATTGACAATGTAGAGTTTTACATGTATTACAGGTAAACCAGTTCTGGGAATTCACATTTCAGTGTAGATTTGCACCACCTTCATTAGACTGGGTGGAAGACGGGGGAACACTGTGCACTGGAGAAGAAGATCTAGAGGCTGTGGAGACTGAGTTTTTGGATGTTTCTAATCTCAGGCCTGAGTACAATGTGTACAAAGCTGTGTATGCGTTGGCATATGCTCTTGATGATATGCTGCAGTGTGAGCAAGGGAGAGGGCCTTTTAGTGAGCACAACTGTGCCACTTTGCAAACACTTCAGCCGTGGCAGGTACACTATGCTCCTCCTGCTTATATAACTGAATCCTGTATTTCACAAGTTTAGTCTGCAGGATGAAACACAAAATGACAAAATGATTTCTTCGAAAAAATGTTCTGCAATATATCAGGAAGAAGCAATTTGACTCGAATTATTGTTCAGTCTATGTTTTTTCATTCTCAGCTTGTGTATTACCTGGAAAAAGTGAACTTCACCACACCATTTGGTGATCGAGTATCATTTGATGAAAAAGGTGATGCTTTACCAATATATGATGTAATGAACTGGTTGTGGCTCCCTGATGGAAGAACTGAAATTCAAAATGTGGGAGAAGTTAAAATATCAGATTTCAAAAGTGAAGAACTCATCATTGATGAAGACAAAATCTTCTGGAATTTGAAATCAAAAAAGGTTATATCCTATCTTTTTCTCTCTTTTATAAACCATCTTAAATGGGTAAAAAACTCTAAAATAACAGAATGTTGTTGTTTTTTCTCCCATAGGCTCCTCGCTCAGTGTGCAGTGAGAATTGTCTGCCAGGTACTCGCATGGTGAGAAAGAAGGGGGAACCTGAGTGCTGTTTTGACTGCATCCCTTGTTCTGAGGGAAAGATTATAAATATAACCAGTGGGTATCCATGTAACATATTTTTATGACAGTAGTTGGGTTTTTTTCTTTTTATCTTATAGTATATGTCACACTGTCTCCCCCTTTTGTTAGACTCATTAGAGTGCATCAGTTGTCCAGAAGACTTCTGGTCCAGCCCTCAGCGTGACCACTGTGTTCCTAAAAAAACAGAGTTCCTCTCTTATCAGGAGCCCCTGGGTATCTGCTTGACGGCGACATCATTACTGGGAACATGTATTTGTGCCATTGTCCTGGGGATCTTCACTTATCATCGCAGAACACCTATAGTACGAGCCAACAACTCAGAACTGAGCTTCCAGCTCTTAGTGTCACTCAAACTGTGTTTCCTGTGTTCGCTGCTTTTCATCGGACGACCCAGACTGTGGACATGCCAACTGAGACATGCAGCATTCGGGATCAGCTTTGTGCTTTGT
>JBAMHW010000009.1:15317854-15337968 GCA_037177495.1 Rhadinocentrus ornatus | reverse complement strand
CCCCCCCCCCCCCCCCCCCCCCCCCCCCCCCCTCCCCCCCCCCTCCCCCCCCCCCTTATTAATAACTTGTTCCTCATGTCAGCCTTTTAAACATGTTTAATTTGGTTATTTGAACAGAAAAAAAATTTAATTTCAGTAATCATTTTTAATATGCACACATACTGACCTAGTATGGGTATTATAGTCATCCAAACATGAGTGAAAATCTGTGAGACCCCCATTCCTTTTGCACAGAGGAGTTAAAGCATTTTTATCAACCACACAGCACTGATCCCTGGATTGGCCAATTTCAGCCATCATCACTGTTCCTGTGAATAATGTACAAGAAATAGCATGCCAAAATGGGAAATGTGTTTATCATATTACTTCTGAATTTGCCACATGATGGGAAATGCTTTGTCATTACCCTTGCAGAAATTAGCTTTAAATCTTTGGTAACATGTTATTATTATTGCATATGTGCAATCCATAGTCTCTTGGCATAATTCAGGAAACAGGTCAGTTTCTCTTTGTAGTCTGTAAACATAGCTAAATGTCCATGTAGTAGTGTTTTATAGTATAAGTATATATGGTAAAAAATAATTCTTTGATAATGATTCTTTGCTTTCATTCTTTATGTGCAAACAGACACATAAGTGAACATTAACCTGGTCATTGGAAGGCAGGCAAACCTTCATGCTCCACATTACTCCACACAGAAAGAATACACTCGTGAAGAAAATGATAAATCAGGCTGCTGTAAAGAAAGGCCACATCTATCAGTATTATAAAAAGGAGTAATACAAACCAATCTAAATCATTGATGGAAATAAATGTGAACCTGGAATATATCTCACTCAACTAGGTGCATAGTATCTATTCTGACCTAAAGAGATATGTCTTTATCGTCATGAAATTTGGTAAATCTATAATTCAAGTATTGTCAAGCTAGGTCTAATGACAAACTAGGCTGCAAATGCACAGAAAGGCTACATGAATAATCTTGTCTTTTACATCTGTGTCAATATAAAACCAGTTAAAGTTAAAAATTGAATGTAATGTTATTCATTTTTTTGCTGTAATGCATGGAATAACAATGAAATAATGTTGCATTATAAGATAGTAATTTCTCAGAGAGCTGCTTGCAATTATCCTTCTTAAACTGCTTAGAAACAGGACTCCAAAAGTTGATGTAAAATTAATCTAAAACCTTCTGTGAAAACAGTCATTGCTGAAATATTTTTGCTTCATTTTAAGATCTTAGAATTAAAAGAAGGAGTGCACTTTTAAAAAAAAATTATCAAATATTTGTCACATCTCTCATCCTTGTGTTTAAGCTTGACAGTCAAACAGAGTTTCAAGATCATTTCATCATTTGTTCAAAGGAATTTGAATTTTGGCTATTTAAGAAAAATACTGCAATATTGTGTTTTTATCAGTGTCTGCATTTTAACTAAAGTATTTCAGTAGAACAGTTTTGTCTGGATAGAAGTGGTTGGCTTTAGGTTAAACTTTATTTTTTTACTGAGAGATTTACTGTATTTACATACATATGTATTACCTTAGTAATTCATCATCACTATAGCAGCTAATTCTTTAATTAGCAAAGGTAAGAGAATAAAGAGTTGCACAGCATAGGATTACTGATGCTTAGCTCATACAAACTCTGTGAAGGATGCAGAAAGAAGCATGAAATGTTGCAACACTTCCATCTGCTGGCAATTTTTTCATAGAGGCACTCAGATAACCAACTCGCATTCGATATTAGAAATATCCATAAATATAACATGCATGTCTTTGAACTGTGGGACAAACTAAAAGTAAGAAAGTCCAAACAGGCTGAGGAAAAAAAAAATCAACTTAATAAGCCCCAGATAAGGTTAAAACTGGAGGAAGTTTTATTGTGAGGCAATAGGATTAATAACTGTGTATACCCTTACACATGACAATGCAGGATGACATCTTCTGACAAATACTCACGGGTCATATTTGATCACTGCACAAGAGGCATTAGTGGGAGCATTGATTGTCATGATGCTAATGTTTGATATCAATTATGGGGGAAAAAAAACATTGTTTAAATTGATGGCCATTGCCACAAATGCAACTATGAATTTTAATTCACTGGAACTCGGGTTTCTTTGTCTTAAGAGAGAGAGGGATAGAGTTAATAAGCTTATAAGTTGAGATCAGACATGGAAGTAATGTATATAAATGTTTGTGTATTTTCTCTAACATCTCAATGGACCATATTACAGTCATTGAGCCATAGTGAACAAAGTGTGGCATTGCAAACTGAATCTGGTGCAGCAATTTGCTACCTTTACTGTATTATGCTATCAATTCATAAACATCTACCGTACATCCCTAGATGAAAATCTTTTAAGTTTGAACTGCATTATTGTTCAATAACGAGTCACCATGATGTTAAAAGGAAACAAACGTGACATTATTTCAAATCAAATATTTCAGTATTTTATTGCATTGATAGGAAATGTTCATAGCTCTCCAATGAGCAACAATACAAAGAAAAAAATGATGCTGTAACACAATCATAAAAAAACAAAGCAAAACCATAAAAAAAAAAAAAAAACCAGCAGCTCTACTGTCCCCCCCTTCACCCCTCATACCCCCATCAGCTTGGTCCTGCATTGTTCTTATTTTGTTTGTTCAGTCCATGAAGTTATACAAAACAAAATAACCAGAATGAACAGTTTCTTTTTTGTATGTATCAAAGCAATTATAAAAATAAAAACCTTTAAACACTAATTGCTTTTTAATTTTGTCATCACATCTGGAAATCCTACAAGTCATAGAGAGTAACGAGCCCAAGCACAGGAAGTATATATATTGTATTGGACCCAATGCAAACAAGTCTAGGTCTTTTATTTACTCTGTGCAAATGTGTTTGGGTAATGCAACATCTATTGTACAAACTGGTGCATAGTCATGCTTGACATGTTCACATGTAACATGCACAAACGGATTCTTAACTGAAAAAGTCATGTCACAGATATTTACACAATACAACTAATGAAAAACCACCGAAAGAGAAGGAAGACCTACATTTGATATTTGGGAAGATGTACCCCAACTATTACAAGTGGCTGCTTGATTAAACTACACATTCAAATGAAACAAAGAAAGACACCACCACCACCCCCTTCCCCCCAACCCCTGCTTTTTAGTAAATGATTCAGTGTACATACATTGAACAGTACAACACACAAACAAAGATAACAAAATATCTGTACAATCAGTCCAGGAAGCCATTGTAGAGGGACTGAAAGTTCCCAAGAACATTTACACATTAAGGAGATTGTAGACAATTCACAGCCAACTAGACCATTCATTATTAAATAGTGGACATTTCACACAGGGAACTCATGCCATCATGTCCATCTTTTCATTATATATAATGTTTCACTTACAGTTTATGATACAGCCCAGAAAGACATTTATTTGACTGTTGACAAGAAAACCTTGATGAATAAACATGTCAATATAAAACTTCAAGTTCTGATTTAATTGGTCATCTGGCTTTTGTGATCATGTACATTTAATCATGGATCACTTTGTGAGCCTTAATTAAATATTAGTCTCTGAACGGGGTTATAGTCTGAGCAGAAAGTAAACTTCAGGCTCTGAAGTGTTTCTAGCTGGAAGAGAGTCATCAGTATAGTACCTATCTCCATAATGGTCCCCATTGCTATAACGTAATGATGTGCAAGCTCCTTCAGGAAGCCCCCTGTCCTCCAGTTCATCAATGTAGCCCGCTATGTAAGAGCCAGTAGAGTGTCTGTTAGCTGGTGGATTCTGTGAGGCTGGTTTGTTCCTCAGTATCACACCGCCAAGGCTGGCAGGACTATTGATCACCACTCCTGGACGAGATTTTAGAGCTTCTTGCTGCCTCTCGCGAGCACGACTATTGATGTGACGCACTCGGCTTTGGCTTCGAGAGGATAGCCGACGAGTAAGGACTGGTGGGGAATCATCCATATCTCTTGAAACAAATGGAGATATGCTTGCTGCTTGGTGCTGTGAAATCTGGGATTTTTCTTCATGGTGTAACTGGGGGGAATTGGAGACTTTTCTGTTCCTATCATCCCCCTCCAGACTGACCAGTCGACGTAACTGTTCTGTTAGTGGGTCACAGGACTGTGAGTGGAGAGTTGCTTCCCCAAAACTACCTTTATGCTTTTGCTTACCGATATGGGGAGTGACAAAACTGCGACTAATAATATGATATTTGCTCTGAAAGTTGCATGATATGTCTTCAGAAGTCAGGTCTCCCAGGGACTTAGACTTGCAGGGACTGGGGACTGTGGCGTCTGTGGTAGAAGACTGGAGATGACTTGAGAAAGGCCCTAAATCTGGAAGCAGTGAAGGTCTGGTTGCAGCCCATGGCTGGTGCCTTGCATAACTGAGGGGAGCCTTGTGTTTTTCAGGCAGTTTAAGGCCACATGATTTTGTTTGACTTTGGCCATGTGGTTGGTTGTTTCTAGAAGCTGAAGACTCTGAAGGCATAATACAGTCATAGTCCAGGTGGCTGTACACTGCTTCACATTCAAAAGATTGGGAATAGTCATCATTGTCTCCAGACATGTTTGTAGCTGCTGGGACACTGTAGAAGCAGTCCATTTGCTCCCTCTCTATCTGATTGTACCCTGGTCTGCCTTGATGAGATCTGTTTAGGATCTGGCTTCCACTACAACTCTTATGTTGCATGTAGGAAATGCTGAAGTCTCTGCTGTTATTAAAGGCCTCAGAATGGCTCTGAGATATGGGATAGCTGTTCTGACGCAAAGGGCTAGGGTTAAAGGTACCATAGTTGACATATCTATGGTGAAGGGAAGGCTGGGAGTTATGTTGTTGTCGCTGGTGATTTTGCAGCTGATGAGAGATTTGATTTACTGGAGAATTACACTGTGAATAAGCTGGATGAGATGGATGTTTAGGGTACTGTGGTTGAGAAAAGGTAGGAGGCTGTTTTTGATGGGAATAGTTAGGAGTGGAATTATGGTTTTGATAAATAGCATGCTGTTGGGTTGGACTTAATAGCCCTTCCCAGTCTTTGCCACGTCTCGGGGAAGTCAGTACAGTTTCCAATGGATCCTCATCAACATTTAGCTCCACTTCTGTAAATGGCTTTCCAGCTGAATAGTGGAGGAACTGGTAACTCCTCTGTTTATTTAAAGAACAGTTTGTGTACGTTTTAAAAGTGCACTGCTCTGCTTCAGGTACTCCTATTTGGGGATCATCCACCTCCTCATATATCCGCTCCTCTGTCTCTATGGCCTCTTTGTTTTCACCTCTCCTGTCCGCATAATTCTCCAAACTCTGAACCCCCTTTGCAGGAGAGGACCCTAAACTACTTGAAGGGGTGCTCCCTGTGGTGTCTGCCTGAACATGGACGGTCTGTTTCCTCAGGTTGTACACTGACACAGGTAGCAGAACCTCCTCATCTAGAATAGTGTAGACCTCCTCCACTTCAGTAGTTTGTGGGCTTGAGATGAGGGTTGAAGCAGATGTATCTGCTTCGGAAATCTTGTGGCATGAAATATTTTCACTACTTACAGTATTTGTCTTCTGAGAGACTTTTTGGGGACTCGTGAAAAGTTTTTTATTAGGAGATAATGTGTTAGTCTTCAGAGAAGACCTGAAATCTTCCACTTTAGGAGTTTTGGGACTGAAGGTTGAAGTTTGGGAAGAAGCGATATGTGATGAAGTTGTGGCATTGCTTTGGTCATTAATGCTTTCAAATTGACCAATCAGAGCAGAAATAGAGCCACATGTGTCTTGCTCATTGCCTAAGGACACAGCATCAATGAGTCTGGAGATGGTGCTATCATGTAAAGAGCTGGGACTTTTCAGACCACAGTCCATTCCTGCAGGAGCCACTGATGAGGCAGCAGAGGAGGAAGATGAGACAGAAGGTGCCACTGTGAATGATTTACTGTTTGAAGATGTTTCTGGTTTATCTGATCTCATCTGGCTATTTGTTATGGGTAAGATGGAAACGTTTTTATGTATTCCTGTGAGTTCTGACTGGTAATTGACATAATCTTCTTCCTTTCTTACTTCTCCACTACCAATAACCAGATAAGAAGCCTCTTTTGATTGGTGAAACCCATTATTTCTGTTTGTCTTGGATGGCAAAAAGATGCTTGACTCAACTGACAATGATGATGCAATGACAAGGTCAACGGATGAAGACCTAGGCCTGTTGAATGGGCAAGCTCCTGTGGACACAGATAATAAAGATTAATTAAAACAGGCTTACATATTATTTTTGTAACTGAACTCAGGCTAACAAACAGTTAAATAACAGCAACATTACAGCCAATACAAGTCAACATCAATACACAGACAAATGGATCACCAAGAACAACTGTGAAGGGGAAGCTGGAAATGGGGCTGCTAAAGTCACAAAAAATGAAAGAAAAAAAAAGAAAGAAATATAAACAAAAGGGAAAAATGGAAAAAAATATCAGATTCGGAAAGAGATGGTCAAATGGGATTAAATGGCACAACAATATATTTCTCAGGCCACTTTCAAACAAAATACACTGGGTAAACACAATACTGGTATGTTTTTTAACGATGCAACCTTCAAACAATAGGCATTTTAGATTACCTGTAGGAAAATCCTAGTCAGTTCTCTAGTATAAAGAAAAACAACAAATGAAGATGGGATAGAAAAGGTAGGTTAAGGTATCGTGAAGATTAGGCTGAGGTCTATCAGTTCACAGGATTACTACACATGAGTTTTAGGTAATTGCACCAGGAAGTAGAGAAAAGAAGTGCTAGCTCAATTAAGTAAAAATTTACTTTGCTAATATAAATTAATTTCACTAAATAAAGCAAAACTGAACAAAAATGTTCCTAGTAGTGACTGTAAAAATCATTCCCACATATTGCTGTGTTGTTATATGATAACAATTTATTAATATTATTGATATACATTATTTATCAATATTATTTATATGTAGTTTGTGTTATTCCAAAATGCCTTTCTGTCTTTTACTAGGATAAGATTAAAAAATACCCACCAGTGACAGTATCTCCACCCACATCGTGTTGTTCCTTGACTGGGGAACAGATAGACAGCTGGCCTTGAAGGAGTCTGTCTAATGGCATGGAGACTGGTCTGTGGATAAGGGGGGCTCTGGGCTGCAGAGGCTTCTCAACCCTTACTTCCTTCCCTGACATTCCCTCTCCACCTGTGCCGTTCTTATGGTCAGATATCGAAGCCACAGACTCCGACAATGCCATCTTGGTCTTCTTCCTTCCCTTAGCTGGTGCACTGGCTGTGCGGCGCAGGAGGTGATCGCTGATGGAGCGTTTTCGAAGACCAGAAGAGTTTGTGTCCACAGAGGATTTGGAGGAACGGCTGAAGAAACCCCGGATACCTCGCAGCTGGTGACCCTATAGTAAAAAGAATCAATTCAGATGAAAATAAGATATCAAAGAGGGTATAAAATCAGCCACAAGGGAACTTCTTGTACACTGTACAAAGATTTTCCCACATTACGACTCAAGCACAAAGTATTATTATTTATAAAAGCCTAAGAAACGTGTAAGGAACATAATAAGCAGAAAATTAAACAGTTACATGCATTTTTAAACATTGCCCATAGATGGCACCATTACTCCTTCGTGTACAGCAAACAAGTTGCAAGAAGCTGTTTTGTTGTTTGTGCACACATGCTTACACTGCAACCTTTGTGCTCATCACAAGACAAAAAGATAAATAAAATTAATACAGAATAAAAAGTAGCTTTGTAAGTAAACTGCATGACTCAAAGCCACACATAAACGTGCCTGGGAATCTGTTGGAAAATTAATTATATATCATGCAATATATATATATATATATATATTTTTTTTCATGCAGCACAACACAGAGCCTAGATTCTGAGTATACCTTGTTAGATCCTAAAAAGTGCATTATGGTAAAGCTGGGGTTCAGGACTAGTGGACTCCACTAGAGAGACAAAGAACGGAAGGAGCAGAGCTTAAACTGATTGATGTGCTGAATGAAACACAATTTCTTTTTACCTCTACTAAATTAATTAGTTGACAAAATAAGCTAAAAGAGGGTCATAACAATACACCTTTAGAGTACTTACCTTCCCGTAAACATCATGCACTGACACATGCACAAAGATAGAAGCCTCAGTCAGCCCCTCCAAGTAAACATGTCTGTAACCTGTTGTTGAGAGATGAAGGGAGAAAGAGTTTGAGTTGGAGTGTGGGTTACAGAATAATAGCTGTCATCACACTGATACTGCAGTAGATGCCTTCGGAGAGGGCACCAGGAGTTCAGGGTCAACTCTAATGGGTATAGATAACTAAAATAACCAGCCAAGCCACAGGTCCTTTAATACACAAATCAGTCATGTCGTGGATAATTTCCCTTCTGGCTTCACTGTCAGAGGCAGGAGGGAAATAGCCATGTAAGTGTGAGCTTGCCTGTGTGTGTCAACTAGCAGTGCTGTTCTGATTCTTGCTGCCTGTGACATCAGTGTCACTCATACAGAAATGTTTCTTCATTTAAGATATAAGGGAAAATGCATGAGCACGGACCAGGCATCAGGCTGCTGAAGGCAACAGTCCGTTGACCAATAAAGTCTCGTCCAATTGGGTCATGGTCCCAGACAAGGAAACGCACAAGTGCCACTTCAGCCATGTGAAGTGTGAAGGATAGACTCTCTTCCCATACTGGATTAAAACCTGAGGAAAACACACACACACATATGTGAATTTTATTCATTGTCTTCTTCATTAGTATTTTACTCGTGCACAAACTTCAAGTATACTGCACAAGACCAAAAATAATAGAAAAGAAGGAGTTATGAGAAGTGATTAGTCGAACGATGTATTTATAAGATCAATGATCTGTGCACTTATCTTATAATACCAATTAGCTTTAGGGGCTCCATAACCTTTCCCTAAGGAGGATTTTCCCTTCTCCCTGCTGGGTGTCCTAATGTGTAGAAACATGTTAGGGGTCACACTAACAGATCTCTCTGCTTTGCTTCCTCTGTGGCTATAATAATTAGTTTGACTTTGATTGTGGTAGTGCTTAAAAGCCCAGAGTAAAATGTGATATACAAAGTTGTGGCATTGTTTTATTTGTGCTCAGTTTACAGCAACGAGTAAAGTAACTAATGGAGTGTCACAAATTTTAATTGTTTTTGTTTATGTTTGTTTGCTATACATACATTATACATTATTTGCAGTGCAGAGGCATGAGGCAACCTTCTCTGGGGAGCCTCCTAAATGTTTCAGGGAAAGTTCAAAGAATGAAGGTATGTTAATATTTCATTAGATATCAAAAGATGTAGATGTAGTAGAAAGGCTCAGATATATTAGTTGTAAGTAATTTAATCTTTTTTTCAGAAACATGCAAACATCTTAAAACAGACTATTTATTTAGCTGTACTAGACTCTCATGTTTAGTGAATAAAGATATGACCCTACAGGTATATAGAATTTTTGGCATAGCTAAGCAAAACGTTGAAATGGGTGTGTTTTTTCTGTGCTTTTTAACAAACTTTATATGATGGGAGACTGACTGTCTCAGACTGAAAACCCCAGGATATAGTGTAATGAACATAAAGTCATGTGAGGCACAAAAGAAAGTAACCAAAACATTTGCATTATTGGACTTCACATGATATCAACCCATGCAAAAAGTAATGTTATACTGTAGTGCTGCTCAATTTGATCAGTTTGTGTCTGACCGTTGTCATCAACAACTCGTGTCTGTTCCTTGCAGCAGTCAACTGGCAAACCGATGATCTCCACTTCAACAAATGGGTCAATAATCTAATAGAGAAGAGAGGATAGTAGAATTAATTATATTTTAAGCTATAATGATTTATATATATAATGGGAGCAGGTTGAACATCTCTGAGCAGTCAAGTATAAAAGTGCACATGTGTGTGGATGCAAGTATGGGCATGAAAGAAAGAGAGACAGATGGAGAAAGTGAGAACACTGTGCTTTTACCTCTCCACGATCCCCCAGCATGGAGTCTGGTGGTTTGGGCAGCTGCTGGCCACTAATGATCTTGAGAATGAGCTGCTTCTTGGGGTAAGCTGGAAGTGGGTCATCACTGAATGGGTTAAAGGAGCCTAGAGGGAATAAAACACAGCAGAGCAGCAACTTTAATTAATGTCATTAATTAATCCTAGCATCCAGGCCCTCTGACACTGTTGTTTCCACACAAAGGATTTTAGTTTATGCTTCTAATGCGCATCACCATGAGTGGGACTGTAAACTATAAGTGAAGCAGAACTATCACAAAGTAAACACAATACATAAAAAAGAAGACAAAAAGGGTTTTCATGGAGTTTTCTAACATGGGAAACCTGACTTGCAGGATGGATACAAGTTATCAGAATTGTGTCCCAACTAAACATATTGTGAATTCTTGCATTGATTTCTATATAAAATCAGACACAGATCTCTTGAGGTAATTCCTCCAGGTCTGTTAGATTTATATATCTATACCTGAGGTCAAAACTTCCATAATTTCATAATCAAATTAAAACTTTTTTTGGTTCGTTTGTTTTTGCTATACCTTTGCACATGGGAGGAGGTTTGAGGACATAACCAATACCACCATTCACCATGAACTTGGCTCTGTTGAGCTGCATCATCCTCCCCTCTGTCTGGTAGTTAAGGGCCACTGAAAAAGATCATAAAAGAATCATTACTCATGATAATAATTAGAATATCTTATGACCAAGGTCTCAGACTTTAGCTTTATAGGACTATGACTTATTCATAATTATTCTAGGGGAAGGCCAAGGGATGCAAATGTCAAAGCTTTTATAAACACTCTTTAACCCTTATTAAAACAAGCAGTTATCCAGGCTTCATTAAGTTTCTGTCTAGCATACATTTTAAACAGAGACATTCCCTGAGTTTAAATTAAGAAATAGCACTTATCAGAATTTGTAGGGATCAAGCAAGGTAAGCTTTTTGACAGCAATAAGAAAAGTTGCTTTTGGATAAAAATAAATAATTAAAAAGAAAGAAAAAAAGGCTGCAGATTTCATAAAAAGAGCACCTCCGTGACACTTTAGTAAGGCGGCCAATTCATGTCTTGGGCTTGTGTTGCAGCCAATGAGGATGATTTTACTAGTATAATGAAGAATGCGTTCAATAGAATACCAGCAAATTCTAAAAAAAAAAAAAAAAAAAAAAAAAAAACTATTAATAATTTAAAGAAGTTTAAAAAGAGTAGTGGCTACAAGAAGAATAGGATTCTTAACACATCTTAAAATCCAAAGTGGGCTATCTTTAAAAGGTAAAAGCTGAGTGTTTTACCATGGCTTTCACTTATCACTGGAAATGTGGATGTACTTTACAAGAACAGCCCATTTAAGAAAACTCAAGAGACTTTGAACTTAGTGCAAGCTTTTTAAAAGAGAATAAAAATGTCCAGAACACTACGGAAAGTTTTCAAAACTTACTTGTCAAAAGAACTGTGCTCCTAAAGACAGGGTGCCCAAACATTTGCTTCATTTTGAAAGAACAAAAGATGGAAACAACATTGTAATCTTGCTTATTTTTATTAAATATATTATCTTTACCTTAAAACCTTTTGTAAACTGTGTCATTTTTTAACCATTAGACTATCCTAAATCTGGGGTGTCCAAACTTTTAAATCCCACTGTATGTGTAAATGAAGAGCATCACATAACTGCCACAGATAAGACGGTTCCTGCATGCATGAGGTGAGGATTTATGTTCAAAGACAGTGCTTTTATTAGCAATTTGGAGTGACACACCACCATCTTACCCAGTTGACAGCCCACATTCCAGTATAACTGAGGGTTAAAATTAGAAGAGTCGATACGATAGGCTGAGGGATAAATCCGTGACAGTTGCCTCTGGTTAAAAGCCAGAAACTGTTCAGTCCTGTGATTGACCAGAGATTGTGCCCTGGTCTCGCTGAATGACAAAACGTCACCTGGAGTGCCTGGAAAGAAAAAAACATGGATTAGACATGAGAGGATGCCCCGAAGGTTAAGAATATATTGTAGCATTTTATTTGTGTGGGTGTAGATGTCTGAGCTTTGGTGTTTCACCTTCATTTAGGCACTCTTGGGAAGCAACAGAGTTGGTGAAAACAACCAGGTTTGACAGATCTCTGCTCAGTTTCATTGTCTTCCTCTTCCTTCCACCCCTGAGAAAATTGCAAGAAAAGACACACAAGCAATAATAAGATTGTGTACAGATGTATTGGGCAGGTCAAGTAAAAATAGTATGGTATTTGACACACTTATTGACAAATTTAGAGTGGAAAATTATGGCAGAATGGACATGATTGTCCATGAGAAGCAGCTTGCGAACCACAGGAAAGAACATCAAAGGCAAAAAGCTTAATAGGGACCAGAGCACATGCAGTGCAGTGATACTTACACAGTCATGCACACATACACTGACACAGTGCTGCACGCGCCCTTTTAGATAAAGATAGTCAGTCATACAGCCTATCAGATGCATTCTTTGTAGGAATCTATATTGTGACAGCTCCTGAGGATATGCATGCATGAATATGCATCCAGGAACAGAGAGTAAAGAACAAGGAGAACAAAGACCGACAGGAACAGACACAAGCTGAGGGAAGAAAACAAAGCCGGGTAACCACGATCCTTTCCCAGAGTTCATTCTCACAGAAAGAGGATTAAAAAAGACTGAGGTAGACTAACACTGTAGAAAAAATTGGGCTACCGTATATTTAAACTGCAGTTACAATAGAGACTTCAACCTTTTGGTTTGTTTGTTTTATTGATATATTCTTTATTTAACACGTCTGATTAAATGTCTGAATAAACACATCTAATACAAGACTGGGGACTATTGAAGTGGGATTGTTCAGTGGGGTAGTGAAGAGGGATATTTATTTCCATACAATACATTGTATTTGAATGAGAAATGCACTTTTCCTCCACCATTTTTAAATTACTGCTGTAGTTCTGATTTACCTTTTTAATTTAAGAGATTAAATGAAATATAGTTTATAACATGTAGTTTAACTGGTACTGATCAAACTACCTACAGGTGCAAAAGAATATAACAATCTCAGACAGAATGACAGAAGATGAGGCTTACTTACATTGGCTCCCAGTAATGATTATATAAGAGTACATACTAAATATATACAGAAACAAATAAAGATGAATATTAAACATGTGAAACTGAGAAGCAAAGAATGTGTGTGTTGATATTATAACTGTAATGGTGAAAAGGTTTTTGTGTGTCTGTCTGTGGGGTCAAACTGTGGAACAGAATGGGGGAAGAACACAGGCGCTCTCCAAATATCCCAAAATTTAAATAAGTATATAAAGAGATAATATTTGATTGGTACAAAAATGGTCTGGAATAGAACAAAGCTGTATAATTATTGTTATAATTGTTGCTATTATTATTGTTGTTACTATTATTATTATTATTGTTTTATTATCATTATTATTATTTTTATTACTGAATAACTCCATCATTATAATTGAGTATTTAAGATTAAAGATTATGTAACATAATAAGAGTAATATTACTATATGGTATCATTATAATTATTAATACTGTACTGTTGTTTGCGCGATGATTATTGTTTAAAATGAAAAAAAAAAGTGAAAGATGAGTGAACATGATTATAACTATGTTCAAACATAATCATAAAACTAATTTTCTCCATTCCATTCAGTAAAAGAGTCACTCCTTCCAACACTTAAACACGACAGGTGGAGCTTCAGCGTTTTCATGGCACAACTGATTACGTAAACTGAACAGGGCTTGCACCATCAAGCCTCTCCATTGTCAGTGACTGTCAGAGTTATGGTGATGCTCTTCAAAGGTCACCTGTTGAACTGTCCTCCAGCCTCCTTTCCAGACTTCTCCTGATCGTCTTCCTCCTTGTCCACACTTTGGCATGACAGCCTGGATTTGGAGTGTCTCTGGGTAACAGGCATAAGAGGAAATGTGTAAACACATAAGCAAGTGTTATAAAACAGAGAGGTATTTCCAGTAATATACCTATGCCTGCAGCTGAGATCCTAATACACATGTTAAATATACAGTACATCATACGTGATGCCGCCTCCACACACAGCACTGAGAGTTCTTCAGTGGCCAGGGGTTGTTGCAAGTACATATTTGGCAAAATGTGTATGTTACAGAACATTGGAGCTGCAGCGTGATTCTAGTGGAGTTGTGGTTTTGTAGTAGCAGTTTACAGTGTGTGCTTGTGCAAAATCTGGATGACATAGATATGGTTTAGAAACATGATATATAATTTTAGCAAGTGCAGTATATGATGTCTTTTTTCTTTCTCTCTCTCTCTCTCTCTCTCTCTCTCTCTCTATCTCTCTCTTTGAGATAGGCACAATATTTATTGGAGCTAAGATGGAGAAGAGGATGAATACATACATATATATATATATATATAGTTATATACTTTACATATATTTACACTTATATATGCACACATACACATGGGAGAGTGTTTTAAATTAAGAGGTAAGCATAATAGAATGAAGAGAATATGTGACTGGGTAAATACAGGAGGAAAATAGGGAAATGAGGTCAGTAAAAAGAAGGAAATGGGTAGTTTATATCTGAAATTTACAGAGCCCCCCAGGGGTGACGGATTGTTTTTTTCTTTTGCGTTAGCACGCAATACTTTTGCATTTGTAAGCAATACTTTTGCGTTAGCATGCAAAGAAGGGATGATCCGAGAGAGCAAGCACAGCCTGTTAAAGCCGTTTTGCTCAGTTTCTTTAGGTGTTTCTAGTATCAAGCATCAAGTCAACATAACACTTACACATTACAATGACATTATGTTCACGTTAACAGAGGAAGTGTGTTGATAACGTAATGCTTTAACGGGGTAGTAGACAAAGAGGATTGAAAAAAGACAAAACGGATAAGAGACCCACATCAAAAATATTAAAACCAACACTTTCATGGATAAGGAAGCCTAAAAAGGAAACCAGGAGATGAGAAACAAATTGGATGAAGGCTAATTGTTTTTAGTGTATTTTACAGCTGATTTAAAACATGGGCCAAAACCGAAACGTTAATATAAGAGATGGTAGTAGAAAGCTAACACAAGACGAGGGTTAATGCAATATAATACAAAAGCTCTGTTTTAGGTGAAGTTGCTTATAATGTATGGTCCAATTAAAGCATATTTATGTGTTTTTAAGCTGTGTAAATTACCAAAATGGGCAAAAATAAACAACAGCTTATATAAATAGGATAAAAAAAATCTTGTGAATACAATTATTTGTGTCTGTCATATCAGTACAATGAACATAGGACCAGGACATTTTTGCCTTAAGTGCAAAGCTTTCCTATCTTTGAAGATAAAATGAAATAGCTGTTGGTGATATTTGCCTCCTCATATAGAGATAGATTAGCTAAAGAAACTTGCATCCAATAATTGCTATGGAGATGTTTTATGTGTTGATTATATCGCATGTACATTTTTGTGTTTTATATTGTTTTACCCTATTTGACCAGATGCAACATAGATATCTTTTAACCATTTAACCTAGGAGTAACATACTCAATACAAAATTAAAATTTCAAAAACTATAATTACACATGAGTAAAAAACCATTCATTTAAAATAAAAAATAAGGCTCCTTTTCCTTTCAGTTTCTTCAAAGGTTGGGAAAAACAAAGTTTTATTAAAGATTTTCCCAGAAAAAAGTTATTTTTAATTTAAGTTTTAGGTCTCAAAGAGTTAAGCCCTCTGGTTGTTCATAATTATGCACAAGACAGTTAATTAATTTATTAATTAACTAATTAAACTTTTTCTATGCAAGTTCTACACCACTACATCTACATCTTCTACACAATTGTTTGACTTAACAACCAATAAAATGTTCAGAATGGACTCATAGCCTGTTTTCATAAATGTTTACATTGGCGGTTTTATTTATTTTATTTTTTTTATTTCACGGAGAGCTTCCCTCCCAGTAATGGTTGACATGCCGATGCAAAGCATTAGCAGACACAGGGTAATCTATGTCTATATTTATGTGGGTTGTTTCCCTGCAAAGACAACACATTGAGGCAGCTCCATTCCAAAAATTTTAAAGTGTTCTGAATGGTCATCTAAGGCCTGACCAGGGGTCACCCACCTTTAGCATGAACTTGATGTTTTTTGTTTAAATTTATAGTCAGGAGAAAAAAGGAAAGTTTCTATTGTTTCTGTGGATGCTAAATTGGTATAGCCTACAGCCCTGAGTGCAGAAGGAGTTATACCTACGTTTACATGGACAAATATTTCATATATTCCATTATAATCTGATGGGAGATTCAAGCTAACATGTTTACATGGGTGCTAGATAAAGTGATCTGATCAGTTGTATTTACATGATGGACAGATTTAATACAATCATTGGGCTTTTGACATGCACAGTCTCTACTAGTTTGGAAGAAGTGTTTTGTTTGTTTTTTGTTTATTATTTGTTTTTAACCTTTTTGACTGTCAAAATGCTCACTATACCTGAACTCTTTCAGTTTCTAATAAAAACAGTGTATCTGCCACAGTCCGGTTCTGTTTTTATGCTGCAAATTTTCAAGTCTTTGCTGAAACTCATTATGGTATCTGATCGCCACATGGTTCAAGCATGCGCAAAGGCAACATACACCCCAAAATCATCGGATTGAGTCTATACATGGTTACTTCTGGCTGACCTGATCGTGAAAAGGTCTAAACCACCCCTCTTGATCGGATTGAAAATTGAGGCCAATTGCATCAGCTGACAAGACGCATCTTAATTCTGATTCGACGTCCGATTGGATCAAAAGTGCTCTATTTAAACGTAGCGTCTAGTAAAAAACAAATTTAAAAGTTCCATATTATGCAAAATTCACTTTCTAAAGGTTTTCTAAAAGTCATATGTGTCCTCATAGCCTGTGTATGAGACCTGCCCCCTGGCTAGCTGAGCCTGCCCTTTAAAATCCCAGAAGGGGCGCCAGAAAAAGCCAGATCCTCCCCAAAAGAGGGGCGTGGAGTGGGCGTGGACAGGCATCACTCATTACATTTAAAGGTTCAGACACAGAAACAGCCCGTTCTCAGTAGAGCTCACTAGAGCCACTTTTTGGAATGGCTGAAATTAAGCACCAAGGCTGAATTTGGGATAATAAATTTTGAAAACAATGTTGTTGGACCTCTGACACCCATATGAAATAGTTGAAAAAATGTATAATATGGGACCTTTACATATGTGACATAAAACCTAAAAACCAACCCAAACGCATAATCCACCAGCCTTCCCGAATCCCAACCACAAATCATAGTAGAGCACCTCTTCAGCTTTTTCCATCCTTGAGGATGGAATTTCAGTGGCATTCAAATATACTAAGAAAAGCTGCTTTACGAAGAAAATCTCTGAAACTGCAATTTGGTGGAATGATGCCTTCCATTATTTCTTTGTTTTAAACCAATCTAATCTGGATTCACCAAAATACAAATAGATAAAACAAATCAATAAAAATAAAAAGAGAAACCTCTTTTTTCAAGCTCCTTACCTTCTGTTTGAGTGTTGTAATGAAGGATCTGCTTTGGGATTTCTTCAGAACCCCTTTGGAACTCTAGAAAAAAAAGGAAAATACTTTTTGTTTCTATAACACAAATGAATCACTGAAACCTTAAAGCTTAGGAACTGTATGGACAGCATTAGACAGCAGCCAATAATGCACAACACAGATGAAGAGGGGAAGTGGGCGAGAAATAAGAAACCTGACAGTAAGGAACACTTAGGCAGAAAAGCTTTTGAGACAGAATGAGGTGAAGGGGATCACCAAGAAAAGTAGGACTAGGAAGCTCTGAAGCATTACACCCACTACATTAAAATGGCTGTCAGGAAACTGAAGCTTCTAAAAATAGCGCAAGAGGCAAGCAGGAAAATTAAAAATTAAGTAACATTGCAGACATTTAGTTTCTTGTCACTTTCTGTCCATTTTGACATTCTAAAGATGAAAAGGCATGTACCCAAGTGGAAACAAAGAAGCCCCTTCAGGTTGGTCTGAAGAGGCTAATTTTATCTGTTTTATTCATTCAATGGGTGTGTTTGACCTGTTAGTGCTACACTAACTAGTTAGTGCCTTTATTTTCTCCATTCTCTTCCATAACTGACACCATGAACTAGTTTAAACTCATTCTTTTTTTCTTTTTTTTACTGTTCTCTTCAACTTTATTAAGTATTACTCTTTCTAATAGAGAGCTCTAAAGATTTTCTTAGGGCTTTACCTGCCGCAGGTTCTTCTGAAGACCCTGATGCGTGGCTCGGAGCAGAGCTCTGATGCTGAAGCTATCGGTATCCTCCTTGTCTCCGATCTGAGATTCCTTCAAAAGAGAGTCCAGTTTCTTTCTGATGTGAGACTCCACCTGGTGATGCCCATTGCCCTGGATGAAAGAGGAGATGAAATGGAAGAACATTTCAAAATGGTGGAGAGTGGTACCAGGACAAGACAATGCAACACAGGACTCAAACTTGCAGTTTAACTTATTGGCAAGACATGCAACCAGCAGTATAAATGAGCATGCCAAGCTTAATGTCCTGTATTTGAAAGTACTACAATTTTAACAATGGGCCACAAAAAGAGTGTCAGATTGTCCATCGAATTACATTTTAGCACGCTGGCTTGTTGATTAACAAACTTCATACACCATCTTCAAAACTGCTCTTGAGCTTCTTTTGAAATGCAACATTAAATTCAGGCAAAGTACATTTAAATATAATTTGCAATATACAGGAAACTGGCCTGAATTTGGCCACAGGCTGTGCATCAGGTTGAGTAAGTCAGTTCAGTGTATGCATCAAAGTCATTTACTTATTCCAGTATTCCTCGCTATTTCTAACCAAACCAAAGCAAAGCTATCCAGACAACTATTGCTGCAAGTGCAAATAACAGGAGCGGTCGGATAGCTCAGTTGGCAGAGCATCAGTCTCCAATGTGGGAGACCAGAGTTTGTTCCCCCAGGGGATGAATATCAACACCTTCCAATTGGGTCCTTAGGCAAGACCCTTAACGCTACTGCAAAGCCACTGTAAGTTGCTTTGGATAAAGTGTCTGCTACATTACCGCAATGTAATGTAACTCCTTGTAAGATAACAACCATACATGATGTGTCTTTTACATTCTCTATACCAAAAGCATCTGTCAGTGTCTACATCTGCAAGTCTGCAGTGTTGCTGCTTTTTCTTTTCTCATTCTGTCATTGGTTGGGTTGTATGAGAGTGGTCTGACGGATTCACATCATAAACAGGAATGAGAAAATGGCACCATAAAAGTCCCCATTTGCCCCAATAGAATATGTATAACTTCTGTATGAAAGGTGTATCACTCTATTAATGCAATGTTAATGGTGACTGCTGTGAAAGCTCACTGGTTTAATGAGTTCAATACAAAACCTCCCAGAACCCTATCAACATCCCTTTAAAAATGGCAATAATCATCTGAAGTGGTATCTGTGGATTTACACCCCCAGTTAAATGTGGGGGAATTGATGCTGTATTCTGTTACACAACTAAACCATCTGGATAACAACATGATTATTTCCCTGTTTTTTAGACAGAAGCCAGAACACCACGAGCCCGAGAGCCACCCACCAGCCTGGGTAAGGCCTGGCCCGAAACCCTTAGAGTGCAGGACTGGCCCAGACAGCCACCCACTGTGGGTCGGCGCCTACACCAGTGCCCCCCCAACTCCCCCATCCCTCTAAAAATCACTCCCCAAACCCAGCCCAACCACATCCCACCCCCCCAATCCGTCCCACGCCTCCAACTTTCTCATCGACGCTTGATGCCACCAACCCTCCCCTCCAGAACCTTATCCCCAACCCAACTACATCAACAGACACCAATGCACAAAATCATGAAATTAAGTATAAAGTCAATGTTTCTTCTCCTAAATATTTGACTTAAGTCTGCTGTCAAACCCAAGGTTTTAATCACATGACAGTCAGAAAAAACTTTAAATAAGGCAAAATACATCAAGTACAGGGGCTGCACGGTGGTGTGGGGCTGCACGGTGGTGTGGTGGTTAGCACTGCAGCCTCACAGCAAGAAGGTCGCTGGTTCGAGCCTCGGCTGGGG
>JBAMHW010000009.1:15293985-15309195 GCA_037177495.1 Rhadinocentrus ornatus | reverse complement strand
TGGGGTGACGGACAGATCGCCTGTGGAGCAGTTTCTGGTCAGCGCCAAGTCAAGAGTATTGCCAGCTTTGTGTGTTGGAGGAGTCTGAACTAGTTTGAGATTGAAAGAGTCGATAAGAGTCAGAAGGTCAGTTGCCTATGGTTTGCCTATGTGAATGTTCATGTCTCCCATGTTTATTAGCGGTGAGCCTTTTTAGTTAGTAAATCCTAAAAGTGTTGTCCTTCTTTGTCATAAATATTTGATTTTATAAATATTAAGAAATATTTTAATTGCTGGTGTATAAAGAGAAAACTGCAGTCAAATGTGTTGCAGGGGTCTGCAGCTTTTACAATCCATGGAGCCATTTTTCCCATAGCCAGATAAATAAAACTCCCTTAGAGCTGCAAATGCTACGAGTCCTTTTCAAAAAGGCAACTTAAAATATATATATATATTTTATTAAGAACCACCATAGGATATTTGTTATTTTTTAAAAACATTTTTATTTCCATTTTTTTTTTTTTGTTTTAAAAGAAAAACATAAAACCTTTATAAAATGAGGCTAGACAGGCTTTCTTCTAAGGGATGTAGATATTTGTGGAAAATGATGTGAAGTTTTAAAAAAAAATAAAAAATACATGTCTATAGTTTCCAACCTAATAACAAGAGAAATAGATTTAAAAAAAAATATTTAACCATGTATTTAGAGGCATTGTGGAAGGTCCAGAGAGACACTTGCGGCTCGCAGTCGCAGGTTGGAGACCCTGATTTAGTGTTTGTAAACAATTATGTACTGCATTTTCTTTATATAGCCATAGACCTTCTTTTAAAGGAAAGAGACATTTTGCATGTAACAATAACAATTAATCGTGATTAATCGCAACATGTCATGCAATTAATCGCAATTAAATATTTTGATAGTTGCCCAGCATGAAATAAAACTGATATAAACAAAAAAAAGACTATAAAAACACAAGCATGAAATAATCAGAAAAAAAAACACCAAAGTTTTACTTTCTTCTAACTGTAGAAATCTGATAAATTAAATCCCAGAGGCCTCTAGTGTCACTTTGTTGGCCTTCATGGATCAGATTAAAAGATTAGTCTTACTCATCCTTTCCCCTCTCGTTTGCTGGCCCCTTACTCTTGTCTTTCTGTCAGACTAATTTTCTCTTTCCCACCACACGTATTCTGATTAAACAATCTTCAGACTGTAGCTACCCTCGCACTCCTCCCTCCTCTGCTTGATGTTACCCACCGGTTACATGTGGCAAATACTTCAAAAGTCACTCAGACTTTCTTTTATAATTTCAGCCACTCAATGTCTGGAGTTAAGGTCTTTATTAAGAAAAGTAGAATGGAAAAAAGGGCATTTTGGTTTTAAATGACTGGATGTCACATTTAATATACATTGTGTTCTTAGCCAAGACAATTCACCCACCCTGTTGCTTGTGTCGGCATTGCTGTTGAATGACTGGTTTGTATGAATGTTCAGTGGTGATCAGAAAGGCAGTTGGTGAAGAGTGGCTGCCTCGTTTTCATCAGTCTACCCCAGGGTAGCTGTGGCTGCACATATGCTGTAGCTTACCATCACCAAGTATGAATGTGGAGTGAATAAGAAAAGGATTTTACTGTAAAGCACTTTTGCTGTCTCGAGATGCACCATTACTGTCATTATTATAAGAAATGTATTTAGTATTGATTGATAAATGTTAAGTCAATACAGGTTTGCTTCATAAGGGGATGCAAGGAGGATTTCATTCATTCTACAATCAACCACTCAGAGTTTGTAACAGTTTCCTGAAGTCTTAATAAAATGTATGTGACATGTTTTCGTCAAAATGTCACCAAGCTGTGTTTTATTCACATATTTACATCTCTGTTCATAGCATGTAATGTTAAAGACGCATTATGTAGCTTTGATGGCACAGTGACATCTATTATGTGCATTTCTGACGAGGTGCTTGCTAGCAAGCAGAAATCAATACACCAGCCATTCTGAGCGTGCATTGTGACTGATTCAGCAAAGAAAAGCAAGAAGACATTGTCAGCTGAAGAGAGGAAAAGAAAGTAAGAGAAGGACAGAACAAGATATAAGACAAGGGTCCAGATAGGATTGTCTTGTACTGGCTGGAGAGAGGTCACAGTATGGGTAGGATGCAAGATGGATGCTGGATTAGCAATCGATAGGGGGTACGTCACTGAGAAAATCTGACAAAGTTCAGTAGTGTGTCTTTAAGACGTGGCGTGAAAAGCGCTCACTCTGAACTGAAGCCTTTCTTACAGTTCTGCGCTACAATGCAAATATGAGTAAACACCCTAGGAGCTCACAATGCCACACACAGTAAGCTCAGACTACCACATACCAGACTGATCCTGATCCTGATTGTAGGTCAAATTTTTGTTGCAAGTCATGCACTGCACTGTAGAAAGAAACACTTTTTCCTGAAAACTCCAAGCCATGTTTTGCCATTTTTAGTCCGGCAGTTTTTGTTTTTATTCGTTGTTATTTTTTAGGTAAAAATGCATGTAGAACCGTAACCCTGTGAATCCCAGTCAACATACATACATTTTTTAGCACAGCCTCAGTTGTCCGGTTATGAGGTTAAAATTCTGTAAAATCAACCAATCCATAATTCAACTTCATAAAGGCCTACCAAAAAATAAAACAGAAACTATTATTGACAGTACAGTACTTTGCAGAAACAACACACAGATCAACAGTGACTAAGCCTTTTCTTCTCTGCATATCGTTCTCTCAAGTCTTGGCTTTGAGGAGAAAAAATTTGGCATTGAAACAAACACAACAGAAACTATTTACATATTTACACTTTTACACTTTCTCCACCAGGACACCACTATGTATTAAAAATATTTTCATGACTTTATTCCAGCCATAGAGGACCATTATTTTATATATAATTTTATTGTCACTTGTTGATCTTTGGCTGCTCGTGGTTGGACATTAACTTTTATTTCAGGTATCTGATTGGTCAACATATTCACAGTAAGTGGCTTTATCATAATTTCTTGGTCGAAATAGAGGTCTCTTAGCAACAATTTTTCTTAATTATGAAAATGTGTTAATTGTTGTTCATTGTGTAATTATCAGGTCAAATAAACACCACATTTTATGACTGGATTGTAAACCTCGTGGATGGGATATAGATGCCTGGAAAACTTACCCCAAAAAGTTACACACTACCATTCTTGAGAAATGTTGACAACATAAGTGAAAGTGCTCAGTGGCACCGGTGATCTAGCAGTGTTTAAAGGGTTGAGCAATGTAATGGCCACCTAATGGGATGTACAACAGTGAAAAATCCTTTTCTAATTACCCATTCAGCTGTGTTTTATTATAGTTTTAAGATGCTATCATTGAGAAATGTTGCTTATATCACTGATGCTGCTGAAGATACATTCAGAAGAAGATGAAATCTTGAAATTTTAAACCTCTGGCTTGGGGAAAAAAAAAAAAAAAGAATTTCCTGGTCAAAATGCAATTTTTTACTGTAAATATAAGCCTGGATCTGCCTGCCCAACCAACTAATAAAGAGGAGAGACAGAAATATAAAGAGACTGGGTGTCAGATTTAACAAAGTAAAATACAACTCTAAGAAGTAAAAAAGAGATATAAAGATTACCTTCAATCCCCATAACACCTCTTTGTTTATTTTCATCAGAGACCTCAAACTTATCAATGATTTCTGCGGCATACTCTGCAGTTGCGTTGGCCATCTATAGGAGAAACGTAAAGACAATGCATGCAGAAAACAGGGTCATCCAAATAAAATCCAGGTGCATAAAGGTAAAAATATCAGTTTTATTTATTTATTATTATTATTTTTTTACATTTTAGGTTAAATTTGTGTAAAGTAATTCTCTGTGCATGTCAAACAAGCGGGGAAGTCAGAGAATAGGATTAGTTTAAGTTTATTTTCAAAACAGCAAATAAGTATCATGAAAAAAGACAATCCTACAGTGTAAAAATAACTGAAACAAGAAAAGAATCCCGTGATGAACCAATTTTAGTTGTGATGGACTGGCTTAGTGGAGCAGATTCCTCTGGGCAGACAGATGAGGGAGTTCATGTTGGGGAAATTAGAGGGTGAAATCTCTTTTCTGTGTCTGGATCTCAAATTAAAAATGCTAATTTGGGGAAAATTGATTTTTCATTATAAAAAATATTCTGTTTGGTTTAACATCTGCTGTAAATTTGATTTGTAACCTGAAACATGTGTCCACATACCTTCTGCTCATTGCGAAGCAAGTTAACAAGGTCTTCTGCTGTGAGGTGGTCCTTCCTCTCACTGTATGCCATCATTAGCAGAAACAGATCTCGTCTCAAAGACATCATCTTGTAGAAGACAGAGAACTCCTCATATGTCAGTGTACCCTGATGTTCATCTGTGTCTGCCTCCTAAGGAGAGGGATATGTCAAAACATGCTTAGTCTCAGAAAAAAAATGCAGTTTTCTATGATGGACTAGGTTGACAGATAAATTAAATTCATGATGCACTGCTACACAGGATCATGAAATAATTATTAAATACTGAAATAATTATTTATGTTTTTACAAACATTAATTAGCATTTAATGAATTAGTGATACATTTAATTACACATTAATATATTTAATTGTTATTTCAATTATTTAATGACACATTTAAGTAATTATTTAATGATATATTAAATTATTTCATTGTGACCCTTTTAATCCTCCATACTTCCACACTCTAAAATACTGCATGTTGGGTGATGATCCAGTGTCAGCCCTGCCACCACGTTTTTCAACAATCATAGTGTAAAACAAAGAAGATGATGATCAAACTTTTTTCTCTCTGTTTTGCTGTCTTTCACTCAAATACAGATTGTCTGTAAGACACCAACAAATTACCGCCACACTATTTTTCCTTTCCTAACCCCATATCTCATTAGATGTTGACACACTGCTCATTTTGTCCTGCCACCTTTGCTCCATCAGCTCGCTTAGATTCATACTCTGATATTACTCGTATCTCATGGGGTCCCGTTCGATTCCACACTAAATCTAATCTTACCACCCAATGCTTCCATCACACTCGCATAATGAGTTTGCTGTGGGGATAAGAATCTTACAGATACAGCAGGGTTGTGATGGACTTGGAATGCATGGACAGAAAACAAGCAGATTCAGGATATTTAAAGCAACACAAGCTGTTGAAATGGCAACGGTACTGTCTGCTGCTGCTTAAATGGAATAAGATAAAGTGATAACATTTTTTCTATGATCTAAACCCAAAGATAAATCTATTTTGTAGTGTGGAATTACACTATATGGAGGAATAAAGCCACTCTTAAATTTATGAAGAGAAGAAGAGAAGGCTTTCTGAACAACTTTTGATACTTCCATCACAAATGAACATTTTAAGATCACTGTTGGCTGACAGTAAGATTTACTGTGGTCAGTTGGCTTTGACAAGACACATTCAGAAGCTTAACAATGTTGGAAATTAAAACATTTCTTAGTATCTAATGGTGATAACTCTTATTTTACATTTCTGCTGTTAATATAGTTAAAGTACCAAAAACAGGTCTACCTGAGGCAAAGCTTTGCAATATTTAAAAAAAATGTAGGGACAGATTCTTCAGTCATGATGAAGAAAAAAAATACAACCTTTTGTTTGCTTATTATCAGAGAGAAATGATTTAAATAATTGTTCTCTTGTCCAGCACCATCCCAGAAGATTAAAAAAGAGGCTGTATAACAAAACCATACTGCCCTTGAATACTGGAGGAAACAGACTTCCAGATATGAGATGTCAGTGTCTCCAATCAAAAGCATAAGCAATGCAAACGCTGCAGGCTAATAGAGGCTAAGAATGAGCAATAAAACCCCAAAACATGCTTGCATTTCTGCTTGCATACGTAATTATCTTCAATTAAGCATGTATATTTAATTATTTAATGTTTTCTTAATACATACTCCTAAGTTGTTTTGTTTTTTAAACAACTCAGTTTCATCTACCTGCTTTTATCTTTCAGCAAACTATCTGACTCCTCTGATGGTGGTAATAAGAACATTTTGATCTGTGACTAATTAACTGCTATTTTTAGCTCAACTTCATCATAAATTTGCATTTTGCTGATTTTCTTTCCAAGTTTCTTTAACTCTCATAAACCTGCTTCTGAATGGCCACCTCTCACATTTTGTGCTTGTTTTAAAAGTTTTTTGCAAACATCCTTGGAAATTAAAGCTGCATCTTATCAAACTGCAATATGCGAGTAGCCACTAGGGGCAGTGTAGGGACCAATTGTTGGAGTTTGCCCCCCCTCCCCCTCTTGTGTGACTAAATTGTCAGTCCTTCATTGTCATTCTCAGTCCTTCTGCGTATCCATCTTGTGCGGCGAGCATAAATGGGCCTTAAGGCTGAGGTGTCCGGCCCTGGTCTTGAGGACAATGTATTTTAGGGCTCTCACTTAGAGATAGGTTGAGAAGCTAAATCATCCAGAACAGGCCCTGAGTAGAGCCACTGCTCTTTCACATAAAGAGGAGGCAGATGAAGTGGCTCAGACATGTGTTTAGGATGCCGTCTGGGTGGCTTCCTGGGAAGGTTTTTTGGGCACTTCCCACTGGGAGAAGATCCCAGAAATAACCCAGAAAATGTTGGAGGGACTACATCTCTTGGCTGGCCTGGGAATGTTTCAGGATTTCCCCCGGGGGAAGGTAAAGAGATGTCTAATCCTCTCTACTCAGGCTATTTCCCTGGCGACCCAACCCAAATAAACAGTGCAAAATGGATGGATGCATCTCCTCCACCGTTACCTCCTCCGCTACTTTGGAAAATATGAAATATCCCTCTGAAGAATGCAATGTTTACAAAGTGGAAGAGATTTACCTTTACACCGGGGTATTTCCATATCTTTAATCAAGAGCATAATTACATGATTTTAGAGCAAGATTTCTTGTTTTTTACTCTCAAATATCAAATTGCTCTCTCTCCAAACTGCTCTCAAATATATGGTTCTTCATTTCTCTGCTCCTCTTCTCAAGTTTAGTGTTGCACACTTCTTCTCTTGGATGGTTTTTCCTCTCTCTTTGGTTGCTGAATAAGCTGTCTGTCGAACATCCTCCAGCCAATAGAGTACTAAAGATGACCGAGCAAATCGTCCCACCTTCTCCAGGGTGCGCTTGTTTTACTGTGCACTCAGAAAACCTGTACTTAACTGATATCATAAGTAAATGTGTATGGACAACCCAACCCAGCAATCTCTAGTAAGCATTATGTCAGCTACTGCCACAGCTAAATGACTTCATGAGAGCACATAAAATGAAGAAAATTAAGATCAGTGTCAGGGTGGCTGACTATGTATTAGATTTTGTTTAACAATCTCTCCAAGATGTGACGTTGAAGAAGATCCTGTAGTATCTGAGTAATGGGGTGGAAATTTTGGACATACTGGTTAATTTCATGTTATATATTTTGCAAGAGAAATGAATGCTAACTATTACACTAAGAATTCTGCCACATATTTAACAAACCTATAGCAGTGATGATCAGCTATTCATATCAGAATTTCTATGTCTCAAATTATGATTTCCTTACCTTTATACTTGGCATATTGTATGTTTGTAAAGGTACAGATAGTTTTGAAATGAGTACTTTTACTGTTAATTAGCAAGTCACTGATTTTCTTTCATTTAAAAAAACACGTGCATACATATATATATATATATATGTATAAAGCTTAATAAAAACATAATGCTTACTAGCGCACCCTGAAAAAGTTGGTGACTTTGCTTGGTTTGCTTGGTCAGCATTTATCTAGCATTTAATAGGCTGAAGGATGTTTGACAGAAAATATCCAAGAACAGAAGTTTTGAGAGAGCAGAGAATGTGCCTGAGTGAGCGGGAAAGAGACCAAGCTTGAGCAAAGAAGATTTAAACCTGCAACACTAACTTGAAAAGAGGAGCAGAGTTTTGAGAGGTAGAACGATATATTTTAGAGCAAGAAGAAACGAGAGCAATTTGATATTTAGTGTGAAAACAAGAAATCCTGTTCTCAAATTAAACAATTATGCTCTGGATTAAAGACGGGGAAGTACCCCCATACCTCTGGTGTATGTACACAAATGTTCTGGTCATTTCCTATTTGCAAAATAACTAATTAAATAAACAAGAAGTGAAACTCTCAATGTCTACCTACCTTAGTTTTTTTTTGGTTGTTTTTTTTTTACGTAACTCACATTATTATTATTATTATTATTATTATTATTATTATTATTATTATTATTATTATTATTATTATTATTATTATTATTATTGTTTTCTTTGTTGTTGTTTTTATTATAATACTTTAGGAGCTGCTTCTAATTAAGTTATAACTTTAATTTAATTGTCAATGAAATAACAGTTTTGCTTACTGACCTGAAACATTTGTTTGACCTTCCTGCGTGGCAGATTGACATTTAGCTTGTGAAGAAGTTGGTAGATCTCGTCGATGTTCAGCATGCCGTCTCCGTTCTTGTCAGCTTCCTCAAACGTTTGTTTCATCCATGTCTAACACACGGATTAAAGAGAATAATACGTGTGGCACAAAATCAATTTATCCTTTAGTAAAAATGCAGCTAATTTAGCAATTGACAAACATCTAGGATAAACACAAAACTCAACAAAGATGAACAAAAAAGATTAAATAATATGTCACATTCTGGTCGTGTTTTTGAGCGAGTTTAAAAAGAAAATATTGTGATTCACATATCCACAAACAAATCAACATAAATTATTGTCCTTTCTAGAAAATTGATATCATGACGGGAAACCCAACAGTAGTGATTTATGTGTAGCTCTTTGTGTTAAAGGATATTGGTCATGAGTACGCTGCCGCTTTGCCAGCGAGTCCTCATCACTGATACCAGCCATCAGGTAGCGGAGGCCAGTTATCCAGGTTCTGGCTTCTTCTGCATTTGATGTCACTAAGTCAAGGGACTCCATGTGGTTTCCATGGTACACTGTGAAACAGCAGGCTGGATCAAAACTGCCGTCTCCATGCCGATGGAAGATGTCTGACTGACCACCTTCTGTCACCTTGTAGAGTGAATCAATGGTGACTGATAACATGAGGAAAGACAAAAAAAAGACCAAAAATTCATTAAAAAAAATGGCAAAAAATATTATTTATATATCAGAATCATGAATTACTATCATATGCTCATATAAATCATATGCTTACTTTCTTGTCCCTGTAGTAGTAGTAGTAGTAGTAGTAGTAGTTATAGTATTTACTCAACCAACTAAAAACAAAAACATGTGAAGTGCAAATAAATCGTAATCCAACAATTTTATCTTAATTCAAATATAAGCTGGTTTCTATCGTAACCATGCACTCTGATTAGCTGAACAGAAAAGGTTTAAAAAATATAGTTTCTACCAGATCAAAAAACTTTGTCCAAATGTCAGCAACTAAGTAACACACTAAGCTTAAGCTTCCAGTCAGCTTTTGTCAAGTTCCTGTGGGGTTTGATGAATTTATAAATGCATCTGTTTTACTGCTGCTTCCGTTCCTTGCTTCTGCGGTGTGATACAGCAATTAGTTTAGTTTGGGAGGTAGCAAGGACCCGGAGCTTTATAGATAAGTACTATACCAAACTAGTTAATCTTAATCTGACTGAAGGAAACTTTGAGTTAACTATTTTGAAGTGTGAACTTGCAGATACCAACAGCTTTATCTATTCATATTGTAATTTAGCGCTTCCAACTGAGCTGTAAGTGAAACGATGCAGGCAGAATGAGGGTAAAACACTGAAAAGAATAAAAGTAAAACATCCCAAAATAATCATGCAAGCCAAATGATGCAAGTTCCTCACTTTCTATGCTTTCGTCTGCTGTGTGACAATACACAGTGTTACAAGCTCCTGCAGGCTTCAGAGGCTTTTACGGTCTAATAAGATTTATGTATAAACTTAGCCATCTTAGATACTGTGTCATTGTTAGAAACAGCCTGCAGTAATTTATGTCCTGCTCTCAATTTGCACATATGCTTTGCGTGCTGTTTCACCTCTGTGCTTCTTACCCACTTATATTTTATTTGTGTGATCCTTTAGGCAGGTTCTCTCTATTTAAAACATTTTCTTGAATCTGATCAACGCACAATGTCTTTTATGAAGAACAACAAAAATTTATGCTAACATTACTGATTACTTTAGTAATGATTTTATCCTGTTAGCTGTCTTCTTACCAGTCACAGGACGTACAGTATGTTGTCATAATCCATTTTAAAATCATCATGTTCATTTTACTGTTACAATCAATTCTTACATCTTGTTACATAATTCCATCTCTGAAGTACTGCTGAAACTGAAAGTGATGACATTGTGGCCCTGTTTTAATCACACACCCATTTAAAGAAAGAGCAGGCCGTTGTATCTTTTTCTTGTCATGACAGTGGAGAGAATCTAAGAGGCTTATCCAATGCTAGCAGTTTACAATCACAGAGGTAAAGCCCATAGACAGATGTATGCTTCAGTGGACTGATGCATGAAACAATTATTATAAAGAAGTGAAAACAATGCCATAAAATGTGCAACCATAATCCCCTCAGAGCCAGAACAGTGTAATTTAGATTATAAAACTTCAACAGACATTCCAGAAAAAAAAGTTACTGCTACAAAGAGTGAAGTGACATGAAAAGCATATTTTGACATATTCTAAAAATAGAAGTATTACAATGATTACGTAAGTTTAAAAATACCATTGTCCACACTAGCAAGGCTGACATTTCTGTTAATTTACCAGAGACAATAGTTGTTCATGTTGTTCTTTCTTATGTTTTCTTTTTGATTTCTTCTTCAGGTTTTGTGCTTACTTACACAATATAGGGAATTTTCTGCTTTTTCCACATAAAATGCTCCAATCATGAGCCACCAACTTTAGTGAAAAGAACACATTGTTGAAATAAAGAAATTAGAAGAATAAGAAAAAGTTATTACACTAAACACGGGAAGATTGCTGGCAGTACATAAATCTGTAAATTTGTAAGAAAAGAACATATATACCTAAACAGCTCATAAACCTCTCTGTCTTGGATGAAAAAGCCACTTTAGACTCAGATTATATTCCTCTCTTTGCCCAAGTCTTTTAGGCCCAGTATCACAGCAATAAATGCATTTTTTGCTCAGTGCAGTCTTAAGGCTTATCATATATAGATAACACGAGAGCTGCTTATTGGAGCTTATACACTTAACTCATATATTTTCAATCTCATTCAAAACTTGATTTTGGTCTAACAGATGTAAATTACTTTATTTTGGCAGTCTAATGCATATTTATTCATTTGATTATTAATTTGTGGAATAGAAACTAAATAATTAAGACATTGTGGGAATATTTTGGAGCCAGAAATGCTTTTGGAGCCAGCACCTTCCTCATAAATGACCATCTTTGAGATAAAATCCAGCATTTTCTTACCAAAACTTCTGACAACCATAACAATCCAAGGTTGTTTTGGAATTCGACAAAATCTTTGTCAAGAGGCAACAAAGGGCAAGAGCTTCCTGCATGTATTGTCAAGGACTCAAAAAAGTTCACGGATAAGGCCTCGATGCTCAATTTCTTTAATGAACATTTTATTACTTCTGGTTCATTGTTTGACACTGAAGGTAAGGTACAGTTAAATTTTTCAAACTACTCTGGACATCAGCTAACTGTTCTTGAAAGTTTTAATTTTAGGTTTTTTTACTTCTACTAAGGTGCATAAAGTCTTCAGTCTTCTGGATATTAAGACATCCGCTGGTCCAGACAATATCGAAGCTTACTTTTTAAAAATAGCTGCTGATTTTATTGCTGCACCGATAACTTATATTTCTAACCTTACTTTGGTTACAAATTAAATTCCTCTTGTTTGGAAATCTGCTTTTTGTTCTTCCCTTGTTTAAAGGTGGAGACCCTACACTTTTAAATAATTATTAGCCTATTTCAAAGCTTTCTGTGCTGGCTAAGATCCTTCAGTCTCTTGTGGCAGAAAATTAAAGAATTTCTTGCAAATAACAATATTTTATTTGATTACCAATCTGGTTTTAGAAAAAAGCACAGTACAACAACAGCGGCCTTAAAGGTTTTCAGTGGGGTTTTTTTATATTTTGGATAATAACGAACACTGTGCGGCTCTTTTTATTGACCTGTCAAAGGCCTTTGATACTGTTGATCATGTCATTTTTAAAAGATAGGCTGCACAGTATTGGTTTCTCTGACCAGTCTATCAGCTGGTTTAACAACTATTTAACAAACAGATCACAATGTGTTGAATGTTGAATGTTGTCCTCTGGGTATCGTGAAGTGAACAATGGTGTGCCTCAGGGCTCAGTCTTGTGGCCACTAATATTCACACTGTATATTAATTGTATTGGGCGTAATATCCATAATATTCCTAATGCCAACTTTCATTTATATGCAGATGATACTGTTATTTATTGCTCTGCTCCATCACTCACTCAGGCTCTTAGTTATTTGCAAGTGGCTTTTGATGCTGTTCAGGCTACTCTTTGTGAATTAAAATTGACCTTAAATTCAAATAAAACCAAACTTGTGATATTTTCAAACTCAAAGCAAAAAGCACTGAGCCTGCTTCCTATTATGACGTCCTCGGGTGATGTGATTGAGCCCATCTCATCATTTAAATATCTTGGGTTCTTAATTGATGATACGTTGTCTTTCAAGTATCATGTCGAACAACTTGTTAAAAAGTTAAAGCTGCGTCTCGTTTTCTATTTTAGAAAAAAGTCTTGTTTCTTTTTTGCTGCTAAAAGGAGACTTGTTGATGCTACTTTAATGCCTTTGATTGACTATGGTGATGTTTCAAATATGCATGCATCCTCACAATGCTCTTTTTAACTGTCATGCTTTTGTTAATAAACAATGTATGAAGACACCAGGTGTGCCTAAAATATGATTTTGGTTTTTCAGCATTATTTCATAGTTTGCTCATCATCCGTGATAATGCTGCATTAGGGAACATACATTTGTGCTTTCTGACTTACTTTTGGCCTTCTCACTCTTGCGTGAAGGCTTCCAGCGGATGCAGGAACGATGTTCATCCAGGTAGAAGAGTCTCACCAGCCCTTTGGATCCTGCCTTTAGCTTCACCATCTGTGTCCCAGACTGCATCACACTCATGCATCGCTCCACTGCGGATAACAACACATACATGAAACCAAACAATGAGAGCTCAAGTTTAAAACACAAAAGGAACACGTGTCTGGATTTATTTGTACTTTCTCAGGAGGAAGTAAGGTAACATGTCACAGAATGGCACAGTTAGTAGCACAGCCTGCAGCTGATGTGAGTCAGCGTCCAAACTGCAACAGAGATGCTACTGTGTGAACAGACAGGGCTGCTTTTCTGTTACCACTGACCTGCTGCTGAGAGCAGCTCAAAGGAAGAGGAAATAAAATGTTCTTATAGAAGGCGAGTTGTCTAATGTATAACTCTCTAAGTTTCATAGTGGGCCAGAAGGCTATCCTAGAATAAGTATCACATTATGCAGATGCAGGTGGAAGCAAAGATTAGGCTGCATTCAATGCTGATGCATCTCTTTTTAAAGGGTTTGTCTTTAGGATTTATGTTTCTTTCCCATGGCAAGGGAAGTAAAAGCTATTGTTTTTGATCAGCTCAGTATTGGAAAAAAAATACTTAAAAGAAAAAAAAAGAAAATAGCTTTTTAGAGTCAATGAACCTGTTACTCTGGATTATTCACAGAACTACTACAAACACAACCTGTTTGAACAAGTCGTTTGCTACAAAGTAGCAGTTCAAAGCAGGCTGGACCTACAAGAAAATGTATTAGTATTGTTGTCCACATGTCCAAACAGTTCTGGGTTAAAAACCATAAGGACATAAAACATGTGTAGGCTATCTGGCTTAGGGGAGAATCCACATGTTATACCATAGCAGAGATGCTATGGTAGCAGAGATGCTATGGTAGCCTCAAGCTATGTCTTCAAACAATGTGGGAAATCCCCGATGATGATGACCAGGCTTTGGGATCTTCTGATAGGTTAAGTGGCAACATCTAAGTTAATTGGAAGCACACCTGCGCATGTATTTCAAGTCCACACTTCAAACACAATGTTTCCTTGTTTGACATTATGGGAAAATCAAAAGCTTATCAGCTAAAAAATCGCGAGTAGAATTGTGGAGCTCCACAAGTCTTGTTTATTCTTAGGTGCAGTTTCTAGATGCTTAAAGGTTCTACATAAATCTGCTTAAACAATTATCCGCAAGAATAGACAACATGGGAACGTCCAGCCATCATACCGGTCAGGAAGGAGACAGTTTCTGTGTCCCAGAGATAAATGTATTCTGGTCCAACATGTGCAAATCAACCCCAGAACCAGAGCTAATGCCCTTGGAAAGATGATGGCTGAAGCTGGTAAGTGTGTCATTATCCACAATCAAACGAGTCCTGTAACAATAGGGGCTAAAAGGACCCTCAGCCAGGAAGAAGCCATTACTCCAGAAACAACATAAAAAAACAGATTACAGTTTGCAAATGCACACAGGGACAAAGACCCTAATTTCCTATGGTCTGATGAAACTAAAGTGGAACTGTTTGGTCATAATGCCCATTGTTACATTTGGAGGAAAAAGGGGGGAGCTTGTAAACCTGAAAAGACCATTCTGGTTGTACTGAAAATACTAAAGCATCATCTCAAGCCATCAGCCAGGAAGTTGAAGCCAGGGAGCAAATGGGTCTTCCAAATGGACAATGACCCAAGGCATAAAGCCAAAGTAGCCACATAGTGGCTCAAAGACGACAAAGTCAAAGTTTTGGAGTGACCATCACAAAGCCCTGATCTCCCAAGATTCTGTGGGCAGAATTGAAAAGACATGTGTGAGCAAGGCAGCCTGCAAACCTGACTCAGCTACACCAGCGTGAAAGTGTTAGCCAGCGTGTGAAAAGTTAGTGGAAGGATACCCAAAACACTTGACCCGAGTCACACTGTTCAAAGGCAATAACAACAAATACTAACGAAATGTTTGTAAACTTCTAAATTTGAAGAAACCAATAAAAGCTTCACTGAAAAATTATTTCTCCCATTATTGCAAAATTTAGCAAATAGAAATAATTTTGTAAAAACCTAAACCTGTAAACTGACCTAAAACAGGAGAGGTTTAGTATGATTTAATTTCCAACAGTGATGAAAAAAAAAAACATTTATGTATCTTTTTTACACTGTATGTAAATTTCTGTTTTT
>JBAMHW010000009.1:15268987-15279410 GCA_037177495.1 Rhadinocentrus ornatus | reverse complement strand
AAAGGAAAGGAAAGGAAAGGAAAGGAAAGGAAAGGAAAGGAAAGGAAAGGAAAGGAAAGGAAAGGAAAGGAAAGATGAACGGAGATAATCAAAACAGATGACTGTCTGATTGGTGTTTCTGCCTTACAGCTACATCAGTGATGTGGCAGTATGGCAATGACAAAGGGGGGCAAAGGGGAGAAATCAGAGGGGCCATGTTGGCATTCACCATCATCACTAGGCTACAGGGGAGGCACATAAGGTACAGACATTTTACATGGAAAAGCCATTCCCTCCATTTGGAGGAGATTAGCAGCCATTGATGCTCCTCCAGTCTGACTTCTTTTCTCCCCTTCCTTCAGCTTGCCCTTGTACAGCTCAACAAGCACAAGTGATTCCAAGATTAATAAAGAGGTAGCCTTTGTGTCAGCCCCTTAAAGTCATGGCGAGACAGAGCGCAAACTCTGGCACTGCAGTGGGGAAGATTGACAGTTCGGCACATTCTGTTTATTTAAGACCTGGGGATGCTCCATATTTTTTCCCACCATTCAGGAGAGAGCAAAATGGTTGCTCTAATACCCCAAAGATGGGGCTTCAGTGTTCCCATCAAAGCTGTGTCACATTGTGTGGTGTTCAACATGCCCTGCCTGGGCTTCAAGAGGCTGATGCCAACAACAATTCAGTCCAGTTCTGTTTTTGAGCTATGGCATGGTAATGATGTGTGCTCTGTCAGATTCTCAGGCATCTTTACACCCAGGCATTGTGATGACAGGACCTATAAATCAGAAATGGTTAGATTTCTGTGGGCAGGGAAGATGACGCAGGGCTACAAAGGTTGTGGCAGATGTATGTGGACTAAGGGTAGACCAAGTATTTTCAAGCTGACAAAATAAGAGGCTTTTCTGCCCCCTAGTGACAATTACAAAGGGGCATTTTCAGCACCAGGGACAGTTTCCTGCTGCTCCGCAGCTGCTCTTTATCATCAAATCTATTATCAACTGACAAAATCCATCAACAGT
Source organism: Rhadinocentrus ornatus (assembly GCA_037177495.1). NCBI lineage: Eukaryota > Metazoa > Chordata > Actinopteri > Atheriniformes > Melanotaeniidae > Rhadinocentrus > Rhadinocentrus ornatus. The sequence goes on along the minus strand of JBAMHW010000009.1, from coordinate 15,278,412 downwards.
TTAAAAAATTACATTAATATCAAAATATTGCTCATCTGATATTTTCATTGGAGCTGTTTAATTTGAATTTTTAATGCCAACAAACATCAGAGGATACTGTAATAAATACTTTACTGAATCTATACTTCTATACTATAATGAATCCGAGATTACTTTTATCCAATTATGAGTCCTTCCTCGAGTGTTTGTAGCAGAGTGGGTGATGACATTCTCCACAATGAGCGCAACAGAGAAACTGGGAGCCAGCAATGAACACGAGAAGAAACCCAAATAAATGTGTGCACCCCAATGTGACAGTTTAACAAAACATCTAAAAGGCTTTAAAATGATTACTTACCCCTCTCAAAACTCAGATTTCTGCAAACTTCAAGCTCTGCCATTTAGGAGTCGGTAGCCTCACAAGGTCCCTCCATGCGTTTTGGGCATCTTTTATTATTTTTATTATTATTTCCTATTGGTTGCGGCTTGAAAAAATAAAATGCCATTAAAAAATGACAAATTTTCCAGGTTCACCATGGTTATAAAACATGTGAAAGAAGCGCTCCATGAGGATGAAGAGCCACTTTTAAAAAAATATCCCAAAATAAGCCCCGGAATCAAATAGCTCTACCTGCCTCTATCTGTGGAGTGAAATCACAAACCGCCAAACCTCTTACATTTACAGCCTCTGGTCTGCGCGCACATCCTCTCCTCTCATCAGGCGCAACACAGAGGCAAAACGATAAGCCGATTTCTCACGCGCTCGATAGGCTGCCGGGGGGTGGATGTTAATAAGCAACAGCTTAGGACGGGCGTGAAGTGAACGAGAGGGAAACGATAGTGCACATCACCAGAGTGTCCATTTGGACATTTCACCTGCTTTACCTCATAGGCTCTCAGTTTTTGCTGTTTGAATTGCCCCAAACAAAATTATGTTGTGCCACATGTCCGCGTCTTTATTTGTTTTTGTCTTTATCAGATTAGCTTCAGTGCGTAGCCTTAGAAAAAAAGAAAAAAAAAAGGCATGATTGCGCAGTGGTGCCAACGCTATGACCCACTTTCTGTCTCTGAATCTTCCTCAGCTTAGGTATCAGTGCTCACTCGGAGACACAGCAGAGAACAAAAAACATGCTGTTCCCATATCTGAGCTCTCGGGGAGGGTGACAGTGGCGGAGATTGATCCGCATAGACATTAGTTAATGGCAGTTTTTAAAGATTTTTAATTGTGCATGAGTGTGTTTGTATGCGTTTGTCTGTGTGTCCATCCAGGAGCGTATCATCCTGGTGGAGTCATTTCCCTAATGAAAGTCTAGTCAGTCTGCAGCTTCCAGATTAGTATTGTTCATTGGTCCACACGAAAGCCATTTAATTTAGGATTGCAGGGGAGAAACGCGGAGTGACCGCGCGCACTCACTGCAAAGACGCACAGCTCAAACACTAAAAGGCAGAGGTTACCAAATCCATTAGCTGGTGCTATCTCCACTCCAAAAAAGCTTGGACACCAGAGTCGTCCTCATTTCAATGCTGCACGAGCGCATGTGTGTTTTTCATCAGGTTTATTTGAGGTTTTCCAGCGATTGCTCACTAGTGTTCCTCTATTCATGCACATCTGCCTGATCACATAGTTTCCGCCCCCCTGACTTGACTGATTTATGAACCATGGCCAAAGCAAAACAGCCATCCACTCTGTAATTCACCAAAGACTGGAGGAAATTACTGAGCCAGAGAAAAGAGACAAAGTGATACAAAGTTATGTGGAGAATTATAACAGACAGATAAATAGAATCTGAAGTTTGGCTCAGATATAACAGGCTGTTTATTTTCAGACTTTGCTTGATTTTATACCCTTTTAACACTAAAAAATCTTCATGGCAGCTTGAACATGTAAGCCATCTTCTAGTTATGGCTTCTTTTATTTTTATTAGGCTAAGTATAATTTCAGCCTTAAGAAAAAAAAAGTTAAATAACCATTAATTTGATGATAAATGTAGCAACATATTATTTGTTGGCACGACAAACAAAAAACAGACACTGTTGGAAATTAGTCCATCATCTACAGAAGAGCACTAAAACAGGTTTTTTTTTTTTTTTACTAAAGTTTGCTTACAAGCAGGAAGAGCACGAAGAATGATGTACATGCTGGCTGTGGTTTGTCAAGGTGAGGCTGTAAACGGTGTGCCTGCTGATGGTGTGACAGCCGAAGAACCACATCAAATTATCAGATTTGTCACAGATTTCTCTGGCGGATCTGTCAGTGGGAAGTCTTACTATCACGAAATCTGCAGGTCGAGATCAAACTGATCCCTTAACAAGTCTGGATTTAGTTCAGCTGCAAGGGGAGGTGTGTTTCTAAGTGCCCAGAATGTGTGCACATGTTAACAAAAAAATTATAATAATAATAAGTCTTCAAGAAGGGTTCACTGACTGCTCTCACAAGACTGCATCTTGGCTTCTGTCTGATATTAGAAAACAGGAATTTCAAGCACATAGATGGCAGTGAGTCTCCCTCTAGTGTTCATAACTGTGACATGCAACCAGAAAGGATTTTAAATTGTGTTTTAATATTTTATTCTTTTTGCACATGTTTGATATTTACCATGAAAGATGCTGTTGTCTGTCAGGAAGTGTCGGCGGTACTGTGGCTCTCCTTTCCTGTTCACCACCCAGGAGCTCATGGTGATGGACAACTGGCCAAGCTATGAAGGAAAAGAGAATTGGAGTGAGTTTCTAAATGCATCGTTGTATTAACTAAATCAAGTTATATTAACTAAGCACATTTAAAACCACAGTCAAAACACTGTACCTGAAATAATGCACAGAATTGAAAATCAAAACAAATAAGCAGAGAGATTAAGTTACACTAACAAAGCTCAGATGTGTCATGGTTGGTGGGTTTTCGGTTTACCTAGATTTTCTTCCTATTACTATTTCAAGTCTTATATTGTTATTTTCTTTGTCTATTCTTTGCTTTTCAGCTTGGCTACAGAATGATTTTCATTGTGTTGTGATTTTGTATCTTGTTCCTTTCTTCGTGGTGCACTGTAATCCTTTAATTTGAAGTTTCCATTTTTTTGGTTGAATTTATATTCTATGTAGTTAGTTTTATTTATATCTAGTCTAGCCCTTATGTATTATGCAGGATGATTTCCTCCTCCTTTGTTACGCCTGGTCCTCTGTTGCTGATTACCACGCATGTTCCTTATTTAGTCATTAGCTAACTCAGTATAAATACTCCTTGCGTTGCCTTGACTCATACTGTAGTTAGATCTCTGTTTATCCTGTCCTGGTTTGTGTTTCTTTATGTTGTTAATTTGTCATGAATTTTAGAACTATGTTATCATACATTGTTAATTGTGCCATTGCAATGTTTTGAAGTTTATTTAAATGAATCTCTTAATAAATTTCTTGTGTCTGTTCAATTATGTAAGAGAGTCTAAGCTTTAGGGTTCGATGAACCATTAAATGTACACATTTATATTGATGGGGAAAAGATGATAAATGATCCTCTTAAGATTTAAATTTAAAATGTCTTTCAATTTTTTTCCACTCCATAATATATTTCAAATATAACTAGGTACAATTAAATATTACATACATAAAAGTTTGATTTGTTAATCTAAGGAAAATACTCATGGTTTTGACTTTTCTTGTCAACATTTACACTTTTGGATTCTTCTCTCTGTCTCTCAACATGTGCTCTCATTTATCTTCCTTCCGTTTCTAATCCCCATTATTCCATGACCAATTTTCCACTTAGTTTTCCTGATTTCCGCTCTTTCCTCACACTCCCACTGCCAGCTCTTAGTGATCCCCCACCTCTTGCTCATCTGTCTGCTTGATTTACAACTTGAAACATTCTATCTCTACCTCAGACACACACAGAGGATGTTTAGATCTGGAAAGGCTTGGAGCCTCTGAGACATTTATAGGCGTCTGGTGCCGACTGACCTGAGGAAAAGCGACTGTTGACCATGAAGAGCTCAGGGGGTCAAGTATCTTTGGGGTGAAAGTACTTTCCTGTGACCCTGCCACCTCCTCTCTTTTAATCAGGCTGGCAGTGGGTGGAGTTCATGTGGACCAAGATGGATTGCTCATTTAGCATGAGACCAGAATCACTGTGGCTCTAATCTAACAATGTAAATATGTTTTTATCTTAGTTTGGCAATGTTGTTAAACAGATATAATTAATGTTTGCTTGTCTTGCATTCTTCTTACAGCTCTATACTGGATCATTTGAATGATTCAAGAGCAGCATTAATTTAATTTCATTTTCATTCCTTTTTATTTTTATTTCGAAAACTTGTGACACAAATGACTGATGTACAAAAGCATAGGACAGTCCAATATCAATCAATAAAATAATGGTAAATACTTAATGCTCAAAAAGGAGTGGTAAGAAAGAACTAGTTTAATCCAACCCCATATCTCATCAGTAGCTTTAGATAATAAGTTCAAATACTCACACCTGTTTCCCAAACCTCAAACCAAGACAATAACCAAAAGGCCTGCACCAGATTACATTGACTTATACAACAGAATTGACAGTAATATACCAAATATGAGAAAAATAAAATATAACATACATTAAGCAAAAGATGTGAAAAATAGAAGCAGGGTACATTCATGGTGATGTAACCAAAAGTGATGATGTAACCGTTATTTAAATTAAATGATAATTACATACCGACAAGGTAAAAAATGACAATACCACTAATAGTAAAGAACAGGTCCATCTTTATACTGTGACCAAAAAATATGTTTGTATAGCAGTTTAAATCTATAGATATATGGGCATTGCTTGTGTTGGATATCCAGACTGACCAATATTTCCCTCCACATACAGACACACAAAAACACTTATGGGTAGTAAGAAATTTAGGTAATTTGAAATCTCCATGTCCTCTAAATTTATGAGAACTCTCCTGAATTGTGAAAATATTTAGTATATTACTGGGTAGTAAATTGTTAAATGCTTTGAATAGAGTTATTAATGTATAATACTTTACAAGATCATTGACTTTCAACAGTTTAGATTAAATAAACATTATGAGTGGGTTCTAGAAGCCCAACCTTATAAATAATCTGAAATTTGCTCATTTCTATAGCAGATAAATTGTGCATTGGAAACTATTTCCCCAAACTTCAACACAATATGTGAAGTATGGGAGTACCAAAGAGCAGTTTAAAGTACGGAGTACATTTACATCAAGGTATAGTTTCTATTTTTTTATGATAGAGAGGCTTTTGGAGATTATGGCTTTTATATGTCTAACGTGGGCTTTCCATGATAATTTACTGTCTATTATAACTCCTAAAAATGACTTTTTATGTACATTTTTAATTTGGACACCTTCAATAATTATCTGGAATGCTGTGGAGTTTCCAAACATCATTGTCAATTTGTTTTAATTTAACAATACTATCCATCCACTTTTTCCGTTTGTTTAATTACTTATTTATCATGGTTACAATTGCCTTTTTAGTTCTTACTACTAAAGAAAATGTTGGGTGTCATCTGCAAGCGTTTGAGTTTTAGCAATTGAGATACATCAATATGTCATTGATGTAAACATTGAATAGTTTAGGTCCCAAAACAGATCCCTGGGGGACACTATAAGAAATGCCAAGATTTTTTTATGTAAATGCTACCTTTTCATCATATTGCACACTTCCTTTTAGGTAACTTCTCGACCACACTCCAGCAGTGCATGTAAACATGGCCAGATCATTAATTTACCTGTTAACACTGATAATTACAGGTGCAGAAGTTTAATTAAAGAAATCAAAAGGGAAAATTAATACCCAGAGAGAACTTAAACAAACAAATCCTGAAAGATTCAATGTCACATCAAAGACATGGATTACAATTGCTTAATGGTCCAATGTGAAGTGGTATATATTGGTTTAAATTGCAATTTTCAAAAAATCTTGTAATAATAAATAAGTTCAAATGTCCATTCTACAGCCAGAGTTTGACTTGTGCTTTCTGGGATTCTGCAGCAACATGGTGGCGTGACAAGGTTGTTAGGCAAGAACAGCAACCACTCTATGTTTCTGGATATAAATTGCCCTTTCTAATTTGCTAAAAACATAAGTAACATTATGGAACAGAGAAACAATAGCAGAGGCATATGAGGCTTTTCGTCAGTCAATAAACTTTGTTAAAACTTATCTTTTCAATGTATCTGAGTTACTCTGACCTCACAGTAGAGCACAGCCTCAAATGCCCCATTGCAGAATTATATAATTGTGTCTTAAAATTACCATGTTTTCACAACAGAGCTCAAATTATAGGCATGAGTTGAGCAGGAGGAGATGATGACTGGGGACACTGATTTAATGGCAGATTGTGATGCAGATAGACCACATTCTAGACTGAGGGTTTCATGGCAAAGTCATGAAAAATGTGCATGTCAGTAGTCATTAATTACATTGTTTTAGGACAAAGCAATATTATGCAAAGTGTAATTGTTTGGTTGTTTGTTTGTGTTCTTTTTTTTTTTTTTAAAGAGGGGTTACTTTTGAGTCATGTTTATTGAAAAACACTTTACTTCATAGTTTGCTATTGCTAAGTGAACAGAAGGACTACAAAACAACAAAAACAAAGTGCATTGTGGGTTCAGCGCACAGCATTACGTAAAGTTAGTAAACACCACCGAAACATATGCCTGGTGGGACAATAGGCTCTGGATGAGAGAAATACCTCAAATTCAGACGTGGAAGAATTAAATAAAAGTTCTGATAGAGATCTGATCAACCCCAGACCTCTAGGATCTGATGCAGCTCCATGTTTAGCTGTTATGTACCAGAAACTGAAGTTGTTTTGCATGAACCAATAGTTGTGTGTCTCATCTTCTTCTTCAGTAATGCTTGGTGCAATGCTGCCTCTGGCAGAGAGTGGAACACTTTTAAAAAAAGGTCTGATTCATTTGAGATGGGCATTGTGAAAACAGTCTCGGTCCTGAAGAATATTGCACCCACCAACTGAACAAGGTCCCTAACTGGACTGAGGCTTGTAGACTATTTAAGTGTGAATGCACCCCAAGTGTTTACTGAATCTACAGTTGTGATTGTAGCCTGAATGGTATAAATTAATCAAACCTCAAGAATTTTAGCTTTCCAGTGGTGTATAACATGTAGGTAGTTGAAAGACAGACTGAGCAAACTACAAATTTGCCATGTCTCACCCTTAAGACGTCTGGTATCAATCAGTAAAACCTTTAAATGACAGTTTATTTACCTTCGTCAATTAAGTTCATGCAAAGTGTATCAAAGACTTGAAAAAAACTTTAAACCTATATTTAACCCATATTAAGTTATTTAGTAGAGGTTTCCATCCAAAGTCAATTACATGAGGAATTATATTCAATCCTTAACATGAAATACAAAGACTACACTGCACAAAACAATAAACAGAACACACAATCATTACCATATAACTCAAAGTCAGTCACACTTCTGGAATATCAATCTGTCCAGTGAGGAAGTAACGCTAATTGTGAATCAGTTTCACATGCTGTTGTACAAATGGACCAAGCAACAAGTGAAAATGAGAGGCAATTAGCAAGACAACCCCTATAAAACAATGGTCCTGCAGGTGGTGGCCATAGACCATTTCCCTGTCTTCATCCTTTTTGCTGGATTTTTGGTCTACCCACATAAGATGCTCAGGTAGTGATACCCATCCAAGCTGGCACGTCAAGGTGCATCCTGATGTGGCAAGAATACAATTTTGGCAAAATTATTGGTGCTTTAATAGATGCCATTTATTGGTTGTTTTAGTGACATGTCAACACTACAACATGTTACAACAGCACTGGCATAGGGTTAAAAACTAATGCTATTTGGTTAGGATAAAAAAAAACAAGACTAAAGTACATTTGTTGTACATCACTACCTTACGGTCATAGATGCCATTCTTACACTTTAACATGTAGCAATCAAGCCATTGTGACAAGGAGAATGTTGCACAAGCTGTTCAATGTAGTAGACCACACAACAAATACTCTACACAGCATAGCGATTTAACAATCACGTGTCTTGAGATGCTTCTTCATTTCTGCTCCATTAAGGACTGCTACTTTTTTTGTTATGTTAAGGCAAGGCAAGGCAGTTTATTTGTATAGCACATTTTATGTGCAGCACAATTCAAAATGCTTTACATAAAACAAAAGCATTAGAGAGATACTAAGAAATAATAAAAGAAAGCAACAAACAGCAAGAATCACAATTAAAATAAAAAATAACTTAAAAGTTACTTTGCAGAATTCATGCATAGGTGCATGAGAAAATAAAAGTTTTAAACCTGGATTTAAAAATACATTTGGTGAAAGTTTAATCTCCACTGGCAGTTTGTCCCACTTGTTAGCAGCATAACAGCTAAGTGCTGCTTCTCCATGTTCAGTCTGGACTCTGGTCTGGACTAGTTGACCAGAATCTTTGGATCTAAGAGCTCTGCTTGGTTTATATTCTCTGAACATATCACAGATGTATTTTGGGCCTAAACTGTTCTGGGATTTGTAAACGATCAGAAGGGTTTTGAAATCTATTCTGTGACTAACGGGAAGCCAGTGTAAAGATTTCAAAACTGGTGTGACGTGTTCAGATCTCTCAGTCCTGGTTAAAACTCTAGCAGCAGCGTCTTGGATGAGCTACAGATGTTTAATGCTCTTTTTAGGAAGCCTGTTAAAAGATAATTACAGTAATCAAGTCCACTGGAGATTAACGCATGGATGAGTTTCTCCTGGTCTTTCTGAGAGACTAAACTTTTAATTCTGTTGATGTTTCTGAGCTGGTAAAAAGCTGTCTTAGTGACAGCTTTGATGTGGCTGCTGAAAGTCAGGTCTGAGTCTATCAACACTCCAAAGATACGAACTTGGTCGGTGATTTTAAGAGCCCGAGTCTCCAGGTGTTTACCAATGCTGACCCTCTTCTCTTTGCTACTAACAGATTAATCTCCCTCATCCAAGTGTTTATTTGTTCCAGAAACTGACACAGTAAGTCTATTGGGCTGCAGTCATCTGGTGACAAAGACACATAAAGTTGTGTATCATCTGCATAACTTTGATAATTAATGCTAAGGTTCTGTAATATTTGACACAAAGGGAGCATATACAAGTTGAAAAGAAGAGGTCTAAAGACTAATCCCCGGGGGACTCCACAAGTCATGGCTACTTGCTCGGATTCATAGCTGCCAATCATACAAAATAACTCCGGCCTTCTATATAGGACCTGAACCAGTTAAGGACGGCTCCAGAAAGTCCAACCCAGTTTTTCAGCCTGTGCAACAGGATTATGTGATCTACAGTATCAAACGCAGTACTGAGATCCAGCAGAACCAGGACTGATACTTGAACAGAATCAGTATTGAACCTAATGTCATTTAACACTTTGACCAGAGCTGTTTCAGTGCTGTGATGAGGTCGGAAGCCGGACTGAAATTTATC
>JBAMHW010000009.1:15251917-15266842 GCA_037177495.1 Rhadinocentrus ornatus | reverse complement strand
TCTTTGGGGGTCAAACTGCATTTAACACCGAGTATATTACCACACTGCATTTGATTCCTAAATTTCTAAGAACATAAATACAGTCATGGGTGCAGGCTCAGATCCAACTCAATTATAATGTTCTTTGAGGGTCTACCTTAACTAAAAGTCAGTTGGGAGTAGCAAAGATCTCAATCATTAACTGGCTGTGAGCCATATATGTTCTACAGAGTGAATGAGGAGCCTGTGATTGCTTGTTAGGCAGTAGACAGTCTTGGCATGCTGATGCCTCAACAGATGCATTCCCAACATAAACTGAGTGACTTATTCATTGACATATTTCTTGTAGCATGGAAAAGAGAACTGAAAGAGAGATGAAAGATGTGCTGTTGTAACAGTTTTAATACATTGTTACACATTGGAATTTTTTTTATATTTTTTATAAAAGTTAAGTTTAATTTGTATGTGTGTCTTTAAGTACATGCAAATGTAACTATGGTCAAAAATGGCCTTTCTAACCAGAAGTTCACAGTGGTATGTAAACCTTTCGTAATACATGCAGAACAACAACCTGAAACCTAATATCTAACGCAACATTGACAGAAAATCATAAAACAATTTTTGTCAAGCTAACAGTTCACAGGCCAAATATTTTTTTATGAAGTTGAACTTAAAAGTGAGAAAAGCTGGAAAACATCCAACCTTCAGCAGAAGAACCAAAGATTTTCATGGTTTATCAGAAAATTCTCTCAATAATTAAACAAATTTCAAGCAGTTGCATCAGCTCTGTAAATACCTATATGTTAAAAGGATAAGGAGGCAGACAAGCAAGTTGCTGAGTCAAAATAGTCCAGACAGTGCTGCTTCAGTGATCCTTGACCTGTTAAGGAGGCACAGTGATCTGTTGGGTTATTCAGGGGTCAGGCAGAATGATCAGAGCTGCTATCTTAGCAGAAACTGCAATAAAACATATAAACAGTGAGGAGAAACTAATTTGCTATTTGTCACATGTACGTGTAGGCCAGATATAAAAATAGTGATTGTACAATGTTGCAACAGTACCTGTGGTGTTATTTATGTGGTGGGCTTGTGGAGTTGTACTGTGGGATTGAGTGTTGGATAAGGTCATGACTCAAACTTGCATCTATTTCAGGCACTACTCAGCTCTCACTCCTGTTCCTATCCTTTACATTTGACTTGAACAACCTGCACCCTCTGCAATGTGTCTTCATTGACAAGACAGAACTATTGCATGGAAAAAGTTACACTACATAAGTTTCTAAGAGGTTCCAGTGCGAGAGACAGTTTAATTTTTTGTGAATGAATGTGGAAAACAGAATTTGACATTTCTTATTACTCTGACACATATTCATGGCTGGTTAATGCAATCCCAAACTACTCATTCTCTTCTCCTTGCCACAAAGAATGTTCAGTTATTCATGAGGGATCACAGCACCCACGAAGAGTCATGTTTCCACTTCTACAAGCCAACACCAGCAAGCTGATACACTGCTCACAATATGTCCAGTCTCATTATAACAAGGGAGTCACTTTACGGCTCATGCATTCCCACACACACACACACACACAGTCTTCACGGTGTATGTGGGTGTGCTATGGAATACCCCAGTGTTAGAACTGCTTACCAGTGTGTGTTAACTGTGAAATAAGGAAAAACAGCCTGTTTTGTTCACAAGAAAAAACTCATTTAACACAAGCAAACTACGCATTAAAGATGGCTAAATTTAGACTTGAGGTCACAAATTTCAGTTTGCATGCTTAAGCAGAAAGGTGTATGAAACAGGAGCTGTAGTGATGGAGAGTTACCTTTCTACTTTGGGTTGCATTTCACTGAGTGTCACACCAGCTGTCTCTTTAAATCTCTTTGTCTTTCACACACAGTCAACCACACTCAACCCCACTCAAATCAAATAAAAAAATCCCCAAGGACTCTGGTCTCAGATGGGGGAGTGCCCACCTCTTTCTCGCTGGGATGGCTACCGGCTGAGTGTGATAAAGGCCTTTGTTATGCTGCCCTGCTGCAAACCAGTGGAAAAGAGTCCCAAAAGGTCACTGAATTTCTATGCAGCAGAAAATTTCTTGATGGTCACAGTGATTAGCTAAAACCAAGTACATGACAAAAAATAAATGTGCAAACACCACAATCTTTGATGGTAGAAATTGTCTTAGAATAAAACCTTTTCCAGCCTGAGTGGCTGTTTCTTACCTGGAGAAGTTCAGTAAAGATTAAGAGTCTTGAGTTTTTGATTAACAGAGCCTGTGGCCAGCAGCACAGGTTGAACAGGTGCACAGCTGCTTGGATACAGCATACAGTATCCTAACAACTGTACATTTAAAGTGACAGCTAGATGTGTGCAGACTGTAACAGAGAGAAAGGTCCACACGTAGGACCTCTAAGTTATTAAAAATACATCTTATGATGGGATGAGGTGTTGTTTTCTTAAAAGAAACAGGTAAACAAAGTCATAAATCAGATTAGGAATCAGCTTACTTACGTTTTTTCACAAGTTTCAGCTTTTGAAACTATCCTCTTAGTTTCCTCACAAAACCTAAAGTCCCATCCATTTGTAGCAGTTTAAGCAGTGCTTCGGGAACTGGACAACCATGGCATTAACCATTAACTGAAATCAGTAATAGTCCCAGTGATTTGTTTTCAGGCAGAAGAGGTCCCAACAACTTAACTGTGTGGGTTAGTACCCACCACTACACCAAGCATGGTGCCTTTTCAAATGCTGGCGTTGAGACAAGTGAAATTTGCAAAGCCTGGCATGGATTTAGGAGTGGAGCACTTTTTTTTATTATTCGAAAAACAATGATTTAGTCTTTACAGTGAAGTAAAATTTAACAACCATCTAACTGAGTTATATTATTTTGTTTCAGTTTTGACATTTGTGTGTCTGGTAGTGTAAAAAAAAAAAATCAATAGCAGCCCTGTCTCCTTCTAGCCTTTGAACGCTATTATCTCACTTCCTTACATTTATAAATAACCTTATCTCATATGATATGGCAACGTGATGATTAAGTACACCAATGCAAACACTTAACTGATCACTTATTGTCCTCTGACTTGCACAGAAATTATCAAGGAGAGATGTCAAAAATGATAATGATGTAATTGCAGGCAACATATCACTAACTAAATTTAAACCTTCAGAATGGCCAACACAAACTGTGATCACTGGTTTTAGAAGCTTTTCTCTGCCGTCCCAGTCTCAGCCGTGTTTACCTTCTCACTCCTCCCTCAGTGACAGTTCAAAGTCTAGCAGCAACAGCCATCAGCCCCAAATGCACCTTACAATTTAAACCATCCCACCAATCACAAGCTGTTTTGGCAGTAACAGTCGCTAGTAACATTTGCACAACAAAAGAGAAGACAAGCTGATTCATCAACCCCCTCCCTCCACTCCCTTTCCCTTCCTCTGTGACTCCTCCTCTCCTGCCTTTGTGTTCCCAAAATCCCCTTCTACCCCCTGTGACCCTCCTCCCCTCTTTACTAATCTCCTTGTACCCAATGAACTGAATGCTTCAGTACTACCCCTACTACACCGAAACCCCTTCATCTGGCACCCTACAGGACACATCACAGTTTGGCCTCCTTTACAGACCTCCTCTTCCTCAGCCCTGCAGGGATGAAGCAAGGATAACAACCATACACTGTAACTTTAGCAGACCTGTGTGTTAAACGGTAACAAGGAAATACACGAGCACAAATATTAACCTCTCGGAATTACCCTTTGAAGTGGATGTTGATATTCTTTGATGGAATCAAATTGGCAGCCAAGACTCATATTTATGGTCTCTGTTGTGTTTGTTTTTGTCATGAAATGTTAATGATACCATACAGCTTTCTAAAATCAAAGCTCAGTTATAGTCTTCCTGTCTGTTTCATTGTTTAAATACTCTAATGTCTTGGTCACATTATATCTAAAAAAAGGGTCTGCTTTTAAAGCACTTAAGTACCCCCTCAGACACTACATATAAGGCTCCCATGAGGTCTGAAAGAAGCCAATATAGTTTAGGTTTTAGCTCACTTTGTGTTTCACATGTGGTGTTTCTATAGTAACAGTGGACAAGTGGACCCCCCTCTCCATTTTGAACACCATTAACATACCCCGCCCCCTTTATGTGTTTAGTAGTGTCCCACACACACAAACTGACCAGACGGTGCTTAGCTGGTTTAATAGGTAATGAAAGCTGGAGGATTTTTATCAAGAATCAAGGCGTTGCTTTTAACATCATTTTTAATCTATTCAAACTTTTAAAGAGTCAGAAGTACAAGTACATGATAAATCTTTGCAACTGGTGTAATGGGGATTTAGTACAAAAAAAATAATAGTAATTCGCTTTTTGTATTAGGTAAATGAAAAAGTAAATATATACCATGAACAAAATTAGATACTATGCAAATTTAAGTGGGAATGTTTTTCAAGGTTTCGCAAGACTTTTGAACTGTGAGAAGCAGCTATTTTGTGTTTTTCAGCACTCACTGCTAACAAACTGTATAACTTGGATTAATCACTCATTTAGAGCATCAAGTTCTTTTAAAGATCCTCCTCATCAATCTAAACAAAGCATTGTCCATGACAGCCTTGGAAGTTCTCTCCCACAGACTCTCCTCCTTCCACAGACCCTGGCCCTTTCTCTCAGCTTTCACCTCCGCTCTGTGTAGCCGTTTGTGTAGGCGCCAGTAGAGGCGAGAGGCAGGCAGGACTCCTGCGATGGGTGCAGAGCGAGCCAGGCCAAGTCTGAGCACCTCTTCGTTCACACAGCAGCTCCACATTGACCCCTGCTGGGTAGATGAGGAAAGATATGACAATAAATAACCACAGAAAATACTCCTGTCAGTGATGCTGACAAGCACTAAATTTGGACACGTATTGTATTTTTTTCTCATAAAAATAAATAAGAATAAAATTACTAAATTGTCCTAATTATTAAACACCTCACCTTGTTCTGGGACACTAAACAATGCAGAATGTCATCCTTTCGGCTGATAAGTTTTAGCCACACAGGTTCGGCAGGTGGCAGGTTCTTCTGCAGCCATTTCTTTCCCTCTGGAGTCAGCTCTACACCTGCAAGATGCACCAGCAATGGAGATGTGCACACATCTAAAGAGGACACAAGAGGAGCATTTATTAAACCTGTTACAGTAAATTACAAATGATACCTCTCCTGAGGCATACTTGAAATTCTGCATGTAAGTGGGGCTTGATATTGTATTTCAGTTTTTATAATAGAGTAAAAGCAACATATAAGTTTTTGGTGGTAAAACAAAAAATTATGCTAATTCTTTTTTTAACAAGCTAGTCAATTCTCTTAAAGGTGATGTTCAAACTCAGGAAACTGGAAAAGGTTCTAACGTGCAGCAAAAAACACAAGTCTGATCATAAATTCGAAGCCACTTTTCAGTGTATTCCTTAGTACTCAAATAATGCCTGGCTGATAGATACTGTATATATGGCACATAGAAATCTCAGAGAAAGAAAATGTATGGAATATCAGTAAAAATTCGCCATCCTAAAAATAGTCCTATTAGCAATGGATTATGGGAACGGGTAAAAGTTATATCTGAAACACACCAGCCTCCTGATGCAAGTCCTTCACATGATAGCTGATGAAGCAATCTCTATAAAGAATCTGGATTTTATTGTATCATGATTTGATAGTGCAGCTAACAGGCTTATTTCTCACTTAGTCACAACAAGATTATCAAAATAACCTGAGTCTCGCTTTACGAAGTAAAAATGCTTTGTTCATTATTTTTCATTATTATATAATTTCTTTTCTTTTAAAGTTTGTTTATAACACACTTGTTATTGCTTCCTGCACCCTGCTGTGATGCTTTGGATGCTTTATGTAAAGAATTTTGAATTGTTTTGTACAATGAAATGTGCTACGAATAAACTTGTCTTGACTGAGTCTTTCAGTTCATGTAGAGGAATTTCTGGGAAAAAAATCTTTCAAGTTTATTGGAACAGGAGAAATCCTAAAGCTATACTTCAATCACCCTTTTCTTATTTCATGTTAATAATTGAGGTTGATTTGGCTGATGGTGGTTTACTGCTCTGTATTTTTTTTTTTTTTTGTATTCCTCGTGCATGTTGCTGTGGTGAATCTCATTCACGACCATAAAGATTTCTCACTTTTAGAAAATGGCAATTAAAGCTAAAAATGTAGAAACTTTGTAAAAGATAACTTCATTCAAAACTGTTTTTAAGCCCAACGTAGGTTAAGTCAAGTCAGTTAGATTTAAGTTCTTGAAAATATTTTGCTCTCATCCAGAAGAGTGTCTTCAGGTCTGATAGAGATTGTGGGAGATTTAATGTACATAGCTTGGATGAAACCCAGTCGAAATGACCTGACTCAACCTACGTTGGATACCATACCTGGATGAACGACAACCTTTACAGACAGCTGTTGTACATGATTTCATTGAAAGTCACAGCTGTACTGAATAAAGTCAATGTTTTGATGACAAGAGAGAGAGAAAAAACCCAATCTTGAATTAAACTTTGCAAAAAGGCAATCACACTATCTGAATTTCAAAGTTTCATTATGGTGGCTAAAGCACTCGTTAACAACATTTTTAGCTTTCTTAAAATCACATAACCTAAATCTATCATTCAAATTTCCTTTATTATGCATTTAATAAGATAGAATGTATAAAAATATCCAAATGTATTATTTGTTGGCATATTGACAAAATTTCTAAATTTGGTGTAAAAAAATTGGAAATATAGTGGCCAAATTACCCTTTGAAAAATGGTTCCTCTTACAAGTACAGAATTACTATTATTCTGTTACTGCAAAACTGGTAGCCACAAATAATATGTCGGATATCAACAGCCTATATCTGATAGAAGTTACAACCCAATCCAGTAAATAAGACGGGGGGAAAGGATTTATCAGGATAACATTTTAAAAGATTCCTGGCAAGAAAGGTATGTCTAAACACAGATTTTGGTTAGTGGAGGTCACATAAAGTTTGTAGAGTTTTAATTAAAATTTTTTTTTTTTATTTTAACCCAGAGCCACTGCATAACCTGGAATAGCTCAGTGAGTTGGTCTGTAATGGCCCATATAGCATTTCTTGTGTAATAGTATTAATTATTTCATGAACATACTCAATACTACCCTTGTGTTTGGACAACAACGGAGAGAGAATTGGCAGATAAATAGGCACGTGCTCCACTTCTATTCCTTTCTCAGTGATGGAGTGAACTTTCCCACGAAGGCTGACATTCCTCTCAATAAAATGAGCAGGAATCTCATGTGCAGCTTGAAATTTTGTTATCTGCAGAGATAAAAAAGGTGCAAAAATTATTGTGAAATTTGTTTTAAAAAATGCAGTTATGTGTCACCCTATGTGTCTCATATTATATTATAGAACAAGATTTGGATCTTGCACATACTCTTGCAAATTACCCATATTTTTTGCAAAGTAAAGAACTTGTGATGTTATTTTTAAACAGCTTTAGGGTAATTTAGCCATTGCTTGTGTTTTTCTTCCTTACCAATTTTATGCTTCTTGCAATTATAATCACACCAGCAACAGCCAGTCCAGTGCTAATGTTCTGTGTGAGGGACAAGAGAGCAGTGATGAGTGAATAGTTGACAGGATGACAGTGAAAACTTACACCCAGCTGAGCCTCTGCACCCCACTGACGATGACAGTAACACTAGAGCACTAAAGCTGCTGCAGACAACTGGTGATAGGATGTCTGGGTGAATCATTACATGACACCACATGGTGCAGAGAAACAGCTTTGAGGAGATTTGTTATAAATTTGACAGTTTGATTCTTCAGATTTCTTCATCCATACTCCATCAGTCCTAGCAATGATTCGCCTAGCACTAAATAAAGGTCCAGGCTGCTCACGTGCAGCATACTGTACATTGACTGCCATGCGTCACTGTTTCCAAACAAAAGAGACTCCTACCCGTACGAGTGACAAATTATCATCTGCGAACTGAGAAATTACAGACACGATGTTATGAGACGGCTCGTTTCTTTTGTTTCTTTGTTGTCTGTCCCTTTCTAACTCCCCGGTTTCTGTTTCTCTTTGAGACTCCGGCATGTTGTTGATATTTTCTCGACGTGTCCAACGCTCCGCCTATCTGGGTGGAACCTTCGAGGAAGGCTCGTGCAGTCTCCGCCCAGTGGTCTAGTTTGGATATGACAGGATGGCGTTGAAGTTCGTCTTTTGGTTCGACCAAGTTTATATAAAAGCCAAAACATTGCATGTACAATTCACATTTTGCGCTTTGAATGTTTAAGTTGTTAAAATTGTAATACTTATTTAGCTCTATTAAATAGTGTAGGACATGTGTTACCCATGCATATTAGTAACCACCTTCACATTATAAACTTGATAAATACCACTACGATTGGATAATTTGAATAAGATTATTTCATATTTACAAAATAACATAATGCACGAAGTAAATGTCTTCAAGTTAACAATTGATTTCTGACATTCATATTTATTTCTTTATTAATTAGTTTAACCGGTAAAAACACGCGCACACACACACACATATTTCCGCACAGAAGCCATTGAACATTTTTAAGAATAATCACACTCATCAGAAGTTCCACTGTGACTGCACAGCAAAACATGTTTAGTAAGAGACATCACCCAGAAGTGACCATTGTATGACAGATGCACTGGATCTCTCATCTTGTAAACTGTGAAGTCATGGAGCTACTTGAAGCCGGATGACGCCCCCATTACCACAAATTGGCCAATAGGAGCTAAGAGGCAGAGTTGTCCTCCTGGCCGCCATTAAAGAATTCAATCCATGAACTGAAATAATGGAAATCTGCAGGACCTATGGATCAGGCAGGGAAGAGCAGCTGATGAGTAGTGTCGTATATTTGGCATTTTACCTGTTTTAAGAGCGCTTTTACAATGACAGAGCACTGTGATGGTTTTACTGGAAAGGAGGGCGGTGTAGCTAATTGTTTTATTTAGCTAGCAGGCTAACGTAGGAGCTCTGGTATGTTAGCTTGTGTGCTAGTAGGCTAGCTGATCAGGGGGAGGGGAGAGTTCCTTTGCTTTGAAATTGTTTCAGATCCGCTAGCTGACATTAGCATTAGCACACCAGGGAGTAAGATTTTGTGATGAAGTTTTTTTAGTTTTCGAGCTCATATTTTTATTACGCATATAACTTTTTTCTGTTGTTGGATTTAATGCTAGTCTGCTTGGAATATGTTAATGTTGAGTGTCTGATGTTAAGGTAATGTGACCGCAAGCTTGCGGCTAACCAGATCAGACAATACATTTTGAATAGGATTGATGAATCGAATAGCTAGAAGCCTACAGTTGACGCTATCTGGCTGCCTGTCTAACGTTAGCTTAGCTATTAGGCTAGTGGTGGCTAGCACCGGGTAGAAGTTGTCTGAGTAGCGGTAGCTAGCTGTAGTTAGCAAGTTGGTCAGGGATTCAACGGGATAATTACAACCAAACATCGTTTTGCTGGCGAGTTACACAGATCAGCTAATGCCCCAAAGGTGATTGAGACAATGGACTTTAACGTGACCACCACGCATTGAAAGGATGAGTTCGTGCTTTGTACCCAACGGGGCTAGTTTGGAGGACTGCCACTCCAACCTCTTCTGCCTGGTAAGACTGCTCTGTGCGCTTGCTAGCATTAGCTCTGATACAGAGGCCAGAAAGCCATTTTGGCTAATAAGGCAACAAGCTTTGTAACGTCAGTTGCAGTCTAGCGCGAAGGCATCGGGCCTGCAACTTGCAGACCGTGATCTAGCTAACTTTCATAACAGAGAAAGCACACATTGCATGGCAACTTGGGGGAGAGAAAAAATAAAGACTCGCTCATAAAAATGGGTTGACCCCTTGTTTACACTGCAGTTACAGGAATTTTGAGCGTAATTTACATAATAGTAACAGGTCGGGTCAACAGGCGAATTAGACATCCTATTTTTTTCCTAAATTAAGACGGTCGTGTACTAATATGATATACACCTAGACTGTGCAATAACCTGCCCCTATCTTTACGTAGTTTGGACTTGAATATATTTTAGACATTTTTATTCCAACAAGATTTTAGTTAAACTTAACTCTTATGGCTGATTTTACATTCTATACTTCAGTTTCATGTATTTTTATTTGCTTGTGAATTTCATTTACTTTTTATGTGAAGAACTTTGATGCTGTCTGTGAAGGTTTCTGTACCAATCAAGCATTTAAATAAAGTTGCAGTTGCAATTTAGTGTTTTAAAATTAATTAAACTAACTTAAAAAAAACTTGCAAGTCTTGGAAGTTGTTAACTTTAGCATAAGTTACTGCTTCATGTTTTATGGCATATTTGTGGAGACATGTACAAAGAAAGCAAAACTTGTAATGTCAACAACCCAATTTAATTTTTCAACTTTCAAGTCACCTATTATTTTATTTATTATAACAGCAAAAGCAGTTTTCATGTTCTCAATGTTGTCTGGATGGTGAAACAGATGCATACAGAGCAATCCAGTCAACAAATGACAACTAGCATAATGCTGTGCAGCATTGGTATGTTTATTCTCACATTGTTTTTCTTCTTTTTAGGCGGATTTGACTGGAATAAAATGGCGACGTTTTGTGTGGCAAGGACCCACTTCTTCGCCCATCCTTTTCCCAGTGACTGAGGAGGACCCGATCTTGTGTAGTTTCAGCCGATGCCTGGCGGCAGATGTGCTGAGTGTGTGGAGAAGGCACCACACCCCGGGTCGCAGAGAACTCTGGCTTTTCTGGTGGGGGGATGACCCCAGTTTTGCAGAGCTTATCCACAATGAGCTCTCAAGTAAGTAAATGCAACATTTGCATATTTTGTGCAGGATTTGTGATTCTCACAGTATCAGATTTTTGTCCTTAAGTTTAACATCTACTTAGAGTTGGAAGAGGTGGCCTATATATATTATATTATATTATATTATATTATATTATATTATATTATATTATATTATATTATATTATATTATATTATATTATATAGTTAATGGCTCTAAATTATCCAGAAGTCAAATATTAATAATTTTTGTTAAATGTGTGTGTCAACTCAAGACAAAACCTCACTTTAATATAGTTTTATTTATTTAAACTGAATGCCAGTGTCCAATATTAACAAAGAAAAACAACACTTGCCATTTAGTAGATAGACATTATCTTATTTTAGAGTAAAAACCTTGTATAATAGGATAAAGGGACACTGGTAGACAGTGAAACACTGTGACTCCAGTTACACTATAATATTCTTATGCATTTGTTTTGTTTCATATTTAGAATCCGGCGTTTTCCACATCCACAGACCTGGCCTTCCTATTCTTTCCTGAAATTAAATGCTAGCCCTTATTTAAATTTTTTTCCCATGTTATGATTTTGTCATATCATCTAACACCAGCAAAGAGACATATTCCACTGCATTGTTTTGTTTATGGTGCTTCTACAGGTTTGACATGCTGCTACTTTGAGTTACAGTAAACTTTTAAGAACACCTAAGCACTGTCAAAAAGTTCATGTCTGGTCTTGCGTAGCCGAGTCCACCTTTCCTTGGCATTATTTCACAGCCTTCCGTGACTGTGCCATTAATCAAACTTGTTGATTAACAAAGCTCATACGTGTCTCCAAGGAAACGGTGACAGCTCACATAGCTTTCATAACTACAGCAGAGTGCTGGTGGTTGAGTGACAAATGAAGAACTTATCCCAATTTTGTGGCGCTCATTTTGTTTAAGGCGTTTTTCATATTGTTAAAAATAAAAGTTAATTCTGTTAGATTCCCAAGCCAAACATCTTACTCAGATCTTGTGTGTATTTACATATAATCTCAGTAGTTAGTTCAGCGTGGTAATTAGCTCAACTTAAGAAGTCTTAATGGCTGATGCTGATAACAGATTCTGTAGAGGTGTTGTACCAGAGAGCCACAGGTAAGAAAGTTAAATTTTTTAAAAAAAACTTTGTTCGACAATAACAAAGTCAGTCCTCCTAAACTGCTTCAAAGAATTCAGTGCATTTTTACTAAAAAACAAGTGTGATTAATCATAAAACTGGCTTAATTTGCTCTCAGTCAGGCATTGACATGTATGGTGATATTGGAGCCAGGTGCTGTGCATCAGAAACACCAGAGTCGGTCTCGATTATCTGGACTTATGTTTGTTTGTTTATTCCTGGTTTGTATCTGTTAACCCATAGGGGTTGACACAATAATTGGGTATTTGGTTTCTTTTGTCAGGTAGGGTCAAGTGTTACCAGCAGACAGTAAATATTGGTGTGTACAAATACAGAGATGGCAACATTTTGACCTATTTCAGCTAAGCTGCATCAATGGTTAGAAGGTTTAATCTGTAGTTGACAGCAAGTATGGCTGTTTGAAAATATTAATAACCAGATAAGGATTTCATGAGCACAAATCACCTAATGAATAATTGTGATAATTTAATTCTGTATTTAAAAAAAAGATATTTATCTTATCTTTTACATGCATCACTAACAAATAAGATAAATGTTGATATCCAGTATTTTCATGCATTGTCAGCTCACTTCGTTCATTAGTTCAATTTGTAAACCAAACTAAGTCTATAAATATGCACCAAACAGATCTAGCATACATCTGAAGTTAATTTCACGCCATAACTTTACCAGGAAGAAGACATGTTTGTTGAAATCATGTGATTTAATGTGTTTGTTTCAGGTGAGGAGGATGGTGAGTGGGAAAGTGGCCTGTCCTATGAGTGTCGAACTCTCCTGTTCAAAGCCATTCACAACCTGTTGGAACGATGTCTCATGAACCGTGGCTTTGTTCGCATTGGCAAGTGGTTTGTTAAGCCATATCAAAAGGAGGAGAAGATCCTAAATAAAAGGTAGGATTTGCTTCCCAATTTCTGACAACAACATTTGGACCCATAAATTCAGACTTAAAGGCAGAGCTTTATAAATAGGCTGGCAACTCATAGCTGGGATGAGTTAAGTTAAAGTCAGTAGGACTTACCTGTACATCCTATAGGTTAAACTGAGAAATATCTCAAGCTACAGGTGATTTATTATTATTATTATTATTGTTGTTGTTGATTTCACATTTCAGTGTTGAACTGAATCTCAAAATTTGGTGCTGATGTTTCATAGAAAACACTCCAATAAGAGTAAAGAGTTTGAAGACTCAAGAGGTTTTTATGAAAAATAGTTAAATGAGGTCAGTTTGGAGCAAGAATCTCTGAAAGTCCTTCCCACTAAACATATACCCATGGCACATGTACTTGAGTAACACGGTCACTAAAGGTAAAGAAGGCGCACAACAGCAGGTCATGAGTTTTACATGTGCTGACAAGCCAAACCTTAGTCATTATCTGCAGTTATATTGGTGAAGATTTGTAGGGGGTTTTCTTTACACAGAGCTGGAACTACTGTGAAATGTGACACACTTGTTGGTAACAGTATTCAGATTCACAAATTCTTTAATCCCCAAGGGGAAGTTCTTTTATAGGCATGCATGCAACATTTTATACGAAGACTGTTAAAGCAGGCTTGTCTTAGTTTGAAGATGTTGGGATTTTTTTTTTTTTATTCGGGTTTTCTCAAGGATTTTTTAAAATTTATTTTATTCTATTTTTTTGCTATCACAAATTTAAGATTAAGTCATTTGGTGGGTGTGATAGTTGTTTTTGTTGTGGTAAACACAACGTGAGACAAATTGGATCTGTAGGCGAGGAACTCATGGACAGATAATTTTAACAAATCAGGCATCAAAGCGCTTGATGAAACTTGTTTTCTAAATAAAAATAATCACTTGTTTTTTGTAGCGTTATGTGGTTGCCACTTCTTGACATTGTTAAATCCAAACAGTAAAAATCAAATTACCAGCTTGGTTATGTGCCAGTCCTCACTAAAGGGAATTGCTTCTAGGAGTCACTTTTCCTAGAAATATTATAATATAAACTGCTATCAGATAACTGGAAGACTTATGTCAATCTGTTGTTGTTTTCCATAAAGAAGTGCCGAGCTTAGCCTTTCACATATTACAAGGATTAGCGCTGCTTTAGCTTAGCTGGCATGATATGTTGTTTGCTGGATGTCTGCAGAGAAACTGAACTGAGTGATTTAAAAATAAAAAAAAGAAGTTTGTTTTCCTCCTTTCTGATTCAGATGGTGATTTGCAAAGAACTCTACTGTTACTTTTTCACTGTCATCTTTCATGGAACGTGGATTGTATATTTTATTTAGCTTCAGCAATCCACGGGTAGTTCCTCAGACTGTGGACAGTATATAAAGAAGTGATGCAAAAGCACATGGGATAGTTCATGTTTGCGTATTGGTCGTTAATGTAACATTGTGTTGACTGATAAACGAGAGAATATTATTGTGTGTAAAGTTGATTTTCTGAAACTTTGAGATGACTAGCAGGTGTCTGAATTCTGCCTGCCTCTTTAATTTAAAGTTTACCCGTTATTAGCACATTTTCTCCAACAGAAGGGAAAGATGTTACTTAATTTTTTTGTGAAGTTGTGCTTAGAAATAACTTTAAAAGTCACTGGCCTTTCACACCCTTTAATAACAAAGAGTTTCCTTTAGGATTGAGCTGTGGAATGGTGCACCAAGCTGTCTAGTGAAACCATCTTTTTTTGAGTTTCACTTTCTTGGAATGAAACCTCATCTTCAAAGAAAAGAAAACGCTGTAACAAATACATACATTTTCTGCTTCCTAAAGCTATACCAGATGTAATACAACTGGTCCTGTCGCGATAATTTGTTAGTTTTTTATTTTTCTATCGTACTTTTTCCATAGACTGTGTATGACAATAGGTTTCACTATGGAGTATCTCGACTGAACACTCTCGTTTCTTGCGAAGTGATTCTCAGTCCTGGTCCTCAGGGACCACTGCCCTGCATGTTTTAGTTCTTTCCAACTCCAGTACACCTGATTCAGATT
>JBAMHW010000009.1:15221863-15232688 GCA_037177495.1 Rhadinocentrus ornatus | reverse complement strand
ATACACACACACAAAAAAAATACTGTCCACACAGCACCATTTACAAAAAGAAAATCCCTTCACAGAGAAACTGAAAACATGACCAAAGTATCACTTTCCACAATGACAACTAACTGCACACAGGGTATACTTTTAGATACTTATCTCAGTACTGAGCAAAATACTTGTCATGACTATTCACATGTGACCTCCAAATCAGTTGTAAAATAATTCACTGTGCAGCAGCTATTCTGACAGCACCAACAGGTGATCTCATTTCAGCTGTCATTCTCTAAATGAGCAGGTAAAACCAAGAAAACCCCAACAAGTCATTTATTCTCAAAGTGGTCCACCAAATAGAGGTCTAATCCCCCCTCATCTCATTTCATCTATTTTGCTGGCTGATTCTGTGCTATGTTATGCTATGTTAATCAAGCAGTAAACTCCAGAACATGTTCGTAAGTATACTTAGTGTAACTATAGATATTATTTTTATAGATTGGATTGGAACCTATAAGGTGGTGTAATTGAGGTCTTTAACATATTTTGTAATATATCATTTAAAGTAATATATGTAAATATTACAAGTATTTAAGAATAGTACTCAAAAACTACTTTGTAACTGTTCTCAAAACCGACCAACATATAAAACATCTTGGAATACTAAAGATGGGGCAAGGTCTATAGCAGCCAAGGCAAATATTTATTAGTTTTCTTTAAGTTTATTATATATACATATTTATGAATAGTATATCATGATTTAAGTCAGTTGTTAATCACTTATTATAAGACCTCTATTTCTCAGAGTGGAGGCTGTGCTCATCCATGCAGTTGTTTTTGATCAGTTAGACTGATTGGCGGACAGTTTGAAGTGGAGAGAGGCTACGCAGCTAGTAGTAGTCAAACAAATTAAAATCCTAGGTTTTCATTTGGTTTGCCATGAATGTACAAAGCACACCTACTGTCGCTTTAACTGTGGCCTCTTCTTCACAAACTTGTTTTGTGTGTCTTGACACTCGGGTAAATTGTGGCTTATCATAGGTAGAGGATTGTTCACTAGGTGAACAACACAGCAGCTTTAACCCTGGCCACACTAACAGGATTTGGATGGTTAGTGAGAATGGAATTAGCTAATCAAGGAGAACATGTCATCCCAAAGCCTCATCCAATCAGCACCTTCTGTTCTGCTTAATTGAATCCAATTGAAGGGTATCCCATTTTGTTTGGAGCCATTCAGGACATCCAGCTGAACCAGACCACAGAATCCAGAAAAGCAGTGTCAGTGTCAGGGGGCATTTTGAGAGGAAACCCTAAATACTGAAGCATCTTTAGGGGAAAGCTGAAGTTTCTGGATTCAGGGGGACAGATGTTTTTTTTTTGTTTGTTTTGTTTTGGGGGTTTTTCAGAGAGATCTGCTTTTTACTTATGATTCAACTTCATAGTATAAGGAACAATTAATTAAAATAAATACCCACATTAAAACTAAATACAGTTCTCTTAACACATTATAAGGTTTAAATAGCAAAGTTAATAAATAATGCTATATGTCTATGCTGCTTTAGAGGAATATTTCCTTAAAATAGCAAAGTAACTGGAAATCCTTTGTTGATATATTGTATTGTCATTTATTAATGCAAAGCAAACAAAAATCTAAGCCTGAAATCGAAAGGATTGTCTCAATAGTTCCATTCATCTTTTTTTACATAACAGTAAAGCAGCAGTAATAATCAGAAAAAAAAAAAAAAACATGCTATCAACTATCTTGCCCCTGATTTTACATGTGATGATGTCAGCAAGAAATAGTTTTTGTTAAAAAAATGTCAGCCATCAGTTTCTATGCAAAGCATACAAACCAAATAAATAAATAAATAAACATCATCCATCCACTGCCACTGGCCTCATATTTACTCTCCGTATAAACACAAATAAAGGCATAAAGTGACTTTGTGCTGTGATTTTTATTCCTGTGAGATTTCCCCAGTGTCTCTTTGAGAAAACATTTCTACTGCTGCATAAGCCGTCTTTCCCTTAACTTAATCAGAAAGGTTTAGGGGCCTGATTGGATTAACGTAAGCCATTAGGAGTATTTAATGGTCTTTCCTGGTGTTGATAAGTAACACTGGTTAATTGAACGGGTGCAGCAGAGAGCTGACATGAGCAGCAAGCTCATAACAAAGACACAGATCAACGCAGTCAGGGTTGCTGAGATTTTAACAAGAAAAAGTTTTAAAGTGTCTTTGATTAGAAACAGACAAGAAGAGGAGGATATTACTCTGTAAGGACTAACCTTCATCCATAGGGACTGATTTTGGGCTTGCTTTGCTCCATCAGACGGTAAGACACATATTTATGGGGTATATGTGTTTCTTTTTGAGCAAGGGAGTATATATTTGAGAGATAACTTCTTTTTTTTAACAGTCTGTATATTAGTTAGAACTGTAAACATCCATATAAACAAGAAAGATCTAAAATATATTCTCTCTCTGATTTGATGTTAATTATGCACATTATTTCTTGATTTAGTGGTTGCGTTTTCAGGTCTGTAAATCATTCTACTTTCAGTGATAGTTTCCCTATAAGTTGATAATCTGGTTATTACACTGTTTTTGCAAATATTGAAATGTTTCCATCACTAATTACAGATACTCAAGGAAATATCCAAAAAGCATTTAGTCTGCAATCATGCAAGAAAACCAGGAAATATTAACATTTGTCAGCTGTAGTATTTCTAAACTGTTAAGTTTGCGTTAGTTTGTTTTATTTAACCTACAATGTATAAATCTATAATACCTAATAACTTGTCAGATTAGCAAAAGGCATCAGCACATCACACATTGATGGTGGTTTTCTGTGCTCTCTATGCCCTAAGATGAGACATCAATTCATTTTCCAATGTTTCATTCACTCCCCACAAATTGTTTCTTTATGGGATTAAGAGATTTCTGCAACATGCTGGCATGGATGTAATTTTTAGAACATGGGATGTATAATCTCAAGCAAATCTTATATATCTGAGAAAGGAGGGAACAGACTATTAGATTCTGGCAGCAAAAAGAGCAGAGACAAGCAGCAGGTGGAGGAGTTGGTCAGAAGCAGGAAAGAAATGCTTCTTCACCAAAAGCCAGACCATGCATCCCAGAAAAGTTTTGTTTAAGTTCGTCAGCTGGGGAAATTAGCCAACTTTGTTCATGGGGCGTTACTGCTGTTGATTTTGTTTGGGTGATGAAAACTGGTCTTATACTTAAAGTCAAGTTCTGATTCTGTTACAGCTATCAGGTCATTTCTTATTTTAATATTTTCCTGTTTTATCTAATCAAACTCAGATATATCCAGCTTAGAATTATTTGGAACATAGAAAAGCATCAAAAGGTGTCAGAAAATTGTCTGTTTCATGCCTGATGACTTTTTCATTTTTAACTTCTTTTTTTCAAAATCATCAATACTTTTAAAGGGCAAATTACTGGAAATGATTTATTAATTGAGCTTGAACAACAAGACCTCTAACTTTGCTGTCCTCCTGAAACACATAACCCTTGTAAGTTTTTCTTTTTGTGCTTTATATCCGTTGCAGATTGATCCCGTATCAGACCGTAGTCTGGTCACTAACAGCATTACTAATTATGTGTCCTTGGAATTTGAAATGAATTAAATGGATTGGCACACTGAATAACTAAAATGGATTACCATCATTAATGCAATCGACAATAACAAGATACTGTTATCTCCTTTTAGTATGTAGGGCAAATTGCCTGAGGTGTTTCCTAATCAGTCCTCTATATCTGTTTTTAAAAGCTGCAAGAGGTTAAACTGACAAGTGCAGACAAAGAAAAAAAACAAGAAGATAGTTACTATAGTCTGGTCTAAAATTTAAGTTAAAAAAAATGGCACACTATTGTGCTAGGACATCAGAGGGTAGTTTTCTTCCCAATGTAGATAATGTAAGGTAATGTGTTGATTCTGCATATTTTAGTTTTGAGTAATTTACAATCATGGTACCACTTGTTTGAAATTCAGAAGCCCATTCTCTTTGTGTGCGCAGCCTGGTCCATCAGCAACCACACATGCATCCCCACACCCAGCATCATGCCTTCACTCCCAGCCTGCGCCGACCTGCAACCATCCTACCTGCTCCAATCACGATGGCAGCTCAGGACAGAAATGTAAGCATGTGTGTCCATTCTAACTCTACATTGGAAGAAGCCTAGTTATATCATCACTAGAGGTTTCTCCTACTATAATCTAACCGATTCATAAGCATATGCCTTTTGTTGCAGCTGAACATCCACCATTCCAGGAAAACTCCAAGCACCTACTTTGCTCCCGTCAATGCCCACAGAAGAACACAGAAGTCCTTCAGGTCAACAGTGAGTCCCGCAACAATCAAAACAGAACAATGCAGCAGATGTGCCACTTTTAAAAATAAATATATATGGCTGATACAATTGTTTTTATTGAACTAGATATGTGTTTTCTTTTTTAACAGACACAAGGGAGATGGGCTGCTCTGCATGTTTGTATTGCATGGAAGATTTATTTTCACAAGCAATTAAAGGTACAACTTGATTCATCAAAACTGTTAAATTTCTCTGACTGTATTACTGAGCAGATTTTTGCAATCAGTTGTACTACTAAGCTTTGCCTCCCAAACTGTTTTGATGCTCAATTAAACAGAAAATGCACCAAAAACCCAAAGACCAGTTACTTGAGTGTCTTACTTCGAGGCTACCTGACTTACAGCAGCGCTCCTGCACTCACCCATCTTTAGGTAAGTGTGAGGCCAGTTATGTTAAGCCTTTGTTTTTCAACATTTTATTGTACAAATGCTTTAAAGATAATTTGCCTCTCACTCTTTAGCCTCTTCATGTGGAGTCTCTGCATATAAAAGTACTGGTGACAGGAGTGAAACTGGAAAAATGGACACAAATACAAGTGAAAACAGAAGTAAACCTGTTGAGCTTCACCCATCCTCACCAGCATCTTGCGACAGTTGTGCATCATCAACGGAGGAACTTGACTTGGGGAAGCTGGACCAGCCTGTTAAGCTGCTCTGGAAAAGGAAACACTTAAGCAGCCAAGCTGACTTAGAGGATTTACCTTCTAGAGAAATATCCTGTGATACAAATATGATTCCTGAACTTGATGGAAGACGCTGCGGCTCACTGGACAGAAAGAGGCAGCTTGGGCGTGACAGCTTTATTCAGGTGAAAAGAGTAAAGTGGGAAACGGAGGATAACCAGTTGGATTCTTCAGCAACTCTTCACTCTGATCCAGCTTCAATAATTACACCAGATGCAAACACATTCTCATATCTACAAGATATGAACATAAGTAGTTTATGTGTCTCTTATCCCAATGACAGCAGCTGTATTATAACCTATCCAGGCACGGAGTTGCATCCATACCAAAATGATTCATGGAAGTACGCTTGGAACAACAAAATGGATGTCCATTTTAGACAAAAAGTCCTTAAAGACTATCTCTGCAGCGACTTATATGGTTTCATTACACCATCGCTTTATTTTCCTCTTGCACCGAGGTGGCAGGAGGCAGTTTACCCCGGAGGAATGGTAACACTCCCATCGGTTTTATCACCGCTTCAGATGGCAGCTACCTCATCCGGGCCTTTTGGCAACATCCTGCTTGGGACTCCAGAGTCTGCCTGATAAAAAGAGGAGCAGCCACCCCCATCACAGCAACTACTCATTCATATAGTGTCTGCTTATTTTTCACTCTGCTGTATTTCTCTGCAGAGAGTATTGCAGTTAATCAAAAGTCAGAGATAACAGGCAAATAGGGTTCCTGATGAAGCATGTAGAGCTTTGAAATGTTTCATTTACATTGTAATGATTCCCACATAATACTGGTTGTTAAACACAATAAAATGAATGTTTGTGTGTGTGTGTATAAAGTGGCTTGAACCTTTATTCTACCACATGGCCAGAGGACTGAGAGAAGTCTGAAAGAAACAAGCCAAACTTCTCACTTGACCTGTGAACTTAAACATTTTTGTCATGATTACATGATCTCATCTACAAATTTTTAGATTTTCCTTAATGGGGTAGAATAAAAAAGATAAATGTATCTTGGTTAAATTATTACTAAACACCAAATACAACGTTTGATGGGAGGGGATATTTGCTTAAAAGCAAAGTTCTGCACAGACTTCAAGATTAATCCTGTGATAGCACTACATACATCCACACTACCATTCAAACGTTTGGGATTACTTTAATATTAAATCCAATGGGAAAATGATGCTAACTTTTCAGTGATAGTGTACATCCAACAGTACAGACCATGTATAAAAAAAACAAATAAAGACAAAACAAAAAATGTTTGTATCATTAAAAGTATTTAAATAAAACAACAGCAACAATATTTCAAGGCTACATTAAAAAAACTTTTTCTCCTTAAAAATTGTCTGCTGAGCAACATCCTGGAAATATCCCAGAAAACAGAACATAGGTTCTTATAAAACTAGCTTTTTAGTGCTTTGAACTCTTCCCCCGAAAGTTTGGTCAGAAATAATATTTCAGAGATGATCTCATCAGCAGGAGACATGAGCGAGAGTTAGTGAGAGCAGCAATGATGAAAATGTGGTTATAAAAGCCAGAAAAGCAATGATTCCAATGCAGGAGAATTAATGCAGGAAGCTTTAGTTAGAAACTGCTCCAGTCATGTCTCCACTGGCAGATCCACAGCAGAAGAACAAAACAAAACATATAAACAAGCAAAATGCAGCTGGGACATGAGCGATCCTACCCAGCAAGCAATCAAACAACATCCATGCCAAGGCCCCTTGCAACCTCCGTCAGAGCCTGGACAGCCCCGGAACTCCCATCGTCATCACAGTCCTCATGCGACAGTCCTTCAGGATCGTCCTCTATATGAGGAATGGTACTCATCACACAGTAGACAGGAGAGTCACTACCTCTGGGGCTGTGCTGAGAGGACATGTCCTCTCCTCCAGACAGGTCTGAGGAGTACGAGGAGGAGGAGCTGGAGGAGGGCGAGGATGATTCTGTCGGTGAGCTTCGGCTGTTCTCTGGTGCGATGGCAGCCCTCTTGTTCCGGCTGCTGGCTCTCTGACTTTGTCGAAGACTTTGCTGCTTTTTGCTCATGTTCTTCATGATCTCCTTGGTCACTTCAACAGTCTCAAATCGTACCATGTTCACTTTTAGGAAGCCGTCTACATCCTTCTTGTATCTGTAAAGAAAACACACAACCAAACTCATAAAAAGTATCTCAGTATTTACTATTTTAGAGGTTTGAATATTTTGGAGCTGTAAAACAACCAGAGATAAAAACCAGTGAGCTATCAAAACAATAGACTCACCTAAAGCGGGAATGTCCAGAAGGCCATTTCAGCTCATGCTTCTTACGAAGGTGAAGTGTGAGCGTATAACACCAAGAGAACACCTTATCACAGATATGGCATTTATATTTAGACATCCCCCCAACCTGTTGGTAGACAGATCATTTAGCAATATCATATACTAATACATTTTTCTTAAAAAAAAGAAGATAATTATTTGCAGCAGGTTGTAATGAGGATCTGAATAGGTCCCATGTCTGATGATGGATATCAGTGGACCCTGGACAAACCTCGTGGACTCTCTTGAAGTGATGGTTCATGGTTTGGAATGTGTGACAGGAATAATCACATCCCTCCATGGTACAGTGATACACAGTGCCCTCGTTGTGAACCTCTGTGTGTTTATGGAGGTCTCGCTGGTTCTTAAATCTACAATAAAGAAAAAAAATACAATCCATGTTTAAAAAGACGTGACTGAAAACTAATTAAGTTACTGTTCTTGTGAGACCTAATGTGGGTGTGGTAGTACTCAAAATGTGACAAGTATAGATTGTCCTTTCTGGCATTAATACCTTTTCCTTCAGCTAAAAATAAACTATCTTAAATAAATGTGGACCTCGTCTCTTAGTCATATTTAAAATAAATAAATAAAATAAAAAAAAATAAAAAATAGACACAGATCTACACCTCAGCTCTCACTATGGCAGAGAAAGAACATAATCTATAAAACAGCAATAAGAACCTGTTGCCCATGTCAATTTATTTATTTAGTTTTTCTCTTCAGAATGATCCTTGGTTTTGAAATGAGAATTTTACAAGTAAAAATGGGAAAGGTTTTTATCCACCTAAAGTCAGTTTTGCGTATAGACTGGACTCCTGACATGTTAAAGAGATGTTATGTTGTGTGTTAACGCAAATATCCACACCATTCACCCTGGACTTCTTGCAGAGACGCAAGAAGCAAGTATCCAGCAGTCTTCTGGAGCATTTACTGCCAGTGCACAGGTAAGCAGGTACACAGAGTCAAAACCCGCTGACCTGTATGTTGCAGTACAATTATCAGCAAAAGAAATCTTGTCTGTGATTATGTGACGCGTAAAGAAAATCAGTTTCTCAGCACGTTTTCTTCTTTTCTACCTCGTGCATGCCATAGACATGATCTCACACATGCCCACTCCCTTTCATTTCCAACTGTTTGAGCACATCTCCAGCAAAACGCATCCCGCTGGGAAGCACTTATGTGAACAGCAATAATGGACCAAGTCAAAATCTATCATTAGATGGCCATGATCCGTAGGCTTCTATTAACCTTGTGAGACCAGATGCAACATGTGTGTTTTTCTCTCATTTACACCTAAAGCTGCATGTAAAAGGAAGCTTTACTTTCAAGCCTGATGAGATGTGAGCATTATCATTTTCAAGACACATGACAATGACTTGTAAAGAAAATATTCATAAATACTAGGACGTTAAAATTGACCAAATCCTAAGGTTTAACCTCTGTCATTGTATTATATTCTTATAGTTGCTTGAAGCTGAGCAGGGAATGTTTCAGTGGGCAGTTCGTAGCTTTTCAAAATCTCTAATGCTTTAGAGTGCTTTATTAAAAGAAGCCTGACACCCCTCAAAAAAACAAAACAAAAGAAACACTGTGAACACAGTCCATCCTCAACTATTCACTGCAACAAAAAAAACTTTAGTAAACAATATCTGTAGACGCTGACACCTTCTTTGGGTCTAAGCTCATTTAAAATGGAGTGAGGCAAAGTGGAAAACCTGTGGTCTGACTAATCTAAATGTGAAATTATTCTTGGAAACCATGGCTGTTGCATCCTCCAGGCTAAAGAGGAGAGGCACCATCTGACTTGCTATCAGCACACGATTTAAAATCCAGCACCAATGATGGGGATGTGTTCATGCTTACAGCCTGGGTAACTTTATCACTGTTAGCCTTGTTCATGATGAATGTTGCAATGACTTGACAAATAAAAAGTCTGATGCCTTTTCATGTTTGTGGTGGTATGTGGGGTTAGGTAAGAATAGAAATAGAAAAGAAAGCCTTTATTATTATACAGAGTATGAGGCCCCAGAAAAGAGAGGCTGGAGCAGGCTGCTTTACTGCTCCCAAAAAAATTAAATAAACTGCTAATGTTGTTTTTGCTGCAAAGACACCCTTCGAGTAGCAACACTGCTTCAGTGATGTTTATAGATTTAATCACGTCATTAGTTTCTTAGTCATTTTGTCTGTGTCTGTATTTCTGTAACTATTTGCTGTAGTTGCAGCCGCTCTGAGCTGTTACCTGTCTCATCAAGGACACTCTTGTTAAAGAGTTAAAACCTCAAGGGTCTTTTTCCTAGTTAAAATTCAGCAAGACCATATTAAATCACATTCTGTTTGTATTACGTCAGCATGGCTGGCTGTAAAATAATCTGGGTCCTAATGGCCTGCCTGGACTTGTCACCTACTAAAAACACAAAATTGCTAAAGCATTTAACTGTCAAAACTTCAGCTGCGGCCTGTACAACAAAGCTGGATTTTCTTATCCAGGTAACCTCAGGGTTAAGCCTGGGTTTTCTGTACTACAAAGCTGGTTCCCTTCTTACTGGGCTCAATCACCATGGTAACTTATGCTGAACAGCTAACCTGCGCTAGAGCAGGTTATATTCTGGATAAGAGATCAACAAGTATAAAAGCACCGGCTCATTCTGGTGTGTGGATCATAAGAGGAGCACTTAGGGGATTAGCGTTTTTAGGGATAAATGCATCCTTTTGATGAAGAAATAAAATTAATAATGGTCACACATGGCAGAACTGCAGAACTATGAATTTATGGAACGACAATCACTCGTGTCGTCATTCTAACACAAACATGCTCACAGGGTTGTGCTAAACCTCTAAAGAACTCATTGGAAACTAGAAGCACTGAGGGTGCAGATCACCGCCAAGCCGCTTAATTTATTTATTTTATTTGCTGCTGATTGTGGCCATTATCTTTGAGTTGGAAATTTTTATGGCAAAATTATCTCCATCTCCCATCCATAGTAAGGAATCTTTTATGATCTCTATCATCCCCTTGTTCTTTATTCCAACGCCTGGGCCGTAATAAAGTGAAATTAAGTGATCAGTTTTTCTACGATTGGTCAGACGCTGCGAACACCACCCCCTTTTATGTGAGCGCACACTCATCAAGCTGGGAAAGCCCTGGGTTGAATTACCGAGTTGATAACCAGCTTCATAGTACCGCTTATCCAGATCTTGAATGTCTGTGTAAGTCAACCCAGGTAACAGAAAACCGTCCAGGGTATGTTAATCACACTTTGTCTTACAGGCCTCTGGCCTCTCGTCTACTCCTAAACAGACCTTGAGAGCACTGAACTGTGCAAATATTTTTCATAAAACAGTGTCTTTTATTCTAATTTTTTCATTATTAAAGGGAGCTCTTATTAGAAATCCTCGAGGGGTCTGAAATTTTCATCGTAGGTGCATGTCCACTGTGAGAGACATAATAAAAAAAAATCCTGAAATCACAA
>JBAMHW010000009.1:15196097-15221727 GCA_037177495.1 Rhadinocentrus ornatus | reverse complement strand
GGCACCATGATGTTTAGGGAATTAAAATAGGTAAACAAAAAAAAATAGATAAACACTGACTCACTCTGCCTTCATTTATGAGGCAACATCCTGAAGCAATGTATGGGCCCCTATTTGACTTCCAGTGAAGCAAAGACGACGTTGTACTAACAAAGATGTAAAAGCCAGGATTTCTATTTGTTTAGAAGTAAATAAACCTCAAAACTGCGGGATGCCAAATATTGCAATTAGAGGACCATTGCATTGGGAATGATTGCATCTATCATGTCTTTCACTATATTTTGACATTATGGAATGAACAATAAAATGTTTAAAAATCACAATGTGTGAGACCATCACTAAATTTACAATTCTAGTAAAAAAACAAAAAAAACAAAAAAAAACTACCCCAACTGATCCCAGTTTCTTTTGAAGGTCTACCTTTTGTCACAGAAGTCACATGGGAAGGGTCGCTCATCACAGTGGCGGAACCTGATATGGATCTTCAGGGCTGCTAAAGTGGTGCAGGTCATATCACAGAAGGGACACTTCACTTGATTCACTGGAAGTAAAAGAGGAAAGCATTAGTTATAAATATCTATCAGGATGACTGACAGCTGGTAATCCCAGCAGGAGCTAGTTTTACAAAGCTTATACTTGTCAAAGAAAAAAAAAACATATACCTTCCTTCAATAAGTAGAACTGCTAAAATGTACATAATCTGAAACTAAGTTGCCCCAAAACCAACCATCAATCAAATTTCCTATGTATAAAACATTGTTAAAAATGTTAGCATCCCAAAGAACAATTTAATCAAACACAAAATTATAGCTTGTCATTACACGCATTTGGTTAGAGTCCTTAAAAAATCCTGATTAGATTTATTCAGTAATAAAACTGTAGGTGGTTGTTACCATGCTGGCGAATGTGGTCTCTCAAAAGCCTCTCACTTGAAAAGGCTTTGCCACAATGTTCACACACCAGCGACTCTGTTTGAACAAACATAGTTTCCGGCATCAGAGATAATGCAACACAGAGAACACACACATCTAATATGATTTTGCATCCATTTGACCTATTGGCTCAGCTTGTCTGTGGAGGTGGTCAAACAGCTTTGTATTGCTGGAGAACATGCTGCCACATGTAGGGCAGGCTACAAGTCTCTCCTGAGTGTGGCTCCGCATGTGCTCTCTCAACCGGTACCTGATCTTGAAGTAGGCGTCACACCCTGAGATAGAAACATGAAAAATCTGAGGTGATACAGGAAAGCTAACACATGTTCAACCTCCTCTTCTCAGCCATACCTGCCCAGTTGCAAAAGAGTGCCTGCTGTTGTTGTGAAAGAGACTGTTGCTCAGCACTTTCCACGTGATTGTCCACATGACGGTAGAACCACTCAGGATTATTAAATGTACTCTGTAAAAAGTAAACAAAAAAAAGGTCATTTCAAAAGTATTAATTGTGTTATCCTGAAGAAAGCAGCGAATAACTTAAAACTGAAAATGCCTACATCGCAGTGCTCCCACTGGCAAACGTATCCATCCGATCCTTCTGGAACCAGGTTGTTGCTGTGCACACCCTGGTTGCAGCTGGGTAGGTCAGGACGGGACTTCAGCAGCTGAGACCCGACAAACTTGAGCTTACCATGGTAGTTGTGGAAATAGGCATGTATTTCCAACTCTGTGGGGCTGCCCATGGACAGAAATTCACATCCACTCCAGAGACAAGCATATTCATCTAAAAAAAGACGAGATTTTTGTTAGTACACAATACTATAATAAATTCTCAGTAAGACTTTTTAAAAGTTACTGCATGCCTTAGTTGTTCATCAAGAACAAATGTATTAACCACCCTAATAAAGCCCATTCATTAGGTTCAGGAAAGTTAGTTGACAGACTGCAGACTGATTTGACTATTGTAGGTAAAACCATGAAGAAAAGTTTAAACAGCACTGTTTATAGTTAACTTAGTATCATGATCAGTCCGATTCCTCTAAACAGCCAATCCTATAACACATTAAACCAAAACTGCTGTTATTGTCTGCTAATGTGACTGCTACAGAGCAGGGGCCTCATTTATCAAACTGTACGTAGCAAAGCAAACTACAGGTGGCGTTTGCGGTTCAAAAAGGAAATGCTGCGCACTTCTACTTTCAGATTAATCAAAGCGTGCGCACGCACATCCTACACCTGTTTCCGTTTATAAATCAGAATCAAGTCTAAAGCAGGCGCACGTAAGGGAATGCCTTCCCACGCCCACATGGTGGCTATGAATGGTCAGGTGAACGCCGTGGAAGCAATTTTACTGTATTTCATAATCATCACTCACATGTACTCACATAATGTTCACACGTATAATAATCACACATATATTAATTTTCTTCACTCATTTGTCATTGGTAATCCATTCAGTATATTACAGGACATTGAAGTTAATCTTTTTCTACTCAGTTATAGTGCATGTCTGTATGAGGCCAGGCTGACCACTCTCTCCTCAGACCTTGGATATGGGAGCGTCTCGGAGACGCGCACCTGCTGGATAAGAATAAGTTGTTTAGCATACCAGCTTGTTTTTGAGTGATTCTCTTCTGAAACTGCGGGGACAGTGGCGCCACTCAATCTGGCATTTCGATTAGAGTCTGGCCTTGTGTTGGGAACTGGGAAAACATCAGATGTGTTAAAACTGTTTGTCTCTGATTTGTGGATCAGAGTTCTCTTCTGACTTCTCGTAGGTCAGAAGACCGCTCTCAACTCTAAGTAATTTGTTCTCTTTGTAATAAACCCATTTACTTTTACTCATACCAGACTCTTGGTAATTTTTGCTACAACAACGCCTGTAATACATTTTCATCACATCATTTCTATGATGGCTCGGGAGGGAAAAAAGAGGGAAGAAGTGGAATTTTTCGTCGCAGTGTCAGATGGGAAGACACGCCAGAGGTATCAGAATGTATGGCTGGATATCTCAGTCGTAGGGCATCCGCTTGCCATGCAGGAGACTGAAGTACGAATCCCACAGGGGGAATTTTCTTTGGAGAAAAGTGTCTGCTAAATGACACTAATGATGCTGGTAATTTAGTCATTTGTTTGATTGGTAGCAGTTTATTTAGTGTTAAATAATATTTCTTTCTAGTTGCTGGGTGCTCTGGTGGGCAGTGCAGAGGGACACAATTACAGCTATTATCCAGGTGGACAAGGAGTTGCAGAAAATAAAGACTGTCTTGACAGAAATTGAGACAATAAAAAAAAAAACCATTGTGCAAGAATAAATAAATAAAAGGAAATCCACATCTTGTGTGTTTCATTAGCATTGCATCACTTCTAGACCTCCAGCCTCCAGTCTGCATCCGGTTCTGCAGGTAGTGATGTTACGTCTGACACAAAAGCCCCAAAGCCTGCATCGAGTAAAGGGGGCGTGTCCAAAAGAAGCCTGAAGCGAAGTCCGTATTATTTTCCTCAACATCACATGATCAAAGACAAATGAGGCCCCGTTTTCCCTGATTCACGGAAGTGTCTCGTGTAATTCGGGCTGCTGAAAAGCCGTGGAAATGCAAGAAATGTTCTGCATAATTCCAGGTGACAGTCAGGTGATACAACACATGCAGCACTGACGAAAGCAAAATACCTCAGTAGTTTAGGAGTATTTTTTATACGATACATTCCAATAAGATAAGATATAACTTTGATCTGCTGAAATAAAAGACAGACAGACAGATATAGTAATAAAATACTTTATTCATATATTTTAATATATTTTTAGATTTACAATACAGTTGCATCATTGTGTTTACATTTCCACCAATATGTAGTTGACATATTGACAGGTGGACTGCTGGACATCAAAAGACCAGCAGATGTCAGTGCTACCAAATGAGATATTAAATAGTAATTTTGGCGATGCAATTGGCCAGAAAGACTCAACACATTCATGGGGCTTCATTAAACCATCACTATGTGCAGGAATGAATGACAAAAGCTACTTTTCGTACCGACTGCTACATGCTGGCAGCCGACTGTCCACCTTATTTAGCTGAATGTATTTTATATAACATGTAAGTATTGTTTCATAATGACAGAACATATTTTAGTGGTTGAGGTTTCTATTAATATCATCTCCCTTTTTCCTAAAAAATCCTGTTTTGTTTTTCCCCTGAGCGGGGCTCTTAGGAGAATTATTATTGAATGTGCGTCTTTATTCATTTCTGCAAACAGTTTTAATATCTAACATGTGGTGTGAAAGGTAATAGTGGATTGTGCACAAACGTCTCACCTTTCACATCATTGCCTTGATTTCATTCTGTACCGTTGGTGTCGCTGTTTCTGTTTCTCTATTATGTGCGTACTCCTGGGCAGAGTTACCGTGAAGGTAGGAACATTTTCCCATCAAGTTTGGTTTCATAAATACCAAAAGTTGACTATATTTGGGGTACGCTGTTTTTTGTTCCTACGCAAGCTTGATAAATAAGGCCCCAGATCTGCTTAGTCAACATTTTTATACAAGTGAAAAATTAGACTATCGCACAAAACTTAATTTAGTTTAGTAATTCAACTTTAAAAGGCAAACTAATATATTATACAGACTCATTATATGCCACATGGGATAATTCAAGCATTAATTTGTTATAATTTTGATGATTAAGGCTTACAGCTTATGAAAACCCAAAGATCAAAATATTGGAAAATTTGAATTATGTAAAAGGGTTCAACATTGTAGCCTCTAAGTGCCACATTTTAATCAGTTAATTAACTCAAAACACCTGCAAAGGACTCTTAAGAATGTAAATGGTCTCAGTCTATTTCAGTAGAATTCACAATCATGGGGAAGGTTGCTGACCTGACAGTTGTGCAGAAAACCATCATTGACACCCTTCACAAGGAGAAAGCATCAAAAGGTAATTGCAAAAGAAGGTGGATGCTCTTATAGTGCTGTTTTAAAGCACATTAATAAAAAGTTGGATGGAAGGTAAAAGTGTAGAAGATAAAGGTGCACAACCAGCAGGGATGACCACAGCCTGGAGAGGACAGTCAGGAAAAGGCCATTCAAAAATGTGGGGAGCTTCACAAAAAGTGGATTAAGGCTGGAGTTGGTGCTTTCAGAACTACCACACACAGACGGATCCTGGACCTGGACTTTAAATGCCGTATTTCTCTTGTCAAGCCGCTCCTGAGCAAAACAATGTCAGAAGCGTCTTACCTGGGCTAAAGAAAAAATGAACTGGCCTGTTAAACAGTGGTCAGCAAACTTTGCATCTCATTTGGAAATCAAGGTCCAGAGTCTGGAGGAAAAATGGAGAGGACGCAATCCAAGACACTTAAAGTGCAGTGTGAAGGTTCCACAGTCTGTGTTGATTTGGGGAGCCATGTCATCTGCTGGTGTTGGTCCACTGTGCTTTATTAAGTCCAGAGTC
The DNA here is from genome assembly GCA_037177495.1 of Rhadinocentrus ornatus. Taxonomy (NCBI): domain Eukaryota; kingdom Metazoa; phylum Chordata; class Actinopteri; order Atheriniformes; family Melanotaeniidae; genus Rhadinocentrus; species Rhadinocentrus ornatus. The sequence goes on along the minus strand of JBAMHW010000009.1, from coordinate 15,216,341 downwards.
AACGCAAACGTCTACCAGGAGATTTTAGAGCACTTCATGCTTCCTTCAGCAGAAAAGCTTTTTGGAGGTGCTGACTTTATTTTCCAGCAGGACTTGGCACCTGCCCACACTGCCAAGAGAACCAAAACCTGGTTCACTAACCAAGGGATTACTGTGCTTGATTGGCCAGCAAACTCTCCTGACCTGAACCCCATAGAAGATCTACGAGGCATTGCCAAGAGAAAGATGAGACACATGAGAGCGAGCAATGCAGAAGAGTTGAAGGCCACTATTCATCCTGGTCTTCCATTTTACTCCAGCAGTGCCACATGCTGATAACATCCATGCCACGCTACATTGAGGCAGTAATTCATGCAAAAGGGGCTCAAACCAAGTACTGAATTCATATGCACGACTGTACTCTTCAGATGGTCAACGTTTTTGTATTCAAAATCCTTTTTTATTGATATTATGTAATATTAAATTTTTCTCAGAATATGGTTTTTGGGTTTTCATAATCTGCAAGCTTGAAATATCTGTTTGCATGTAATAAGTCTAAATAATAGATTAGTTTCCCCTTTTACATTGAATTACTTAAATAAATGTCGTTTTGCACAATATTCAAATTTTTTGAGCTTATATCATATCAAAGTCAAAGAGATGTGTTTTGAAAAAGCCTCATGGGGTATTTTACATATGACACCGACATGTTTATTTGCCACTAGATTAAAAGAAAGATACAAGATAAAAGAAACCTTAGTGTAAAGCAGGGGTGTCCAGCTCCAGTCCTCAAGGCCTGCAGTCCTACAGGGTTTCTCTGCTCCTACACACATAATTCAAATTAAAAGGCTCTCCTTCGAAGCTTGTTATTAAGTGCTGCCGCAGGAAACATTCAAAACCTGCAGGACAGCAACCCTTGAGGCCTGACTTTGGACATCCCTGAAATTACTGTAACACACCTATCTATTTACAAAGAGTGCATGTTGTGTAACCTGGCTTATTTTGGTTTTCTTATAGGTTAGCGGCTGTTCACATGTTGCATTGCTGAAAACTTGGACTCAAGTTTAGCTTGTACACAGGTTCCATCCTCACTCACCCAACTCCTCCAGGGTGTCTTTGTCTCCCAGGTAGTCTTTCAGATGCAAGGACATATGGTCGCTCAGCTCCTCCATGGTGTGGCCACTGTAGCTGCATGAATCCCACTCACACACCACCTCAAAGTTGTCGAGCCTCTTTGTTGTCATCATGGTGGTTAGTGATGTGATTAGTCCTGGGCAGCTTAACACCAAAACATACAGCGACAGATATTTACTATGATAATCACTAAGCTACAACACTTTAGCTGGGAGACTATTTAACCAGTGTGATCGTAAATTAACTTTCTCGACGAAATGAGGGAACGTCAGCCAAAATCTTATAATTATACATAAAAGTTTTTCGTGTAAGACTTTGTATTTTTGTTAACAGTTTCGCTACCGCTAAAGCTGTCATGGTGTATGGATTTAACTTAATCGGGCTTTCGCTTAACCTGCACATTTATGACATATTCAATGGCAATTTAGAAAGAGACATGAATCCCTTAAGTTTAACCTATTTTCAAAAAAAATTCTTACAAATATTAATTTCCCAGCAGCTCTGTATTAGATCTTCTTCTCCTTCCCTCCACAGAGCTTGTCTAGTTTTGTTTATTTCCTGTATGACCCTCAAAGCGGAAGTTGTTCTTCTTCGTTGGTTTTAGATGAGCAAGCTCATAGACGAGCAAGCCGAGTAAACCGCCAGCCACTGTCCTCCAGAAAATTATAAATCCCATTTCCCCCAAATAGAGCTGCAGATAGTAGTGTTATAGTAGATTATTTTTTTAAAGTTGAAATGAAAAAGTTATTTAAGTAAATAAATGCTATGTAATTTAAAAAAATATATACAGAAGGTAAAATACAAGAACTTTACATTTTTTTCTCTCAAGATTAATTTGCTTAAACTTTTCATTTAAAATTAATCTGATTATACCAAGCTTCTAATTGGCACCTGCAGATTTTTTTCTTCTTATTTTCCTCTTGATTTTTTACTAGCACTTTAAATAAAAAGAAAATAAAATCATCAATCATCCATCCATGCATTATCCATTTAAGGCTCACTAGCATACCCTTCACGTCTACAGTTAATTCAGAATCACCAGTTTTTTTTTAACATACATGTCCTCAGACTCTTAGAGACTCTGACAGCTACGTCACAAAAGTACAGTGTACCCGTTGCTTTGCTGGCTATATTTGGGCATCGTATAAACAAAGCAAGAGCTGTGTCCACATCCTTAGCACAAATTTTAACTGGTTTATGGTGCGTGTTGGACCCTGCTCTTTGTCACCTATCCCCATTTGGTCTCAAAAGGAAGATGTCAAGGTATAGTCAAGGAGAGAGAATGTGTCTGCTTTGGGATCCTCCGGGTTCAGTGTTTTTGCAGAAGTTGTAGTTCTGTTCAATGCCCAATGGTTTGCAGCAGTGGGAAGTGGCCAGGAAGGAAATTCAGGCACCCAAATCTGAGACCTAAGTTCTCAGCCGGAAAAGGGTGGAAGGAGTGTTCTCTTCAAGTATAGGATGAATCTTTGCTTGAAACAAAAAAGTTTAAGAATCTTGAGAATGTTCACAAGTGATTAGAATGGAGCAACAGATGCACAAAAAGGTCTGAGATTAAACACTGCATGGCCAAAAATAAAAGTCGGCATCTGGACTTAACTAAGAAAATAGGTACGAGCCTCTTATTGGATAACTACTGCATGAGTAATTTTCTTGCAGCTGGCAACAAGTTATTTAACCCCAACTGATGTAAAGAGTAGCTTCTCATTTCTTAAACAACCATGTGGAAAGACATGTCCCTTGGTCGTGGAAAAGATGCTAATCTGTTTAAGAAGGGTCATTGTTTTGCATCAAGCAAAAGAAACAACTAAAATTAGGTTAAGAACTGTCCGACGGATTATAAAAAAGGCTGGAAGGATAGTGGAGAACCAGGTGAAAATGTGGCTGGAAAAAAATCCTGACTGATCGTGATCGGCAATCACTTAAAAATTTAGTGGAATAAAATCGAAGAAAATCTCCAGTAGAACTCAGGACAGTTACAGAGGGATAGGAGCAACAGGGTAAGAAGAGAGGCAGATAAAGTGATGCACCCATCATGTCTAGTGCCTACTGTACAAGGCTGTGGGGGCAGTGTTATGATCAGGGGGTTGCTGCTGTTGGTCAGGTCTAGGTTCAGCAACAGTATGTATCCATTAATAAGGTCAGCTGATACCTGAATATACTGAATGAGCAGGTTATTCCATCAATGATTTTTTTTCTTCACAGGCATATTGCAAGAAGACAAGGATTTATCAGGCTCAAACTTTGAAAGATTGGCTCAAGAAGCGCGGTACATCATTTTCATACATGAATTGGCCACCACAGAGTCCAGACCTTATGTTTTTAAATTGTTTTTAATTTCTATGTAATTTATTTTTCTTTGTTGTAAGGTGACCTTGGGTGTGGAAAGGCACCAAGAAAAAAATGTATTATTATTTTTATTAACTCCACTGTGAATCTTTGGGTTGTGCTAGAAAAGGCTTTGTGCTGTCGTCAGACTCTCCCATCATCAATTCAAGATATTGGGGAAAATTTAATGCAACACTAGATGGAAATAAATCTTGTGACATCACAGAAGCTTATCAAACCAACACCACAGCAAATGCTCCTTTAATCAAAGCAAATCTCTTTATTTAGTTTTTATCTAAGACACCACCCAAAGAATGTTGTAAAATGTGTTTTTACCAGATCTTTTTATCAATCATTTATTATAACAAAAACATAAATACAAGAACACTTTTTACTGTTAATATACTCCCCCACAAAAAAGTGTAGCTATTTGGTTTTTATAGCATTTAACCTAAATTTCTATGGTTGGTCTAACTGTCCTATTTAAATGTCACTAGGGCGTCTGGATAAAATTAAGCAGAATAACAAGGGTTTATTTATTATTAGTTTATTATTTCAGTACTTTTTTTAAATACTTGTTTAAAAAATTTCTTTTTTTCATACCAAAAACATAATCCGTTTTCGTCTTAGATGCACTGCAGGGATTTAAGATGCATGATAACAGTGAGTTTGGGAGCCTTCACATGGCTATAAATTAAACTCTGTTTGCCACGCTCTAATGAAAGGTTTCTATTTTTTTACTAAACAGCACAAAGATAGATTATTAATGTGGAGAAAAAAACAAAAACAATTACATCTTCTTTCCAGCCTGAGGCCACCTTGGACACTGGAAAAAATCAGTGTTAAGCAGAGGGAAACTTGAAGTACAGATTAATACTACTTTTAAATTACAGTTCACGCAATGCTTCAAGATTTAGCAACACACCTCCACTAGAGGTCAGGATTTGCAGACAATCGGGACCACGGGGAAGATGCCTGCCTACAAAGGTCTCAGTCAAGCATTTTTTATTAGATTTTGATAATGCAGAAGCGCACTAGGTCTGTTAAAATCATAGAACTTTTCTCTCAAATGCACATATCTGTGTTTGCAGTAGATGTGTTTGTGTGTCAGTGAACTGACCAGTGTAAAACTTTTAAACTTTGATCTCTCATCTTTGTTGCCAATGAATGGCTGGACCTTTAAATGATATTTTCCCATTAGCAGGTGAACCCATTAGGCTATTTTGTTGGCAGCATTTTTAGTTAAGGCCTCAAAATGAATTTACACAGTTCATTACCACATACTGAAATTAGTGCATAAAGTTGTTTTCATGATAACAGACAAAGACGAGACATGAACCAGACAGACAACTATTTTAGAGAGGGGGCAGAGTTTCAGCACATCCAATGCCATCACTGATGTCTCTTTTAATAATTTATGTTCATCTGCAAACACAACGGCCCATAAGCACTAAATTATTCATGCAAATTTGTGTCTGGATGACTTAATCACAGAAAAATCTCTACCAACAAAAAATGTGGAAAAAATGACCAAGTTTCCGTTTTTTGTTTGTTCTACAAACATCAAATATTTTGTTTTCAGAAGTTTCTTTCAGTAAAACACATATAATACAAGCTATCACGCTCTAGTGTGTCCTGGCTGAAGACAGCTCTAATCACGCATTGAGGCAAATGACGTGCAATGATGCGGGTGGGGGCTCACTTGCACTTATCATCATTACCATCCCCACCTGCCTGTAGATTATCTATCTCAGGAGAGCATTGATGGAGCCTGATGCTTCTGCTTCAGCACACAACCCTGGAAAGACAGGTCAAGTTCTGGAAAGAGTGCTTGGAAGGGCCCTTGTCATGGCTGCTGACCCCCTACTCCCTGAGTCGCGGGGCCAGTTTTTTCCTAGTCTGAAGACAACAGAATGTTGGTCGAAGTCCCTGTGGACAACTGGGCAGACAAGCATGACGGATTATCAGTAGGTCAATATACTGCTGCCGCTGCTCCGGCATGTCAGGACGTATCCTTCCTCTCACTGTGCCACCATGCAGCTGAAAAACTTCAGATGGACTGGCCCTTCCCTCCTCCTGTACAGAAAACCTCGCACTTCATCAGAATTTGTCTCCCGCCTGAGCCGACAATGGTCAAAGGTTTTTTGCTGATGTACCTTGCGGGGCGGCGTGGCTCGGCAAAGTAGAACGGTCGTCTTGTAACCCTAGGTTTGCCGGTTCGATCCTTGGCCAAGGCGACTTCATGTGGAGGTGTCCTTGGACAAGACACCGAACCCCAAATTGCTCCTGATAATTCGTGGTGAGTGCCTTGCATGGCAGCTTCCGCCATCAATGGGTGAATGTGATGTACAATGTACAGTGCTTTGGATAAAAGCGCTTTATAAATACAGACCATTTATCTGAACATTGTCATGATTGGAAACACAAGGGGTCCTTCTGTAAGAGACTGGAGGCTTAGTAGCCCACATATGGGCAGAGCTCCAGTGGACTTCTTTGCCACTGTGTCCAACACACACTGCCTGCTATTCTTTTCCATAATGGATCAATGTGCACCTATGGGAATGGATGCCCTTGCTCATCCATGGCCCAGAGTGCTGCTGTACGCATTTTCATCTATGAAGATGATACTATCAGTTCTGGAAAGGGCACGCAGATAGGGTCTGTCCCTGATTTTAGCAGCCCCATGGTAGCCAGTGAATTCATGGTACACCAAAATGGTCAGTCTGCTGGCAGCAAGGCCGTCGGCTCCCTGTCCGGCTTTGTATTGAGCGGTCCAACAAAATTGCTGAGGGCCTGCCTCCCAATGTGGTGGCAACAATTTAAAGTGCCAGAGCATCTTCCACTAAAGGCTTGTATGCTTTTAAATGGCAGGCCTTTGAGCAGCAGTGTCAGCGCAGGAACATCGTTCCTTTTTAGTGCTCTGTTGTGGATGTTTAACATTTCTTCAGGAACTCCTAAATTAAGGTCTCTCATTTTCCACAATAAAGATCTATTTAACTGCCATTTCAACCCGTCAAGTTGGTTTTGATGCAAGGCGCTCATCCTCTGACCATGCATTTTTTTGAAAGGGGTCTATAGACTGAGACCTGTAATTACATCAAAAATCCTTTCATGGGATTTGACCCTAGTGCACAAGGCCCTTTGGGTTCTCCATTTGAGCCTGTTGAGTCTGTTGATGTGAAATTTCTGTCATACAAGACTGCCATCATGAGCCAGGGGAGTACCTGCGGGTGACATCACCAGATGAGCATCTCTCTAATTTTGGCCTAGGTTCGGGACTGCTCTGCAAGATGCGTATGTATTATACGTATTATACATGTATGTATGTATTATGTCCCATAGTGTATGTGTTGTACCAAGTGATTCGAATAAAAGTGAACATAATGTTATGCACTGTTCCCTGAAGGAGAGAATCGAGGTACAGTTTGTCTCCCAGCTAGGCTTGGTGAAAGGTGGCTATCAAACTGAGGATGATGTTGGTATATAAAGTGAGCGAGGCCCCGCCCATATCGTCAAATGTCTTTTGCCTCAAAGCGTAATTATAGGTGTCTTCAGCAAGGACATGTGAAAGCATGATATTCCATACTATATGTGTTGTACCTTGTTCCTCTCCTTCAGTGAACAGTAGTTATGCATAACATTACAATTTGCATTTCCAGACATTAATGGTGACATCTGCTATTTCTTGAAAATCCTGCAAGTGGATTTAATATTTTGGGGGACAGTAACATTTTCATAGCTCACAATGGAAAACGGCAAGACAAGAAAGCAGTGGTACAAACTGAACAAAACAGAGACAATAGTTGCAAATGGATAGCAATTTATTATATTGTATATAAATAATAATAAAAAAAACCATAAGGCACATGAATGACATACACCTTCGATGACTTGAAAAGTCTGTGATTTGATTAAGTTTGAACTATTTGCCCACTATTTCTGACAAGTATGGAGGAAACAATGCACTGAGCATTACATAATCGATACCATCCCCACAGTCCCTACAATGTGCTATACAAATAAACTTTACTTGCCTTGCCTTACAGTCAAACATGGTGATGGCAGCATCGTTCTGTGGGGATTTTTCTTTGCTATTTCTGTGAGTTCAGTCAGGACAGAGTCAAAGATCAACACAGAAAATTATGAGGCACTCTTGGATGAGAGCCTTTTCCAGAAGCTTCAGGTTCTGATCAGTTTGAGGCACATGATTACATTACAACAAATAACAATCCTTATGTAAGCACAGTAGTTTGGGCATCTGGAATGTGGAAATGATTGTGAACTGATGTTTCCCATGCAGCTTTGCTGAACTTGTACAGGTCTACTGAGATTAACAGGAGACAATTCAAAAAGGAAGACATGCCAAGCTTACATGGTCTTTCCTAAGACTTGAGATTGCTGTTTTGGTTGTAAAATGAGTATCATCTTGTCTGAAGTCAGGATCCACAGACAGAAAAGGGTGGATTGCCCCCTCTGAATAGGGGAGAATAGGTGTGTCAAGTTAATGAGTTTATATGTCTTGAGGTTGTTCATGTTTGGGGCTAGAACAGAACATAATACCAATACCTCACATAAAGGATGCAATAAGCCACAACACAAGAGTTTGTAGCATAATTTTTAATCAGTTCATTCTGAGCAAGCTGAGAATACAAGCACAATATCACAACACAATCTGCAGCGGTATGACATTCTCATCACTTCACTCTGGTCTGACGCCACAAGCAGTCCAAACCAGACAGCATTTAATATGAGATATATAGCACCAAGGTGTTGGAGTGCATAGCAGCACTTGTAGTGGTTGGGTCAGTCTAGATGCTAGCAGGCAGCAGGCTGAGGAGGTCAGACATATTAAAAAGAAAAAAGCATCCCCTCTCACACACCCACACAGAGAAGCAAAAAGTGGAGGCAGACTCACTGTGCCTTGAGCTCAAATAGTTCCCTCACACACTGCAGCCACCAAGGCCAGTGAGGGCATCACGGTAGATGAAAACCAGAAAGGAAAGGCTGGGCTGACATTTTAGTTAGTAACACTTCATGTAGCTCACAATAAACACATGATTCCAAACAGTAGCATTTTAAAGAGCTGAACTTTAAGTCCTGGCCCATTCCTTGTCTTTCAACACCTGGAGACATCAGCCCATTCACAGGGAACGTTGTTGAGTAAATATAGGAGATTCTCCCTTTTAGACCTAAATGCATATTTATGTTTTAAGTTAGCACAACTACAGTATTACAGCTTAGAAGATAAGGTGGAAAACAATGCCACAAAATACTGCATTGTCAGAAAATTGCAGTATTTCAATTTAAGGTGTGGATCTCTGTTTTGTTTGCAATAAATTGTGAATGAAATCATACGGCAGCTTTAACTAGACGTTGATTTGACTAACTGAATGTACCATTTGGTGTGATCAGAATCTATTTCTACACATGCATTACATCTGAAAAGGTCTTCTCTCTATACATTTATCTTGAATTGCTCAATTTACAAGCTAGAATGTGACTGCGGAGCACAGTCTGCTAAAATGTTGCTACTCAACCAAAATCAGGGTCTTGCATGCAAGCTGTAGCAATTATATTACAGTTAATTTGGTTTCTTAGCAACCAAGCTGATGAAACCAGATATCATTCAGAACAATGAAATGAAAACCAGGACCATACAGCAGAGGCACTGTAATTAGGAAACCATAAAACAGAGTTTGCACTTTCACAAAACCCTTTGTGTCAGTCTCAGAGGAAAAGCATCTCTTTGACATTTTAACAATCATTTTAATACGGATCTCAGTCATCCATTCAGACAAAGATAAAAATGCCCTTTCATACACATACTGCATGTGTACCGATGGCTCTTTTTGAAGATTGACATAAAATAGAACTTATATGTGCAAATTATGTGCTCAATAATATAAAGCAGTTCTATACAAAGAAATCACTTTCAAACATTCATATTTTCACACGCATAGTTAACAGTGAAATTATTTGCGTTATTCTAAAAGCTTAATGTCAGTGCCCGTTCAAAGGTGAACTATGTAGGACAGGACAACAGGTAAGGAGGTAAACCAAAGGGAAGAGATTCAGCTATTTCATTGTGTAGCTTGTTATCACACACTTAAAAGTGTAGTGATGGACCACTTCTACTGTTTTGCTTCAGCCAGTCTATTGCTGATCTCTTTGCTTTTCTTGGTCACAACTTCTTCTGGTTTGGGTTCTGATGCACCCACAGAAGGTTTCTTCTTGGCTGAGAAGGAACTAGAAATCTGCCTCTCTTTAGCTTTTTTTACCATCTTCCCTGTTGTTGTTGTTGGTGCCTTTTTGGGTTTGGTGCGAGACACTGGTTTACCCACCTGAAAGAGAAAAAGTAAAACCATTTAATATTAACTGATGGTAAAGCAACAGTTTGATATTTTGGGAAATAGGTCTGTTAGCTTCCTTGCTGACAGCATGAGAAGATCAATGTCTCTCCATTAATCTGAAGCCAGCTGCTAACTGACTTAGCTTAGTATAAACGCTAGGAACACTGACAGCTAATCTGGTTCTGTACAGAGATATTGCAATACAAGATTTTATGTGGTAAAACTTTAGCATGTTTCAAACTGATTTTTTCCCCAAGAGCACCAAATAGCTATTTGGTTAGGTTTAAGCATCAACACTAATTGATTAGGTTTAGGAAAAGTGGTTGTGATTTGGTTTAAACTACAGAAAAAGTGTGTTAATTGGTGTCAAATTTGTTAAAATTTCAGTGCCAGTTGGTAATAACAAAATGTCGGAGAATGAGGAAAGACAGTCTAATGCAAAGCTAATTTAATAGGCTTAAACATCTAAAAGGGTATGAATTTTTCCCCAAAATACCAAAAATGATTCTTAATCAAGTTTAAGTCCTGTTTTAGCAAGCAACACATACCTTTGTTTAAATCCTGCCACTCAGAATAATGACAGACAAATTCAATCTTTTGGTACAGGTGACATCTACATATATATATATGCGATTAGTGCAATGACAAGAAATGAAACAGCACAAAAAGGTGTATTTGTGCCTTTCCTTCTGCAGAACAGCAGTACGTGCATATTCTTTTAAATAAACTTTCATAGAAAACAGCATACAGAATAAAAAGTATATATTAGTATATGATATGAGTATATTGTGCTTTTAAGCATGAAATATTTTGGTTCAGCCATCATTAGTGGTTGCAAAACTCAGAAGCTCAACAAGCAGCTGGATGATCTGTGGCTCAAAGACCAGCTGCAAAAATGTGTGTGCAGAGATTAATGTGGCCTAAAGTCAGGCACTCAGCTCCTCTTTGCTCTTCTGAGTTGCCACAGCAATAACAGTCTGATTGAGGAGCTCTCAGTTTCTATAAATAAATTGGTGCGCAGCAACAAAGTTGCAAAACATGCTCAACCTTTGTTGAATAAATAAACCTTATAAACTCATATTTTGAACAAGATGGCAAAGACTGTAAAAGACTGAAATAATGAAGGGCTCTATTTCTGTGAATTAAGGGATAGTGGTGCAAAGTCAGTGGGCTCTAAGCAACAACAAATATCTACAGTATACACTGTGTAAAAATTAAATAAATAAATAAACTAAACACGATGCATTCTATCATTGTGTTCAACATATAATTTAACTTTTTTTTGTAAAATATTCATTTTACTGTAGAACTTAAAGAATAATAAAGATCTTCTTGACCTGAGCTGGAAACTGCTACAGCACAAACAAAGCGTAAACAAGTCTTGCTAACGGAAAAATACCCAAAACGCATAGCATCACTTACCACAGGCATAAACGCTACAGTGCCTCTCAGTTATGTGCAGGCCAAACATTTGGAGCAGAGTATATTTCCCAAGTGCAATTTGCACCGTAGTATGTCACCAAAATAGAGCCTTCAAAAAATGGGAAGATGTATACATCTATTCTGTATGTTGATAGCATATTTATCCCTCTGCCCTCTTGCATAAACTTATGGTTAGTTGTTGAAACTTCAACAATTTCTGGTGCAGGCTAAGAGGTGAGCACACAGTGAACATGTGGCTAATAATTCTGGGAGGGTTGTATCAAGCAGCTGGGTGAAACATGTGACTGTGGCTCACACAGGCCAAGATGCATACTGTGTGTCTGTGCATGAACAGTATGCATATTTGTCTGATCAATCTGAGGTCAGCACCCATGCCTTCTAGAAGAAACAAACAACACACCTGACTACAGCAGATTTAGAGCAGAGCTGCTCTCAGTCTCTGAGAAGTCCTACAAGAATGAAGAGAGGGAGTGGCCACATGAACACACCACTGTTATCACATGGTTAGCCATTTAGCCTGGTGCAACATAATCATTAGAAATGCTGTATTCTTTTAAGATAGGATGGCATTTAAGCTGGTGTTTATCAGAAAACCAAGTGCAACTTTGTCAGTGTGTTTCTAATGAATAACAAGTTAATTGCAAAATAAATACTAAAATACTAGAACACAAGTTTAGATGTGACTATAAGGAAGGCATGTATTGTATGTCAATTTATAGAGGAAAAATAATTCAGGCTTTAAATAGCAGTAGTATTTTTGCAGACTTGAACAAAGGTCTGTGGATCTCCCACCTTGGCAGGCTCCTTGCTCGGCTCGCTATACAGGCTGCGTATCCTCCTGCGCTCCAGCAGCTTGTTGTCAGTCACCTGAGCCTTCACCTGCTCCCCTTTAAAGGTGGCACTGTAGCTGGTTTCCAGACTAGTTTCCTCTGCAGGCGGTTTATACTGAGACGGAACTTTGATGGGCTTCACTGGTTTCACATCCTTATATGCTTTGAACTCAGTCCTACAAAATCAGAAGAAAACATCACACATTTTTTTTTATCATTATATGAGAAAACAAACAAACATCCTCACATTGGGAAAGCTGGAGAGAGGCAAACTACAATAAATAAAATAAATATAATCTGTATCAGGTTGAAGAGGTTTTATGTTACAGAAATGGTTAAAATAAATATAATCTGTATCAGGTTGAAGAGGTTTTATATTACAGAAATGGTTAAAATAAATATAATCTGTATCAGGTTGAAGAGGTTTTATGTTACAGAAATGGTTAAAAATGCATGTTCGCCACACTAGGTATGGTTTTTGAAAGGCATATAAGACATCATGAGAAGCTCTTTAAATGGTGTTTGACACATAATGGAACTAAACTGATTCATTAACAAAAGGAGAATTAATGTTAACTATTAGCAGCAAATTCTGCCGAAAAACATTTGCAGTCTTTTGCAAACTATTTGTTTCCTGATCACAGCTAGTTTGTTCTTAATGAAAACGTTATCTTTAGCATGTATGTTACCATTGTATTTAAAAATAAATATATAAGACCCAGCAGGGAAGCACATTTCAAGATTTACATGAACAGGAAGTAGAGTGAAATTTAATCTTATGGATACTAATAAATGCAAAATCTCTGTTGTATCAACAGGTGACACAGGGGCAAATCTAGAAATTTTGTGCACAGACCTAGAAAAGTGGCACATGTAAAAGAAACCCTATAAAAGGGTCTAAATTTGGGGGGAAATGAACTGATTCTTACAAATAAAGTGGTTATCTGAATTAAAAAACAAAGAAAAACTTATAAAGGCAAACAGTCAATAATATATACAGTATTTTCTTTGTCAAAATGGTTAACTTAGGATGCTCCTGCTTTATATGGGTGTAATCACTACTGCACATTTATACTTAATTGAGGATGAGAAAAACTTCAATCACAAATCACAAGTTTAATCAATGTTTCTTCAGCATTAGTGGCTCTTTAACTTTGCACAGTTGTCACTTTAGTGGTTGTATGAGTTTTATGTCATCATAAAATCTAAACAGTTTGGAGTGACAAATATTATCACACATGTAGACAGTTGGTGAGATGAGATGATGCTCTATAAATGCTACATTATGTTCAAAAATCGACATTGAAGATTGATTTAGCCTATTCTTGGGGTGACACTTGGAGTGATAGTCAGATTAAAGTGGTGGATTGTGTCCCTTAGATTAGTTTTTGCTTCCATACAGATTTAAAAAGTTCATTTCATTAATAATTTATTTTTGTTAACTGAAAACACAAGTACTACTGCACTTCTTTTAACCTAAATGTAACTGTCAACCTTTTAACTTGCCTTTGTCCCACAATGCATCATCAATTCAATTTGGAGGAAGCACGTGTAATAAAACCATGTTAGGACACACGTGATTGCATTCAGACCCTTTTACTGACATTACTCATTCATGGGCCGCAGTATTGATTTGATAGTAATCCCGATAAGAAAGGGCAGGGGGGAGGGGGGATCTATGTTGCAAAACTCATCTGAGGTAGTATCGGTTACCTTCTGATAGATTGTAATAAGAGACTGTGCAACTCTAAATTTTCACTGATAATCTTTAAATGATGTTTTAAACCAGATGCTGTCTCTTTGGTCTGTTGCCTCATGCTTATAAAGTTACAGTCAATGAAATGAAAACCTAATATAATTTCACTGGTTTAAGTCTAAGCTACACGCTTACCCTCACACACTTACCTATAGCTGCTAGAAGTCGACATGACCTCCTTTATCTGTCTGTTGAGAGCGTCTGCAGCTGCTCTGCCTCTCCGCTGCTCTGCGCTCACATCTGCAGGCATCTGTACCTCAGTCTTCTCACTTGCTTTCCTCTCAGTCGACTTTTCCCTGATCTCGCCTCTCTTCACCAACTCCTTTGTTTCTTTCTCCTGCAATTTCTCCTCGATCTCACTCTTCTCGACGCCGCTTTCGGCCTCGGCGGCCGCATGCTCCTGCTTCCCGCCAGCAGTGGCAGTCGGACTGGGTTTGGGGATCCATGGGTGGTCGTGCTTCTTCGGTATAGGCCAGGGCTTGTAATCTTTCTGATACTGAGTTACGTTGTTGAAAGGGGCCGGTGGCGGTTGGTACTCATTTCTGGGTTTGCAGCTGGGCTCGGGGCGCACTCTCCACGCCTTAAAGTCTTGACGCATGACGGACGCAGCAGAGCCATCTTTGCCCGCTGCGGCACCCGTCGCGGGCGGTGCCTTCACAGCCTCCTGCTGGTCGGGATGCGGCTGGGTTTCTATGGCAATGGCACCGACCTTCTTCTGTTTCGGCTGCGGGTGATGGGGCAGGTGCTGCACATCGGCTACATCGGAGTATTTGGTGAAAACCAACGGCACCGCGATATCTCCTTTATCTAGCTCGGTCCAGAAGCGGTTGATGCAGCAAGCACGCGTAATGCACGGCCATGCCATAGTGTTTAATTCTAAAAGGGATGCACAGGGTGGGGAAAAGATCAACTCTAATTCGGGGATAAATGTTTGGATAAACGTCCTACTTACGACTCGAAACCTCTAAATCCGGTCAGGGTTAATCCTCTGTTGTACAGTTCTGTTGCAGAGACTAAGTAAAAGGAGTCTGCACGCCTCCCTCTGTCTCCTCCTGCAGGGTATTTGTTCTCATTGAGGTTTAAGACTTTGGGGCTCGCCGTGGATGCACATTACTGTCTGGTTGCGCATCAACGTGACCCCACCCACACTTGTGTGATGTCCCGGGTCTGCACTGTGTGTTTTTATGGTGAACTATCACCTGAGCTCGTCAGCATCTGGCCAGCACAGAGGGAGGAGGCACAGTTAACCCCGTGCTGTCATGTTGGAAACTTCAAACTGCAGCACATCTAACAGGAGTTGGCTCATTTTTAAAGGAAATGGCCACAGAAAATCAAAGAAACTGTGTCACCTAAAGTCGGATGACGGAAACTTCTATTCTTCTATTATTGCCAAGGCAAATGCTGGACTCAGTCAGTTTCCCCATTGGTTTAAGATAAATAGATTATTACTCAATTTTAAGAAATCTAACTTCATTATTTTCATAAATAGGAACAAGAACCTACACAGAGCCAACATTTAAATAAATAATGCACGCGCAAAGGTTTAATGAGCAAAGTTTTTAGGCGTCTCCATCAATTGGAAGCTCTGCTTTAAGAGTCATTGTGAATTTGTTTGTAACGTTTCAAAGTTGGTGGGCGTTATAAAAATGGGTTAAACAGTATTTTAGAGCCCTTTTCCAACCTAAAATTAGTTTAATTTACCCTTACGTTTCTAACTGTAAAATAATTTGCACCAGTTCTTACCTTTATTTACAAGCAACCTATGGATTTAAGAAATCCTTTGTAAGAATAGCCACCAACTTTTATTTAACCTAAAGTAAATCATTATTTTAACACTTACACACACAATTTGAGGTCAACAAGTACCAAACAGGGATTTTAAAGTGAATTAACCTTCCAACATCTCTACATGTTTTTTTTAAAATGACTTTGATTCCAATTCTTCTAATGCACAGTTGATAAGTGGTAAGTTTATCAAGGTGTGGTGCCATGACAGAAAATCTAACAGAATCATGTTTCTCTTTTAATACATTTAAGATGAAGCTAAAAAAAAAATGTTATAGTCACCTTTACATCATTGTCTTGTATATGTAGTCTTTAAATATCTTTTTAATGCTGTATAGTATATGTGTATCAGAAGACATGCATATATGTGTGCATTCTGTGTCAAAGAGCGCACAATAAATAAAGTTAGATATAAGATGGGGATGGTTGCTTATCAGCCCTTTGGGAACTGTAATTTTTATGTTTTAACATTTCTTTTACTGATCTTTTTTAATGATTTATGTATCTAAGTACAAATAAACAAACCGTACTTAGAATTCTCTGTTGTCTGAGAGAAATCCACAATAATTCACATGTCTAAGGCAGCAAGAAGATGGTTCAAAACATTAAAGAAACAGGGTTGTTTTAGTTTTAAGTACTAATTTATTTTAGCTCTTTATAAAATGTTTTATTGAAAGAAGCAGAATTTTTAATCTAGGTGGCATCACAACAACAGTAAAGTACAAAACTCAGCTACATCTACATTAAATCCAAGTTTTAACAATAACGTACACAACAAAGCGGTATTTTCCTGTGCTATGGTGTCACAACACTTTTAATGGTCAACTAATGTAAAACTAACAGTAATTCTTGAGGAAATTAATAAGGAGCATTTAATCATGGACGGTGTTGACATGGAAGAAATCCCTCTCTCTCGTGCTCTTCTAGCTTCAGCCAGCGGAACTGCTCGGTTTTAAATCCAAGCTATCTGTCTCCACCGGGTGGTTTCATTTAAAAGCGCACAGTGAAAAGATGCCAATGTTTTAGTCAAGGAGCAAGGCTCATCTACCAAGGTTAAACAAAAAGGGTGATGACAGAAAAAAAATTAAAATGTACATGTATGTAATACAATACTGTTCTACAGGTTACAGCGTCTTTACAGAGAAACATATTTCAATCTCCTGATCCAGAACTTTGAATAAAAAGATCACTGCCTCCACATTTTGGGGTTTTCGTCAAGAACTTAGCTCCAATAACTTATTACAAGTATAACACAAATTAACTAAAAAACTGTTAATTCAGTTTGGTCTCAAGGCAGTAAGTTGAGCTCACTGCTAGCTCATTCTGTCACATCTTACTCAGCCGTTTCCTCAGCCTCTGTTTCCGGGTCATCCTCTGGATACAGTCGGCAGTATTTGTCTACCATGACATCCAGGTCATGTTTAACATGAGTGTTAACGTGGAGCATTGCAAGACTTTTGTTCCACTGCTGAGCATGCATGTTGTCAAAATACACCTGCAGCCGTTCACTTGCTGTGTCACTTCTGCTGTCTTCCAGTTTGAGCACCGGCAGAGTGGAAAGCACCTTCAGGAAGGAGTTGACGTTGGGAAAGAACTTGACGTCTGGAAGCTGCAGCGTTTCGTGAATGGTGGTGGGCAGGCGCACCTCTTTGCCTCTGTGTTTCCATTTGATCCTCCAGCAGTGAAGCTCGGCAGGAAGCGTGTCAGGATTTGGGAGGTCGCCACGGTAAATCTCGGCATAGTTCTCCTCGGTGGTGTTAAACTTCATTTGGCCCATGACAGCTGGAACAAGCGACAGGCACTTCAGAGCTTTGAGGTTGGTGTCAGAAAACATGTCTTCTACTTCCTGCATGATGCCACGGATTACCGGTATGGTCACATACTCCTTAAAGTACGGCTCTGCGTGGACTTCAGCCACTTCAGCCGCGCGCTGCTTCCGGAGGAACAGCCTTGGAATTGATACAGGAATCTCCATTACGGTCGCCACGCTCATAGCCTCCTCGTACCAGAATTCATGGTAGACATCAATGTTATCATTAACCTCATGTAGAGAATGCAGGACTGCCGTCAGACTGTTAGCAGCGGAAAACACATCAAGTGTTTCCCCTTGTAGATTCTTCCCAAAGGCTCTGGTGAACGTGAGGACATTCTTTAAGATGACAATGGTGACAATGACCTCAAAGTCAGCAAGAATTTCTGCAATTAAATATGCATTTGCTGTGGTAGAGCTGGCAAACTGTCCATCAACATTGTCCCGAACATTGTCCATGCACACTAACAGCGCAGGTAATATATCCAGCAGCACATCAAAGACGTTGTGCTGCTCTGTCCAACCTGAACTACAAGCTTGTTTTAGTGCAGTTCCTCTCTCCTCATTCTTCTGATAGTGAATTGAGATGGCTTTCTCTAATTTAGCCTGAGTTAACGGAATGTAAAAGAAAGCACTAATCCTCCTCAGAGTTTCCATGACAACCTGGACATTGGGAAAAGGTAGGTTGTTGGCCAGGTGGATGTTCAACACCATATGAGAGCAAGGCATTTGCAATGCAAGTGGATACTTCTCCATGAGAAGTACAGCCACTGCTTTCATCTTGGTGGTGGAACTTCCGGTGGCCTTGTGGGCCTGACCGCGACAGTCTTCCATGCTGAGCCCCCAGCGGTCGGTCAGCTGGGCTTCAAGCCTCTCCACCAGTGCGGCCTCATCCCCATCTCCAAATGGCAAAAAGTCCAAAAACTCCTCTCTGAGAATGTTCTGCTGATTCACAAAGCGTAAAAAAAGAGGTAGGTGCTTCTCATTGGCAAATTCAACAAGGTCACCTGTCACCAGGGAGAAGAAGCGACTCTCTCGAACCTCCATGAGCATCTCCTCTCTAACAGTGTTCTCACAAACGTCCAGCAGCTGACTTTGCTGGGCTGCAGAAAGGTATTCTGCATTCACAGCTGTTGCCTCAAACCGATTCCTCAGAGCTTCATCTCCAGCATTCATGCAGTAATCGAGGAGGGTCTGGAAGTTGTTGGACTTGAGATCAGCTTCAGATACTCTGACCGCCGCTAACGGAATCCCCTGTTTTGCAAACATGAGTAGAATTTCAAACAAAGACTTTAAGTGATCACGATACTCCTTCTCCTCTGTCGACAGTTGAGGTTCTTCCTCATTGGTGTTTGTGCAATCTTCATCTTTTTTGGAGACAAGTTGTGCAGTCGAAGATGCCACTAGGAAAAAGCAGAGAAGACGAGTTGTTCTAAGTAAATACAGAATAAAATAACATTCAAGTACCAAAACAAATTTCCAGATGACTCACATCTCCTTTCTTTTATCCTCTTTATATCCTCTTCAGTCTGAAAGAAAACACTCGAGTTAATTTACAGAAATCCATTAACAGTTAAATTATGAAACTTAACACTGAAATAAAGAGCAAGCAAAATTTTTTCTTACAAGTTCTTTAATCCGCTTACGATGTCTGGTGTGAGGATTTTTTAAGTGGCTTGTGAGATCAAATATGGTTGGAATGGCTGTATCCTTCAATACAGTCCTATAGGGACTCTAAAAGGCAACATACTCATATCAGCAATACTTGGGAGACACTCTTCTGTGACGCAAACATTTTGCAGGGAACACGATCAAGAATGAAGTCATACTCACAGTTTTACAAACCATGGCAGGATCGAAGTGTTTGGCACATAACCTGTAATGCTTATTCAACTGATCTGATGTTTTGGCCTCTAGATCTGCCCTGCGGCAGTTCTCCACCCAGATTCTGCATCTAAAAAATAGAAATAAAAAAACACATTTACAAGATTTAATTGATTTTAATCTAAAATACTAAACTCTTTAGCACTCTCAAAAGTAGCATTTTTCTCTTGCTCCAACTTCTTGATAAGGAAAGCGCATGTAAAATATTGCAGTAAAACGTATAAACTTATTTTAATTTTGATGATACATGCCTCTTATAATTTTTAAAGCAATTTATCATTATAACCTAAAATAGCAGTAATTATCCGTCACAAGTGATATCCATCAATGCAAATGCAACCCTGTTGCCAAAAACTACTTGCCACAAGCTTGCAATAGGACAACAAAAAACACAAATTTTAACATTTTTGCTGCTACAATGCAATAATGGCGTAACAAATTAAAACAATTGTTTGCGTTTATATTTTTAATAAATCCTTAATTTCTCCATTATGATGGTGGGACATGGAGGTGTCTAGAGGCAAGATGGAAAAGCTCAGCAGGCTGGCTCTATGGATGGATTTGAGAATAAACAAAACATTAATGGAGCAGCCCATGGGCGTCACCCCTATGGAGGATGATGGTGTTTTAACATTTCGAGTTGAGAGGGTTCCACACCTGCACTTTAAAAAAAAAAAATTCTGCGTTGTGCACAAACATGGCTGGTCTAGTGGCTCCGGTCTTCTCCGTGTCTCCTCCTTCTCTTGTTCTGCCTATCATGATGGCTGACAGTGATCAGCTGATCGGCTTTTCTGTTGCAGGTACTGTCTCTCTTTTAGTGTTTGTTTATTGTTCAGGTGAGGAAGAATCTAGCAGTTCATGGGTCATACCGGCACATATTTACCCCCAAGTGTTGTCTTTGTCAGGACCTTTCAAACACAGTAGCTGACAGCAGCTTTGGAATAGATC
>JBAMHW010000009.1:15180022-15195997 GCA_037177495.1 Rhadinocentrus ornatus | reverse complement strand
TATATGATCTGTTGACACCATCTGAGCCTGACATAATCTGGGTCTTTGAAATAAAGTCTGATTTTTTTTTTATTTTCTTTTTTAAAGCCGTACACCAGTGATGATGTAGATCAGTGGTTCCTGGGACCCCTTCATGCATATCCTAAAAAGCCATGCCCCAGCCTGTGCTGAAACCATGCTTGGTTTTAGGCTTTCAAAAGTGAGATTCTCACCATAAATAATGTATTCTGGCTGAGTCCTGTCTTTCAATAAAGCCAAAGTGAAAGTAAGGTAATTAAATTAACATATAGCCTTACTTTTTTTTTTCTTAAAATAGGAAGAATGTGTGGACATTGATCACAATGGCTCTTAATGTTCAAAGCCTCAGGGCCCCCCTGTGCTCTTTAGAGGACCCCCTTGGGGTGTCCCAGACCCCAGGTTGGGAATAACGAATTAGTTCCTGTAAATGTTTGTTTGCATTATATAGAACTTGCTGTATATAATCTCTTGTCTGTTTCTTCGGATTTTGTGTAACACATAGGGTTGTCTCATATAGCAATTGTGCTATAAATAAATTTGCCTTGTCTTCATATGGTAAATGGTAGTTGGCATCACATTTCTTTCTTTTTCTATCACTACAACAGACTTTATTTTAAGTAAAAGCCTAAATCCTTCACAGATCATTGTTTTTTTTAAGACCTCCAAAACGGGAATGTGTACATTCATGTGGGTAAATGAAAACGTGTGTTTTGCATTTAAATGTTTTTTCAGTTAAATACGGTTGATTTGGGCTTTTACTTTAAATAAAATCCGAGTTGCTTTTTTTTTTTTTCTTTTTCAGGCACTCAGACTAAACTTTAAAATTGGTAGCTACTTAAGCTGCCTTACCTCTCTGGATCTCGTGGAAACCGAAAAAAAGCCAAATCTGATTGAGTGCTCTTCCGTGTACAGTTCGGGGCCGCGCAAAAATTCGGCATGTTTCAAGCTACGTAGCTGGCTAAGCTAAAGTAGCTCGCCAGTGTCATTCGATGACTTGGGTGGTTTCCTTTATCAAATAAAGGCGGCGTTTATGATGGCTAAAACTAAAATCCGACTATCATGGCGACAAAAAGTGTTGGATAGATGTTTTCGTAAAGGACTCTACACTCACTCCAAATAATATACAATATACCCAACGGCTGAATTTAGTCGATGCTCGCTTTGCAAAGTGATGCCATGCCCACGACGTACATGATTGGAGATAACCAAACTTTCAGGCATAGCTATTGGTTGCTCGATTCGCCATTGAGCACACGGATGAGCCAATTCTTCTTCTATGTTCTCGATTTCCGTAATAGCACCATTTTGCCGCAAAATGCTGCCACCTGCCGGCTTAATTTAGTACATCACTTGCGTCACTTATTCGCAGTAACTGATGTGTAGGGCCGGACGACTAGTTTGATTATGGTTGTCTTTAGGAAGCAAGCAATCATATAAAGATTTTTATTTTATTTCGACCACCAGTTTGTGTGTAAATATATTGATGACATTAAGCTCTAGTTAGTATCGAAAATACAATTAGCTGCATTTTATGATGAATTTGGTGCTCCATATGGGGGTTAAATGAATTAAAGGCAGACTAGCTAACACACAAATACTGACCTTATAGAAATAGCCATGCCCTCTTGTATTTCATTTTGGGTAGGTACAATGGCTCGTTGGTCTAGGGGTATGATTCTCGCTTAGGGTGCGAGAGGTCCCGGGTTCAAATCCCGGACGAGCCCACTTTTCGCTGAAATTGGAACTAAACATAATACTAATGTATAAGGTAGTTAATTTTCCCAGGCTGACATAGTCCTATAGAACTAGCGGCATCCCAAGCAGTGGAAACTTCTGTTTCGAATCAAAAAGAGTTCGCGAGAACGAAAATGCATAATGGAATAAAAAGTTTGACATGAAAATTAGCAATTGTTATGCACATTTTGAACAAGAAATGAAGGGCTCGTCCGGGATTTGAACCCGGGACCTCTCGCACCCGAAGCGAGAATCATACCCCTAGACCAACGAGCCGAGGGCGGCGAAATGGGTCAGTCCAACTTTAAAAAGGAGTACCTCCTCTGCTGTATCGCTACCTTATTTTTCCCTATTCGCTGGTTCTGTGGCAGAATCGTGTTACATAAATGAAGTTGAAAAGACAAACGCTCACCTGCAGCTGATGTAATTATCAAGAGAAACAATAAAGACACACAGAACAATTCAGTTAACTTCTTTTTATATATCATACATAAGACTGTCTTAATATAATACAAAGGGCATTGTCATAAACACAGCAAAGTCTTGACTAGATCTTACAATCTGTGGATACATGGACTTATCCTTTCCCCCATGCTGTTCATTTCTATAGTGCATGTTGCATGTACAAAAAAAGTGAAAAAATGTGAACTCAAAAATGAAAAGGACAAATCCAAATTAAAGAGTAGGAATTTCAACTTTTGTTGGGTGTTCAGATATGTCAACAAGTATATGCGTTTGTGTATAATTCACAAACTCAACAGGCTTATGAAAGATGGAACCTATTTTTTTTCCAACCATGTGCTTCTCATATAACCAAAAAGTAAGGTTTGTGATGTACATGCACTTACAATATACCCTGTGAAAATTATTAAGGTTTGAAGATCTAGCTTTCCCTGTTTGATTCAAACCCTACCTCATAGTGTTGTCCTGATGTAGTCAAGTACCTTTGCCAAAAGGCAAGGTTTTGCCACTAAGAAAACAGGAGTTCCTGCCCACTGAATGGTCACCAAATTGACAAACATAATCAACATACCAGCAGGAGCAAGGTAGTGAGTTCTATACTTCCTTTATTAAAAAAATATAAATATATACATAAATTCTATTTCAACTATTAAAAAGGGGCTGCATTTCATGACAACTGCTCTAAATAAGAGGTCAATCAGCATGATCTAAAATAGGCGCACACTTACGAGTCACTGCAGTCAATTTTTTTTCGTTTTCAGTCTTTATTTTTGGAATGTTTAGTACCAGTATGAGTGCCAGTAATAAAACCACTGACAAGTTCTAAATGTCTCAAATTTAGCTGGGTATGAAAAAAATGATTGCAAATTTGCAATTAACCTTGACATCCAGACAAAACCCCAATCTTAATATAGGTAGCTTTACATTTGTGTTTGGAAATACCAAGAATGACTGCTTATGATGGTTTCTCCTAAAACAAAGAAACAAAAAAACTAAACAAAACAAAAAAACAATATGACCTTTGGCCTGCCCTTAATTTGCGAGGTGGATGTGGACAGTTTTTTTTCTTCTCCTTTCTTGTCTAATTTCAAAGCTAGTAAAATGAGCAACAGAGGAAAGCACTTCAAAATCCCCAATTTAAAAAAATAAAAATAAAATAAAATTAAAGTCTGGTAACAGACTTATGTTTTGAAGATGTGTGTCTGCCTTGGCAAAGCAATGTGATTGTGGGCTGACAGACACCCTTTCCCTTTGAATAGGACAACAATCATGTGAATCATCTGCCCTACCACATCAGAACTATAGCATTCAACACAAACAGATATGCCACAATTATCCTTACCCTGGCAACAAAATGACAAAGTCTTGCTTCATGGCATAAACTAGCCAAGTTGACCAAATGATGTATGAAAGGCAGCAACACCCTTTGAAATAGTATGATGGGGGCAAAAGAAAAACGACGACACAGAAATAGAACGCATTAGTCTCTTTTTTTTTTTTTTCCTTTTTCATTTTTTGTTGTTTTTTTTTAATTTTTTTTTTCTCTTAAACCATCAGCCTCTATCTTGCTACTCCGGAGCCTGCAGAGTAACTACCAAATTCTCTAACATACCAAAGTTTTAAAAGACTCCCAAAATAATCTACCAATTAATATGGAAACAGTTTTGGTAAAACATTGCAAACAAATCTGGCCAAAATACACAATAGCCAACGGTCTTGACAACGGTCTCGAGTTTTGCTAAAGTAATATATTGCAGCTGTTTGTGTTGACGTTAAAATAAGATCTTGATAAACTTTGCGTCAAAGTGGTGAACTGCTACATTATTGGTTACAGACACCTATATGCTATAAAACAACTGCTTTGGTATAAAAACATATCCAAAGGGAAAATAAATTTTTGTAAAATTCACAGCATAATTTGAGGAGAAAAAAGGCAGTCACCTAACTCATTTTTTTCTTCAGTTTCCATGTTTTGGATGGAGAGACTTGTGCAGGTGGTTCTGATGAGGAATTACATGCAAAAGGGGGGAAAAAAACAAAACAAACACGAACAGAAAAAAAAAAAGAAAAGAAAAAAAATGGGGGTTAAACTCTGGAATAGATAGTTCTTTCCACTGCAAAAATCCGTAACCAGTGAATTTCAAGGAAGTAATGTTTTAGGAGGTTGTTGTGTACAATAAGACCCTGTTATGTGGGGCCCTGCTGAAGACTAAATCTTTGTCGAGAAAGGCCTCAAATTACCATTCTTGTTTACCTTTTCTAAGTTGTTTTAATTTCCTTAAAGAATTAAGGGCTGTCTAGAGAGAAAAATAGAGAAAAGCCATCTTAATTCAAATGATAATGTCCAGCTCCATTCCATTCCAAGTCCATGAGTCATAAGGCCAAAGGGTTATCTAGAACCAGCCACTGACTGTCTTCCATTCACTGGGCTGGATCCTTTCGTCTCCCATGCCCATCACTTGCCTGTGCCGGGCCCGATTGCAGCTTGCAGGACCACAGGGCTTCTAGGCCTGAGGGGTGGTGCATCCCTCTCCTTTTACCCGATTGGTGTCAGTATCCACCTGCGGGGTCTCCTTTCCACCTGGCCAGCACACGCATAGGGACTCCACTGCTATGTGCTCCCCTTTAACAGAGTCACACAATACCCACCAACAAGAAATATCACCGCAAACACTTCCCCTCATTGTCAAGCTACAAGATTTACAAGCAGCTCTTACGTGAAATTTCACTTAAAAAGGGCAAAAATAATTAACCAGTGGAACAGTAATGTCAGGCAGTCCACGGTTTGAACCGTAAAAGGACGCCACGCATTTCATCACTAACAGCTGCTGAAAACAGCTTCAAACTTTGCTCTGAAATGCTCCTTAAAAGATTTAGCCACATAATACCATATGGTGATTATTTGGTTACATGAAACTGGTGAATGGTAAAATGGATGTCTCAATCTCACAATGGTAATTCCGCAGTTTTATTTTGTGCCTAATGATTGAAAAAGAAAAACTGATGAAAATTACATATATACTTTTTAACAAAGGTTTTCTCTGTAGTAGCGGTTCAGTGATATCTCCCTTCTGACGTGAGCAGCTTTTGTTCTTAACACACCTTGTAGTAAAAAACACCACCTTAAAAATGACGCACAGGGGGAACACACAGCCAAATGTCAGTGCAGTCACGAGCTGGCCATAGAACTCTGCTGCACACACACTCCAGTCATTGGAGACTCCTCTCGGTCCATGCCTTGCCTCATGCCTAGGTGGCCTTCCGCTAGGTAGTGGGCAGGCCCTGTGTTCGTGCCCATGGAAAATGCAGGGTGCGCTGCCATGCCAGTCTCCTGCCGTGGGTTCGAGAAGGCACCTAGCCCCATGCTCAGCCCACCATTCTGACCAAAGTCAAGGGCTCCCACGGGCAAATGGCGGAGCTGGTAGGCCTGGTTGCCATGGTTCCCAGTGGAAGAGGACGATGTAGAGGAAGAGGAGGCAGAGGAAGACAGGGAGGTCATGGACAGATGGCCATGAACCACCTCCATGGAGTCCTGTGTCGAGGAGCTGTGTGTTGGGGAGGTGTAGTGGCGTGGGCGTGGACGTGTAGCCATCATCTGCCCATGGTGGTGATGACTGTGTGAGTGAGGATGCAGGGCCTTTGGGTGCTGAGGAGGAACATGGAAGGTGGTCTCCTGAACTGGGTGGGTCTCTCCAGTGACTGACTCTGGTCCAACCCCACCTCCCCACACCAGTGGGGGTGGGTAAGGCTGTCTTGCCTGTCATTGTCAAACAAAAATGAGTCAGTTGTGAAAAAAATTAAACTATTTTAAATCAATTAAAAGTGCCTAAAAACTTTAATGCATGCACACATTCAACATAACTGATCTGTTCACTATCATGCAGCAATAGAAGTTTTCCTTTTAGCACACTATGAAATTCATTTCAAGTTTAGTGCTTTTTATGACACTAGAAATGAATACAGCTACATAAAAACTATACATTTTAAGAGAATTTTACTTGTAAAATTCATGCATGTCTTTAACATTTGTTTTTATCAATTTTGCTTTGTTTCTTTATTGTGCTTTGCTATGAGAGAAATAATGACAACAGTTTGTGATAAACACTCATTTTAATTTTCCATCATCACAAAAAATGCATTTGGTGTTAGATATGAGGATCTTTTGAGGTAAGTTGCTGACCTGTGGGCAGAGGCTGTCACCATCGATGGCAGGCATGGTCGTGCCAAAGTGTCCTCCACTGTGCAAGTGGTGATGAGTAGGGTCTGATCTTGCTCTGCCACTGGTACTCGTCCCAGATGATCCTCCTACAGGTTAAACAGAAGGATCACAAGTATATCTTTAGCTGCTTTATGACAAATGCTACAAAGAGATTAGTCATTATTCACAGTGGGACAAAAATGTGAATTTTAATGGCTCGGTGGTCAACAACTGTGACGCATTTAAAAAAATAAAGTAATAAGATTTTTTTTTTTAATGTGTGTCACCGTCTTAACTGCCCAGACGTTACAGATGTCCATTACCTGAACTAGAGGAGGTACTGGAGGTGGTTCCTGAAGACTGGGATTGCTCTAATGCGGGGCTTGTAGATACACTACTGCTTGTATTAGTCCCCTCATCCGCAGTCTTCTTAAAGAAGCTGTGCTGCAGGGCATAGTAGGGTTGGATGCGGCTTTTAGGGTCATAGTCCAACATCCGGAGGATCAGGTCTTTGAACTTCAAGTAGTCAGCAACAGCATGGCCAGATTCCCCAGCACGTCGGCCACCTGGACCCCCTGTCTCCACACCCAGGATGGAGTGGAGCTTTCGTGAAGCTGGAGGTTTATACTGTTGGGAGTACACAGCTATTAAATGATGTCCATTCTTCGTCACCAATATCTAATAATTTTTTCACAACAGCCACCAGTTTGCCAGCATCTAAACACTGAGCTCACCCTTTTGCCATCTTTGGTCTTCTTAACACTCCATGTACCATCCGAAAGCTTCTCAAAGAACTTCCTGGCTTTTGGGGCTAGGTCCATTATGTGATTAGGTGGGATACCAAGAACCTCAACTATTTTGTTCATCTGGTCCACCTGGGGGGGTTGGGTTTAAATATTTAATTTAGTCATGTTGGCAAAAGGAAATATTGCATCTGAATAACCATTAGAATATTAAGTTAGATTGTAAATAATGTCACATATCAGGTGAAAGCTACCTTATCAACTGATATCCACCTATCTTATCAACTAGATCCCTCTACACAATATAGGCAACTTTCAGATCATTATACCTCATTGGCTCCACTAAAGAGAGGTTCTCCAGTGTGCATCTCTACCAAGATGCAACCCAAGGACCACATGTCAATGGCCAGGTCATAGGGCATTCCCAGCAGCACCTCTGGGGAACGATAGAAGCGACTCTGGATATACTGGTATATCTATGCACACACAGAAGGAAGGGAAAAAAAACATTTAAGGTTCATTATTTACCTCCATTCCCTGAATTACATTTCTTTCATTTAGACTAAACACATCTACATATACATTCTTGTATACATTCACTTTATTGCTGATGAGGAAAAACTGCATGTACATACCCTTTGTCCCAGTTGGCACGAGCTGCCAAAGTCCACTATTTTAATGGCACTCCTCTTAGGATTACAGAGGAGGATGTTCTCAGGCTTCAGGTCACAGTGGATGATGCTGAGCTCAGGTGTGGCCAGGAAGAGTAGCGCCGTGCATAGCTGCTGGGCAAACTTCCGGGTGAGGTTGAGTGAGACGCCACGGAAGTTGGTATTTCGGAGCAAGTCGTAGAGGTTATAAGACAGCATCTCAAACACGAGGCAGAGGTGGTTTCGAAACATGAAGTGACGCTTTAGGTGAACTGTAAAAAAATAAAATTTCAACCAAGTTAGTCAAACATAAAAACAGGTCATTTTAATTTCCTTAAAATATATTACCAGACTGGAGAGAAACTTTATCTTGAAATGGGTGAATATTTTAAGAGTCAATTACCAATGTAGTATTTCATCTCAGTATCATGTTTGTTCATGAGCTCCAGGAGGCGCACTTCTATCTGGGCTTGATTGAGAAAAGCTTTCTTGTTTTTGATAATCTTAATGGCAACCCATTCTTGCTCTGCTCGGTCATATGCTTTCACAACCTAAAGATACCAAAGAGAAAAAGTATGAATGTCACTCAGCACACATAATTAATAACAGAAAAACTTATTAGTAAATAGTAAAACCTTAAATGGATAAAAATATATTTACATTATTCATATAGAGCTAATTTATTTATTTTTCTTATATATATTAAATTATCTATTATCAACCACATGTAATCAAATCATATGTTTGTAATATTAGATTAAGCACCTGTCCAAATGATCCTTTTCCTATCAAGGAATCAATCTCATAGCGGTCCATCCACTTCTCCCCATTCTTGACGATGTAATCATAGTTATCATCGTCATAGCCATCATTAAAGACTTTTCTCTCCTTTTTGTGACTGGAGTCTTCACCCTGGCCTTGTTGGTGCCGTCGCTTCTTTTTTGCATAATACACCTGTGAATTTACAAAGTACATTTTATTTTTCACCGTATTATGTTAGAAATAATTTACAATATGGATTTATTTACTCATCATTTTCAATAAAAATCAACAGAAAATAATTATAATTTCCCATTGTTAACCACAAAATGTCATATTTAGTCTTACACTCCTAACTCCTAAAATATTCTGGTCATTACCACTTGTGACAAAGAGAAGCATCAATATCTAAGCTATAAAGTATACCAGACATTTTAAAACCATCAGCTAAAATGCTGAATCAGTTTTTTAAAACAATAGCTGATTAACTTTCAATGACATGGTAAAGTGATTGTTACAATTTTAGGTTATTCAAATAAAAAAAAAGAAAAGAAAAAAAACTTACCTCATTGATGTGTTTGTATGTTTTGATAAGGTCAATGGAGAGCTTCCTCAGGGGAGCTGAAGTTGGGTCACGAAAGCACTGGGGCATGTGCCTCTGAAGTACCAAAGGTATAAAATCACATTTCATTAGAAAAAAATAAATAAAAAAAATTCATATCTAAATACACACCAAATCAATAATCGGCAGCTTCATTTACAGGGTTATTGGGTTAGAATTACATTTTATACAATTGATTTAGCACAATGATATGATTAGACTGAAAGACACATTTGACAAGCAGCTACTCTGCCTAGTGACAGCAGAAAAAAGGGAAGCAGACTTTCATATCACATTAAGCAGTGCAATTCCTGAAATTCTTGTAAAAACCAACATGTGCAAGGGGGCAGGGTTAGTATACCTGATTGGCAGTGAGCTGTGGTGTCTGGTCGCTGTACGGTAAGACCGTAACAGATTGGTCAGTGCTTGGCTGGTGGCGGTCACTGTACTGCTGGTGCGTATGGGGCATTGGAGCAGCCATCTGAAGACCAGCAGTGTGTAAAGAAAAAGAGGGCGCAAGCCGGACGGACGAAGGTTTGCATGCTGAAGTCTCTCCTCCTGGAAGAAATGAACACTGTTAGGAGTTGCACATTAACTTAATTCAATATTGCATATAACAAAAGGACTAAGAGGAAAAGAGGTAATCATCTTGTTAATAATCAAATGTAGTCACTCTTTTATGCAAGAGATTGCTAATAATATACATAAAAAATATTACTTTACTTACTGTATAGATATAATATGTAGACATTAGTTGCTGCTTAATGTAACCACTACTGATACCCTTAACACAAAGACATATACATTTATCTCTGAGAATATAAAATATTTGCACAATGCAAATCAAGCATATGTATTAATTATATATATGTAGAAATAATAAGGCCCATATCTTAAAAATGAAAAATAAACAAGAATACTAAAAAAAACTATTAAGTTGTCAAAAACAACAAGGATTACTACATTGTAAAGATAAATGCCAGGTTAATACATAGTGTCTTTTGTTAAGCATTTAAACTAAAACGGCTTTATAAAAAGAAAAAAACAGTAATAATATCAACCTTTGTGAAGAAGGAGAAAAACAGCAGCTTTAACAGTAAAAAGGGGTGAAAATACAGCATCTCCACACTGTACAGTGAATCATCCTTCATTTTCAGCCAGAAGGAATCAAAAAATTATTAAATAGCATGTTCAGCTATCAGCATCTCTAACCAGACAACACAATTCACCAGTGCTACACAGTAACCACTATTCAGAATCCCAGCAACAGCACCTAATTAGCATAGCCTATCACCACAGAGATACAGCGTGATTTGGCAAGCCCATCAATGCACAGACCAATCACAACGCAGTATGCAAATAGCCTACTTTTGTTGCCAGGGCAGAGCTGCTCCCATTTTCCAATGAGAAAACAAGAAATAAACAAGAAATAAAATTGAACTTTGGCACACTTAGACGTTGCTTTCAACACAAGAGCCTGACAGCAAAATAGCTGCACAGCCCAAAACCTGCACTTCATCTGAGAGCATTAGAAAGCTGACCCAGCTTTGAAAAAGGAAAAAATACACATCCACTGAGAGAAATATGAGGAACTGTAAGATGATAGAGCACAGACCAATACTGTATTTTAAAACTAAGACATAGCTTATTTTACCATCACCATATAACTGTATTCATATGATATTTCATAAACAAATTGATCTAAATATGATTCTTTAACTTAATTCTTTATACTATTTTGGCTAAATAAAAAAACTATTATAAACAAAAAACTTTTTTTTTAATAACTAATGCCCGTGGTCCTGCTTGTAAAATAAAATAGAACCACCGAGTTTGAACATTTAATAAAAAGTTCAACTTCAAAGAGCAAAATCCCAATCATTGCTGAAACTAGTCTATATGTGTTGGCCTTTTATCAGCTTCAGAGGGTCCAAAAATATCAGCATATACATACTGCTCCTCACGAAGGAGTTAAAACTTGCATAATACAGCAGCTAACCTGGATGCATCTTCTGTAAAATTTCATATCATCCTGGGAGAAGAGGCCAGCAGCAAACCACAACCCACTACAAAGAATAAAAAACATTATTATCATCATGCACTTCTGGTTGTTTTTTAACTTTATGGTGGTTAAACTGAAAAGTCAGCTGTGCACTAAAATTGAGGCACACCCCCAAACTTTTAAAAAAGTATTTTGACTTAAGTGTATGAATTTTGCGAGAATTCAAAAACTTAAATTTAAATGTGGATTCAATTCTAGAAGATCATAGCTTATAAAAAGGTGAGCTGTTTGTGACATTCAATTTTCAAAACTATAAAAAAGCTTATGCTAAACACTTATATCAATATTAATATTGTTCTTGGCCTAAAAGGGGCTTGCTCTTCTCTCACCATATTTATAGTTAATGTACTTAAAAAAATTTCATCCATGGGGTGTCTATATACAATAAATCAAATTTTAAAATAAATTGTAATCCAGGACCCAGTAACTCAAACTCAATTTACTGTACAGGACTATGCAGATTAACACAAAACTTAAAATAAAATTTTTTAAAAAGAAAAGTTTTACCTGAGACTATTTTGCAAACAGCATAGCTAACATTTGACAATATGCTTAATTAAAAAAAAAAAAAAAGGGGGGGGGGGACATCAAAACTTCCACTGGAACATGCCAATAAGCCATTTTGCAAGCACACTACCTTTTTAGACTCCTTATAACAAATCATTATCCTCAATATTCAGTACTAACATATGAACAGTTCCTTTTCTTGCTCCAGTCAGTATGGCATCAACGGGCCTATTTAGGTGTAAATATAACGACAGCTAGCTTGATATTAGTAGCCGTATCCTATCATAAGTGATCTTTAAAAACCTCGCTTACAAGCCTGTGTGCCATCGTCTCACGCCCAACTGATTAGATCCATCTCAAAGCGAAATCAAATGTAACCCACCCAAACAATTAAAAACCTAAGATTCGTGTAAATTAACGGTTCCCGAGTAGCACCGTACTTACAGATGATAAAGTAGATCTCATCATGGTTGAAATTCAGGAAGCATATTCAATGTTAATTTTCGTCCTCCCTTGCTACATGTCTTTCGTGTGGTACTCCAATTCTTCAAACCGATGACAAACGTGTTCAGGCTCACGTTACCGTTAGCAGCCTAACTAGTTAACGTCGTCGTTACCCTGAAAACTGCGGGACAGACGAGCATATATCTCATCAGTCCAACGTTAGCTAGTGACGCTGTGTGCAGCCAGCGGGTCGTGGGGCCCATTCAGCTGGTTCGTCAACAAGTCAACGTTAACCATTAGCCAAGTTAGCCGAATTAGCTACGAAGCAAGGATAGCATGGGTACTGTAAATTCCAGACGATACCCCTGATAATAACATGGTTTGACACTGCACTGACAGTAAATCAAACCCTGGATGTCAGCTAAGACGTCTTCAATCTTACAATGACAGTGTCTAAAATAGCAGGGTTAGCAATAACGTTAACACCGTGCCAGCATGACTCTCGTCCAATACCACATAGTCCATTGAAAATAGCTCAGTCAGCTGGACTGCCGTTGCCCTCCAATGTTAAAATCCGTCCCCTGACATACTAACTGAAAGCAAACGTTAACGCTGGTTTCACAAAATGTTAGCTAGCCGCCTTACCATAAGCTGCCATTCCCAACTACCGCGTCCATCATTGTTAACCATTCAGGATGCAAAGAATATATAGCTGCAAACCCGTTAACCTGACCAATACATGCCAATGTGCTAAATACAAGGTTTGGAACAACTCACCTCTGGTGGCACGATCTTCATTTAAAGTCCAATAACCTGTATGATGAGGAAACTTATCCAGCTTGATATTCTCCCCTCCCTGCACGGTTAGCGAGAAAATCCAATCCCCGTCCTTTGGCCGGCAAACTCTAATATAACTCGCCAGTCACATCTAGTACGCACTTCATGACCAAGGCTTTGATGAACAACATACGTGATCAAAACTTATTTACTAATGTTACTATCAGCTGATGACAAGCAACACGCTAACTAGCACGCATTACTCACCAGCTAACCTTAGCGAAGTGGCTAGCTAGTTGACAAAATGAACGCAGCTAACATTAGCTACCTGCCTTGGCTAGCCTCAAGCTAACAATTCTAGGTACCGCTAAATAAACGTTATGCCAAATCCTCGTTTAACACTGTCTTTTCAAATTTTGCGTCGGTCACCTCGATATGTGCGACAATGCAGTTACATCCAAAGCATTTTAATCTCGAAACAGAAGCCGTGTCCTCTGATAATTTTGGTTAGGAATTTTGTGTCAATTTTCACAAAATGGCGCGCGGTCCAAACCTGCGCAGTGAACCGGCCCGGTGGACCAGAGACACGGACAACTGAGTTAGTGCGGCGCCGCCTAATTATTTTAAGGATGTTAAAACGTCGGCCCTTTTATCTTCTTAATCCGATACACTATGCGCATTTCGATATCCAAAAACGTTAAACATATATCCACTGACAGCATTATTCCGGCGGGAAGGGAGAACATTTGAAAAGACTGAGCTGGGAAAAAAAAACCTCCTGACAAAATGGCGATGCTCTAGCTTGTTGCCATGGTAACTGTCAATCAAAAAAATAAAAAATAAAAAGATTTTAAAAAAAGAAAGAAAAAGAATACCCGGATGTCCCAGTGACGAATAAAAACTAAACTGGCAGAGTTACAGGACACTCATAACTCCAGAGGAGTCTATAACTGTCTCTTTAACACCGTTTGGACTGTTGCTACCAGCCCGTACTCTTAAATTGCTAACTGTTCTTATCGCCATAACAGGCAAATACCTTTAAAATTCTGTCCTGTCCGTAGCTTTATGAAACCTTTCTTCTCTCCCACTGATGAATTCAACACACCCATTTCAACAATAACAACAATATTAAAAATAATACGTTTTTAAATCACAATTAAGCTTAGTACCTAATAGTACTGATAATTAGAAATAAAGCAAAATACTAGAATAGCCTTAGACAATATTTTGTGGTTGTTAAAAATCCAAATGACTAAAATTTGTAAAGACAACATATGATTCTGTTCATTTAATATAACTGGGACAGCAGCATCAAAATGTAAAGGAAGAAAAGGAAAAAGAATAAAAGAAAACTGGTGTAACATAAAAATCTCATAGACTAATTGTCAGAAGTCAGCGATATTATTTGTAACATTATATAAAAGCTATCCAGAAAGAGAGGTTTAAGCTGAGGAGGTGTTAATTCTACTATAGCCTGTGAGTGAACATCTTAACAATTTAGGAGGAATTTGAAGAATTTTGGTGGAAAACTGTAAAGGGCTTCAGAGTTTTAATGATCACATTTGGAAAATCCAGAGAAATCTCTTTACACAAGGACATCGACAAAAATTGGTACTGAATGGTAGCACTTTTCTGAAAACAGACATTGTTCTGTAGTGGAATTCACTGCACATGCTCAGGAACACCTGCATTTGCAAATACAAGTTAAAACTCTAAGAAAAAAAAAGGAGAGAGAGAATTAAGAATATTAATAAAACACACACACACACACACATATAAACAAGATCCTCAAAAGCTGCTACCTTACCTTTGCTTTTCTGACCTCTATTAAAATACATTATAGTACAGTGGACATTTATCCTGTAGTCTAATTTTTTTAAATCAGAGGACAGTTTGTTGTTTGTGTGCACATATTTATATTAACATTTTCTGATAGAAACATATGTAAAGAGACAAAATAATGTAATTGGATCTGTGAATATTATTCAAAGATTTGAAGAGTTTTATTCTCAATTCACCATCTGTCAAAAACATACAGAGAAACTTAGATGCTTTTCTTTCTCACCATAGAAATGACATAACAAGGAAATGTAAATAATTTTAAAGACACACATGAAGTAAGTCAATAAAAAATAAAAAATAAAACAAATATAAATAAAGTGGCATTTAAGTGTTCACAAAGTATTGACAGTATTTACAGTCCAGAGGGAGGGGGCAGATGGAGGAGGTTATGAATTGTGTTCAGCATCCTGACAGCATGGTGGATGAAGCTGTCTTGTAGAGCGGGCCCAGATGCTGCAGAAACTTTAACCTGAGGGCAGGAGGCTGAAGTAGAAGTGTGAGGAGTGTG
Source organism: Rhadinocentrus ornatus (assembly GCA_037177495.1). NCBI lineage: Eukaryota > Metazoa > Chordata > Actinopteri > Atheriniformes > Melanotaeniidae > Rhadinocentrus > Rhadinocentrus ornatus. Next base: position 15,180,692 of record JBAMHW010000009.1, on the reverse strand, counting down.
AAGGATCCTCAAAAATCCAAATGGCGTTGCGGGTAAGGCGGGTATAGACTAGTTCTGAGAGGAAGGGTAGAGGGACACTTTATTGGCTGCCTTCACTATGTATTACAGGTTTTTTTGCAGGAGGCGATGCAGCTTCCAAACCACACCGTGATGCAGCCAGTGATGATGCTCTTGAAGGTGCCTTGGTAGAAGGAGAGCATGATTTGAGGAGTAACTTGTGCTTTTTTAAATTTGCGGAGAAATTAGAGGCTCTGGGCTTTTTTTGGCCAGCTGTATGGTGTGAGTTGTCCAGGAGAAATCCTCAAAGATGTGCATCCCCAGGAACTTGGTGCAGCTCACCCTCTCCACAGCAGCACCATTAATGGACTACAGGGGATGTTGTAAGAACCTTCTAAAGTCAGTGACCATTTCCTTGGTCTTCCCGACATTGAGGAAGAGGTTATTTCCATTGCACAACCACGCCAGCTGGCTCACCTTGTTCATGTCGTTGTTGGTGATTAGGCCGACCACAGTTGTGTCAGCCGCAAACTTAATTATGTAGTTGATGTTGTAGCTGTTATAGACATGTTATAGATACTTTATGGAAGAACTGACCAGATAGATAGATAGATAGATAGATAGATAGATAGATAGATAGATAGATAGATAGATAGATAGATAGATAGATAGA
>JBAMHW010000009.1:15128888-15162932 GCA_037177495.1 Rhadinocentrus ornatus | reverse complement strand
GGTTGTCAAATTTCATGCAAATTTTGGCAGAACACCTGCCACTGTTTTGTGTAAATTTCTTTAAGGGCACTCCTGAAATGACAGAGGTAGGTAGATTCTCAGTGATGCAGGTGGCAACTGAACTTATTTTCTTGGTTGATTCAGATATTTCACCATTCAGGTTGATCCAGAAGGCGTCTGTAGTTCTAACTGACTGGTGTGAATATGTCAGTGGGTCAGTGGGCTATGGATGTCCCAACAACAGCCTGAAATTACCCAACTGCTTAATTATAACTGAAGACATCCTCTAGATGAGACACATTTTGAACAATCAAGAAGAGAAAGCAAGTCTATTCAAGCACTTAGGAGCATTTTTAAAGTATGAAAATTTGTTGCCCTACTCTTTTGTCTATTGTTGAAGATGGATCTAGAGACTGGATGCAAGTAAAAACAGTCAACATAGCTCTGCTCAAAGACAGAAAACTCTTTCACTAGTCCCTACAAATACTCAGCAATTAACCAGCAATATCTAGTTTTTTTTTATTTGTGCAGAAAAATGTGTAAAGAAACTTCTCCAATGATTTGCCTGGCAGCTTCTGTAAAACCACAAGTTGTTTTTATGCTTTGATTTCTGTATGAATTAAACAAACACAATATAATTAATTTGGGAGCTTTAGAGCTATTTTGAAGTTGCTTTTTATGAAACTTTTTTCCTCTGTCTCCAGTCTCGAGCTGAGCAAACCGGCTGCTGGCTGAAGCCTTATGTTTGCTCTTCATACATGAAAGAGAGCGGGATAAATCCTTTCATCCAACACTGAGCAACAAAGAATTCCCTTTAAACCGTTACCTTCAACAACCAGCTCAAAAGATGCTTTTCGGCTGAGGAGCCCCATTGTCACCTCGCACTCGTAGACACCAGAGTCTGAGTAAGCCAGCTTGGTAAACTTGGGCTCTTTGTCCAGTTTACCATTATCCTGGATCAAATTAACAGAATATTAGCACTTTTAATTAAAATAAACATTTATTCGTCAATTTACTTTATAAAAGACAGCTTTTACCTTTGTCCAGGAGATCTGTGATTTAGCAGGAGAATCAATCTGCAGGGTTAGATCCAAGGGCTCGCCAGCACGCTTGACGATGCTCCCAGAGGGGATTAAATTGATGTCTAGGTCTAAAAAGGAGGGTGATGAAAAGATGGTTCACAGGTTCGATGAGGGTTGAAGCATTCCTGTTTTTAACCATACAACTCTACACATGGCTCACAGCCCTACAGGTGCAGCTTTTTAGAAGAAGTGCAGTTGATCCAATACACCACAAATCACATGACAGTCTGGCAATGAGAGATATTAGGACTTCCTTTTCTCCCACAAACACTATCTTGCTCTCATTGTGACAGATAAATCTGCAGGCAGTGAGGGTAATTAAAATGACAACAATAAAGGCGTGTGGTGAAATTGCAGAATTTATTTATTTTTCCTTACAGTCGACTGTGATGTTCTTGGTTGATTCCATTGAAGGTTCATCAATTAGAGAGCATTTGTATTCACCAGTGGTGTTGCGTGAGACATTCATGATGGTGTAAGTATCATTTTCAACTTTCTTCAACTCTCCCTGCAAAGGACATTGAATCAAACAACTGCAGGTTATATATTGCTATATATTGTTAATATATAGCTCTAATAAACACAAAAGGAAGGAATTCCTAAGTAATTAATGGCATTTTGACAGGTACCTTAAGGTAAAAGTTAAAGCTGGTCGGTGGTGGATTACCATCTGCCACACACTTGAGAGTCACGTTGCCTCCTTCTACAAGAGGCGACTGAGCAATGACCTGAAGGGCGATGTTCTCTGTGGAGTCTGTGCAGAAAATAGGAAACAAAAAAGTCTAAGAAGCGATATGTGAGGGTGTAACAACTGGAGCGTATTCCCCAATGGCTGACTGACCCACTGTGTCAGTACGCTACAGAGAGCTCTATCTTTGTGCCTCAATATTGGTTATGACTAACCTCAAAATGTAGCTGAGGAGATGGCTGAATTGCTATTATAATCTGAGGCATTCAACCAAACAATCCTTTCAAAACTCAATGTTTCTGCTCCATCTGAAGTGAACTCTTTACAGATTTTCTTGAAAGAAACTGTTCCAGCACCGATAAAATCCACTTTGGATTACAGAGCACAGGTATTTTTCTATGTTTAATGCTGCACTCTGCAGAAATTCCACCAGAAAGTTTCAGAATCCACATTTAATTTCTTTCTTAACTTTCACCATCAAAGCTGCTGTAACTGTTTGTGTGTCTCTCCTGGCAACAGCTGCAAAGACAGTTTGTTGATCCTTTGATGGGTCGGAAGCGGCTGCTGCGTGCTGTGATGTTGAAAAAGCTCAACATCAAGTGAGTGGCCAGACTCCCTAAATCTGGAAGCCCATCAGCTTAAACAAATGACCGTGCCAGTGGGGGCAACAGCCAATATCCTGGGCCTCCGGTGTAGCCAGTGGATATCTGGATAACAGATATCTGGGCCAAGACCTTCTTCGCTGTGCACTAGTCTCTTTTGGTTTCAATACATATACATTTTTTAAAAAAGCAATAAAACTAAGTTGTTGTTTTTTTGGTATTTCTGCAAAACAATATTCTTTTCTCACTCCATACAAGTTTTTTCATATATGTAACAAAATGTGATTGCTAAACTGACAACCAACAGAAACCATAACGATTACAGTACAGAGAATCTTTGAGATTAGTGTTCCTGTGCTCTGAATATATTTTTAAATTCTAATTAGGCAGCAGTTTGTACATCATGAATATCAATCACATCAGAGCAAAGAAATAATTTTTGCAATGTTATAGGGATTCTTAAACAGATCAATCTGCAATTAAACAATATGTGAACTGGAACTTTATTTTTTGTTCTTGTAAGAATTATGGGTGGAATCCTTTTTTTTCCTGTCCACATTGAAGGGAGTGAGGATAGAGGTAGTTCTTTGTAGGGACGTCACGATCCGGAAGTATCAGAGTAGGCTCTAAATCAAGGTGTTTTTTGAATGAATCAGTATCAGGTTAACAGAGCACCTTGGTTGTTTTATGTCCCCTACAAGTTCAGTGTTAGTGATTAGCACAAGGCTAATTAGCACATCATCACGGATGCACACTGCAACTAACCAATATCACTAAATCCGTAATGAAGGCACAGTATGAGACCACCACAAAGTAACATGCTCCAGTAAAGCAGGTAGAAGCAGCCCTCCATTTTATGTTCAGTTGATGCATTCAGTGCAATTATGGAGCAATGATTTAATATTTAATAATTTTAAGTTTATATTTTCTTATTTCTTATCTAACAGATCACAATATTACTTTAGCAATATTTTAGAAGTAGTAGTTGGTTAAATTTTATTAGTTAAAAAAGCCTTATTATTAGTTGAATTTATGCATGGCTTTTTTCTATCTTTTCAATGTGTCTGACCAGAGTCAGAAAAAAACGTAAATGTGACATCTTTGGTTCTTAGTTTTTCTCTGCTAGGTTTTATCTTAGAAATGTCTCCCTGAATTTGAAAATGGTTCCACAAAAGGAAAGAGAAGGAATTTGCCCAAAGCTTATACCAGTAGTAGACATCTGGTAAGCAGAACTACCCCTTGAGGCTACATAACTATCAGAGGAACTCCACAAACAGTAACTATCACAGAGTCCCCAGAATTGTTTGGTCCAAAACTGCAAAGTATAGCCTTGGGTGTCGACTTTTCATATTTTCAACAGATAGTACACATTCAGACGGCAAGTGCTCCTGACAAACTTGCACAAATATGAAAAAAACATTTTCATCTTACCAAAGGACACCCAGTTAAGAAATAAAAGCACCAAATGAGCAACATCTTTACTTGGGAAAAGGAACATTTTAACACTTAAATGTAAATATTAAGCTACAGTGGGAAAACACTTCAGTTTAGCTTGGCAGCACCTTTGAAGCACATTTGTTAGCTTAAAAAGAATAGGCAGATGATGGGCAAGTTTCAGCTAGCTGTTTGCAAATTTAAACAAACCATCTGCTGGGTGGAACATATTTTACAGACAGAAAAAAGTGGTGTCATTCATCTCAATTAATATACCAAGAAGGCAAAACATATGTTTCCCATAATATCAAACTACTTTATTAAGAAAGCTTAGCATGATTGTAGAATGGAAATTTGTTTTTGACGCATCCTGCTATTGTCAGTATTGATTTTCCTTAGTTTTGGATTTGAGGAGCGCAGCTACAGGTGCTCTGAGATCAGCTCATCTGCAAACAACACAAAGTGTGCTAAGTTACTCACACGTGATGGTCAGAGTCACTGGAGAGGACACCTGTGTACCCGCAATGTCATGAGTGCTGCACGTGAACTCTGCTTTAGTGTCTTCCTTCTTGGCAGAATACTCCAGTGTGGACCTTGTGGTCGACAAGCCAGTAGCAGGGTCTATCTCCACTGAGTCTTTGATGGAAATCCCTGGACACAAAACAAACAAGCACTGCCTGAAAACTTTCACAAGGAAAAAAAACAATGACCAAAAACACTGCACATACCCTATCAGCAAGAGGTGCACAATTCAGAGGTACAGAACATTTCATACTGAAAGTCATACAGATAATAAAAAAAGAAAAACATTTGCATATGTCATATTCATAAACATCAAAATCTGTTAATATTTATAGACATGCAACATAAAGAATGCACACCTTTCCCGTCATCTGCCAGAGGTTTTTTGTTCTTCAACCATGTGATGCTTGCAGCTGGATTAGCATCTTGTGCAATACATGTTCCCAGCTGAGGAGCAGCAACAAAATAAATTTCAAAATTTAAGAAACTTAACAAAAAAACTGCTCGCAAATGTCTGCATTTCATTAATCTTTTTAAATGACCAAACACATGAACAAATGAGTTTTTCTAGTGCCTACACAGCATTTGAGGAGTAAAGAGTTTTTTGACCCAAATTAAATGAAATGCCCAAAGCATTTCTAAAGCTCCTCCAATCCTTTGAGTATTCTAATTGCAGTAGGTGGGAGTGGGGGGATGGGGATTTATGCTCTTTACGAATTCATGAGAATCACTTCAAATAACTCATTACTCTAGTAACATGCATGGTATCTGTTATAGGCCTCAAGATACCTTTGTGCAAGTCAGGGATTTCCCTTGATGAGTTACTGTTTAAAAAAATGCAGGTATGAGCAACATTTAGCATGAAAAACTCCACCTTAGTGAGCTTGCCAATCTCCAGTTCCTTCGCTTTGTCAGATATCTTCAGGTCTGCAGGCGGCTCTGTAATACATAAGGAATCTGTTAATGAATGTTTTCAGAGAAGGCAAGGCTGCTGCTCCTGTAAGTCATAGTAGCACTTTAAAGAGGACATATTATCTGTTCTTTGTTGGGTTTTACACTTAACTTCTGTGTGTTTTTTAGGATTTTTATGTGTAAAGGCTGCAGAGTTACCAAGCCTAACAAGTTGCTCTCTCCTAATTCCTGGACTGTCTGAAATGCATTTTTTTTTGCTTCTTTCAAGAACAACATCTCACTGTAATTGTATGTCTGTGGTTTGTATTTATGTAAATATAGAGTGTGTGTTTTTCTATTTTGGATCTGTGTATACTGTGTATGCCCCAATGAGGGATGAATAAAGGTCTATCTAATCTAATTTAATCTAATTTCCATTGTGCCTATCTAATATGGTCAATAAGTTAACCAGTTAATGGACATTTGACTTGACAAGAGATGTAGCAGTTTACTTTATGAAAAAAGTGGTGTTTTTTAAAGATTTTACAACTTTTCTGGTACACGCTATAAATCAGATAAGAAGTTGTTAATTATGTTTAAAACATTAAACATTCAACTACAGATAACACAATTGGAAAAGTACTACTTAGGATGTACAAAAACACCAATGAAGTAAAATAAAAAACAAACAATTGAGATCCCTTGCAAACCATCCACATTTAGTAGAACTAGATGGAACACACATCACCATTGTTGCTAATCTGACCTGGAGCCAACAGAAGAAGAAAAAGAAGCAGTGGCAAATTATCAAACTGATGTCAAACAGCACAAGCGAGTCGAAATTAATGACAACCAGTGTAATTACAACAATGTCTGAAGCTCCTGGCAAGCGAACATTGCCTTAGCCATTCCTTTCTTTGACAAAGAAGCCATATTCAGCAGCAAAGATATGAAATAGCAGGGGGGAAAAAAGAAATACTGGTCTTGTTTGTCTTAGCTCATGACAGCCTTTGGGATGTAAAGTTAAGTAAAAAGCTTGCATTGTTAACTTTGTGGATGCAGTTTATATTGTAGCAATAATTTTGATTCCACAATGCCAGTTTGTTGTATGTTAGTACACACTGATGTGGTCTTGACTGATTTGCCTGCTTGTTATGTCAGAATTGCAAAAGATATGTGACAGAGAAATTCAATATGACTTCAGACTGATGTGATAAACAGCTGGAACATCGTTACATTGGGTTGTGTGTGTGCACTATTTAACAGTTAAAAACATGACTCTTGAGTGTTTGGGCCTAAAAAAAACCTCTGTCAAGTATTTACCATTTTTGTGTGGGGTAATAATATGAGCTCTCAAGCTATTTACTATGTGCTCCTTAATTTCATAATAATGTGCTTCATGGGTTAAGTGCTACCAACATTTAAGGGGCAGACCCCAGAGAAGAATGGGGTAAACTAGAGTGAGTCACTCTACATCATCATATTGGCCAGTGTGAAATTCATGGTTAAAAGGAAGCTCCTGTACTGCTTCCTGTGCTATATTTCACCAAAGCAAGTTACAGAGTATTCATTAAGACCCCAGGAAAGGGTGTTAACTTATGAGAAAAGAGCTCAGTATTCCTCCTTTAACAACACTTCACCAAGTTATACTTACTGTAGACCACCAGATTAATGGAGTATTCTGAAATGTCTGAACTAGTCACAACCATGCAGGTGAATGTTCGCTGGTCAGTGAGTTTGGCTGCAGAAAGCAGCAGGCTGGAGTTTTCGCCCATGCTCACACGGTCCTTGTATTCATTAGTGGAGGCGGTCACAGTATTCTCGTTGTTCTTGACTATCAGGTCTCCTGAAAGTCGTTCTCCTTTGTCCTGAAAAGAAGAGCATAGTGCACTTGTTACACATCTATCACATGCAGCCACCAATTCAAATAAAAGCACCCAGTGTCTCGTTCCACACCCCCGTGGTCATGCAGTGTCATAGGGAGGCACAGATGCATGCTCTAATGCACTCAGAATGGGCGTGGTTCAGACATGCTAAGTGGGGGTCAGACGGTGGTAACCATTGTGAAACCATTGACCTATGTGTGACTTACATATTTCCATTTGGTAATGAGGATGTGTTCTGTTTCGACGCCTCCAATGTTGCAAGGAATCTTAACTGTTTCCCCATACAGGCCGGTAACAGATTCCAAAGCGCTAACTGTGAAAGACAAAAGCATAAACATATTCTTCAATGATGTATTATGAGACACTAAGCTGGTCAAGTTCAACACAGCTTAAATTTTTTGGTCTGTTATTTTAGAGCCTTTTAACTATACCATTTAGTCTCTCGCTAAACACACAAAAGAATACAGCAGAAAGAATAATAGAATTCTGATAATTTTACAGTTTCTTTCCTACCCTAAATTTCATTGAAAACATTGCCATGGAGACAAAGTGCTTGAGGGGGGGATGGGAGTAGGGTGCCAACAGAAGTGTCTTAACGGGCTGCGATGAGGGGTTAGAGCCAGAGGGCTGCAGGGAAGAAAAAAGCTGCCACGGCCCACCTGAAAATGACGTGTTGTTCACTTTTCTGGCAATCGCATTTCTATTTTAGACCTCTTGGAGTTCAGGCTTAGGTAAACGTGCTAGTGGGCGTGTGGACGCATAAATCTGACAGCTAAAACAGCTCCACGGCAGAACAAAGTGCTGGCCAGCCATTCTCTATCTGTTGAATCAGTAACAAGTCATGTTTGTGTATTTATGGGAAAGGAATAAAAAAAAATACTTGAATATTTCATGCACATTCAACTTTGAAAGTGTTTGGTGACATTTTTTCACAAAAAAAACAAAACAGCTGAAAAAGAGTTTCCCCTCTTAGCTTCGCTCTCAACTCATCAGCGCTTTAAAGGTTTCCTCAGAGTGGTGCAGAGTTGGAGTGAATTCATTTGCTGCGTGCGTGATCCTCATTTGAATCCTGTTTGAATGAAAGTAAATGCTTTTGCTATGGTTACCATTGTTCACATTATGACAGAGTAACAACTGGGACCCTGAGGGAGAGTTTGCACAGTTGAATGTGATGTCAGACCAAGGTAACAAGTTTAGAGGTGCACAACTGTTTGTTTCCTCCCCTGCATGTTTTCTTTCCCATTTTAAAACCAATGTTATCAAGTGTCATTTTCACATCGAGCGAGTTAAAAAAAATATCTCTCTCTGGTTTGATGTATTGCTTAAGTAAGGACTCGAACAGCTTGCCTCAAGTCAGCAAACTCTTATACTGCTATGTACTTGGCACTTAGCCGAACAAGTTCACACACAAACATTTGTCACTCATCATTATGAGCTGTCAAACAACTCAAGTCTGACACCTTGGTAACGTGTCTTGAAGGCCCCTGCATGAAGAAAATGGCAAAATGCAGACCATTTATTCAAATGCTTTTAAACTGGGTCTGTCTACCTCATTGCTCTGCTGCTTTTTAGGCTGCTTCTGCCATTTTTTGTGACTGGGATGACTTCATTGCCCTGTGACCACTTGTCTTGCTTTAAAAGGTTTGGTTCTGGAAATGCACTCACTTTTCTTGCAGAGAGTTTAGATGACATGACAAGACAGATACTATTCGGCAGCATGGAGAAGAAGCTTGTCTGGTGCTGTCCACAGGGGGACTTTATAGCTCACTGATCAACATGATAGACCTTGTTTATTTAAGATATAAAAGCCACATGTAATGGTTATATCGGGGTCAGGGTCAAGCTACTTCCTTACTTCTCTTCAGCATTTGTGATAAGCAGTCATTGTTCTGGCTAGAGGTATTTATCTGAAATGCTACCCTGTCTAAGCAACTTTTTTTTTATCAGTTCTTTTAAATACTTGAGACTAAGGTTGGATGAAATAGCCAAAAAAAGGGAAAAAGAAAAAAGAATTTCAGCTGTAAGAAATAAGTTCAGCCAGTCCTTCTTGAGACTGAGTAGTTAATAGGCATACTTCTGAGATACTTAACCTTTATCTTTATCCTAAAGTGATCCTAATTTATCTTGACACCTGCAAAAAATAAGCAAGCTTGATGGAAGTAAAACATCAGGTATTACCAATACAGATAGGAAACAAAATACAAGGATGAAAGGGCTGGAGAATGGCGCGGGTGGAGTATATCAGTGGTGGTAACTATAATCAGCACTGACAGCTGCGTCCATGAAGCAGAAACAGGTTATGAAAGCAGAGTAACCCACCCAATGAAAAGTACCTGAAAAACACACAGCACTGGCGTAGCACTTGACCTCACATTTGTACAATCCCAGCATTTAAACAAGGCTCTGCGACATTTACTTGTGACAACTCAGGACAAAACATCACATTTCAACTGCTGACAATTTTTACAAAGAATTCTCTAGCAAACAAGGGGATAAGCTTTGTCTCCTGTCAACTAGATTACTTCTATTTCCTGCACCGATTCCTCTCATTGTCCAGAACACCTGAAATCTGCTCATCTAACATCATTAGGTTCATTAACCCTTTTATTGGGTGAAGGACTATAATTGTACGCTTCATTGGACATACAAAATGCCTCTGTACACTAGCGCATGAAATCATAGAACCACGCCGACTTCTCCACAACGATCATCAAAGATCAGGCTACATTCCAGCTACTTCAGTGAGATTAGTCTTCAGCATAAAAAAAAAAATGCTAGTACTGACCACTTAATACTGTATAACTAGTTATTTTAGAAGAAAGTATCCACGTTTTAAAGTCTTGTAATTTTCAGCAATATCCTAATAACACTCTTTTTAATCGTTTAAAATTTTAATTTCCAAGTTTTTCAGCGAGGGCCTGATAAAGGGCTACAAGCATTTAAAGCTTTTATTTATAAGCAACCCGAGCATTGATCTGCTTAAATAATCCTCTGAATTATGAAACTTTGAGTTTTTGCCTATTTTGCTTGTATTCATGAAGAGGCTTGAATTCTTATTACTTTAAGCATTTGATGAAGTATTAATGACTTCTTATCTGAATTCTCTTACCAAGTCCAGTTTGCTGGAATATAAATTTGCATCTAAACTTGCTCCAATCAAAATTTTTGCCAACTAGGTGTCCATCAGCATAATACTGCAACAAACTACCTGCAACAATACAGCAGGTAGTTTGAACACAGCATGCTGATAGAACTATCCCACACTCGGTTAGTTCGTCTCTCTGATGTAAATCTAATGAAATGTGCAGGTTTCTGATCAAGAAAGAAATCATTGCACGCGCTGGGTGGAAGAACGGGAAATGGAGACAGTGTGAATACATTGTGAGGTGGCTGTTAATGAGCTTTCTGTGCAGTACGTAGGAACATGTTTTGCATATGTGTCAAATTTGATGACATCCAGCTACGCTTAATTTTGGGGGGTATTTAAGGTGCCAAAAATAATCTTTCCATGTTCTGATAATGTGCTACACCTGTGCGCGATGGTGCTTGAATAATGTAATGGACTAGAAAGAACATGCAAATGTTTTTCAGAGTCTAGTTGGAAACCAGGTCTGCATGTGTTGTATCTCAGTGCTGATTCAAAAATCTCAAGAGAAAAATGCAGTACAACTTGCTATGATGAAGCTTACAGTACAATGGCTTAAAAAAAAAGTTTTATACTGAAAATACACTGCAAGCACAGCAGTGTTGGAAAGGTTATCATGTATCCTGTATAATAGGCTTCTTACATTTCACATTCAAATGTAGTTTTTTGAATATTCAAACAAAACTGTGCTCAGTGTCTCTGAGAACTTTAAAAGAGTGGATTAAGACAAAGACATTATCGCTGCAGATTACACTATTGCACAATGACAACTAATCGCACGTTGAGTTACAGAAGGCAAAGCCCCCGCTGCTTACTAAGATAAGGTAATCCCTCACAACAAAAGTAAGTGAACAGTGACTTCACACTGACAAATTCTTGCACCAAGTTCAGAGTACATACCAAAAATCATCACCTCCAACTGTTGTCTGTAACATGCGGACTCAATGGGAAGTGATAAGAATAACAGCACCTACTGAGATCAGCTTAACCAGCTTATTGTCTTACCTTTTTTGATCATGTGTAAAAACAAAAAAAAAATACTTTGATACATAGGAAAATGGCAATAACCTAAACTATTCTTTACAAGGTCTTGAAATTACAGTGTTTAACAAAAACTAATTCTTCACAAAGTTTCAGCTAATTGAGGGTTGTCTGCATCAATTCATGCACAGCTGTTTGAAGGTCCTGCCACACTATTTCATCCAGGTAAATGCCTGGATTTGTACTGGGTCGATAGCTGTGTTTACATGGAGCATTTTTGATCCGATCAAACATCCAATCAGACTAAGAATACGTCATGTAAACATGCCAGCTAATCAGAAAGAATTTCCAGTCCAAACGAGAGGGATGGTTAAAACCTTTTTACGAACAGATCAACAGGAAAAAATAAGCATGTATACACTCATTCCGATTGTTTCTGTGGTGTATGTCGTTTCTGTGCATGCTTATACCATGTGGGGGTTACGTGACAATGAGTTTCAGGGAAGACTTGAAAAATGGCGGCAGCACAACAGAACGGGACTGTGGCAGATAAAATTTTTTTGTCCAAAACTGAAAGAGTTAATGTTTGTTGAGCGTTTTGATAGTAAAAAAGGTTAAAAAAATAAATCCCTTCTTCTTCCAAACTAGTAGAAATTGTGAATGTCAAAAGCTTTATGATTGTGTTAATTTTGTCCATCATGTAAATACAACTGATCGGATCACTTTATGTAGCGTCCATGTAAACATGTTAGCTAGAATCTCTTATCAGATTGATTTCAATCAGATAGATAAAATATTTGTCCATGTAAACATAGTTAATGAACTCCTTTCTATTCAGCCATTCTGCTGTAGAATTGCTATTATTTTTGGGCTTAAAGCCCTCTTGTTTGACCCAATTTTAGCCAGATATCAGCATATTTGGGCCATTTTAAGGAAATTGTTCCAAAAGTCTTGTGGTTTCCTTTAATGCAGCTTTGCAAACCTGGAAAAGAAGAGGAAATTCTCCTGGCAACTCAGTATTTCTCCCTAAGTCTATTGTAATGACAGTACATAACATTTAACAAGCTAACTGAAAACTGAGATGAGGTCCTTGGACGTCCACTTCTGGGAAGATTGTTGTCTATCTTGAATGTTTTTCACCTGTGAATAAGCTCTTTCACTATAGAATGATGAACTTCAAACAGTTTGGAAATGGCCTTACAACCCTTCCCAGATTGGTATCCAGTAACAATTGCTTCTCTAAAATTGTTGTCGATGGCTTTGGTCTTCAGCACCCAAAAATAACTAATCTCACCAGCTTCCATGTGCATTCTTCTTCAGGTATGAAAGCAGAGCTTTCCCACTGGACATAAAAAAAAAAAAAAAAAAAATCACCAATACCCATGCAAAGGTAAATCAAGCAAAAGCCATATGAGTGACTGGGACAGGAGGCAGCACCACAGGAGACACTTTCATGTTCCTGATTAAGGCGCCTCTATCTGCAAGAAGAGACAGGTGACGACAGCTCAGATAGAAGCTCACCAGGGAAATCAGCTACTTCACCACAGTAGCCTCTATATCCCTATTTTTCTACCTTACACCTACCTCCCATTTGAGTGTGTCCTTTCAGCTACAACTTCCAAAAGAAAACTGAGGGGCCAAACTTATTAAGTGCTGAAAATGAGGAGTGTGCACTGAATGGAGATCCCATGGCGCATGTCTACAAAGACTTGATGGCAAATAGCCTTGCTTCAGAGGTGGTTCAGCAATGAGGGGGCAAACAGAACCACTCCAGCTAGATCAATAATACTTGAAGAAAGGCCAGATTCTCATACTGAAATGCACTTGCCTGAGGAGAGAGAAATCAAAGAAAGCCTAACCTTCTGTGACTTTCTGCTTCTAGTCCTTGTCTTTTCTTTAATAATTCAACAAGTCCTGAATTTTGATTAGCCATATCAAGTACCCCAAATGAGAGAGATCAGTGATTTAATAAGCTCAATCTCTAAGTGCTTGCTGCCAAGAAAAATTGCCATCACACAGAAAGGTGAGAGAGGGCTTTAGAAAATTGCACAGCCTATAACCAGGATCCCCAAAGCATTCTTGTAGCTATCTGCAACCACCTGAGCTCTATAGACTGCTGTTGTGTCAACTCTTTCATTTTGAATGCACCCCCATCAGCTCACATATTGTGACAGGCACATGACTATGTTGTAATTCTGCTACAATATCAGCTTAGGCTCAGGAAATGTTCCATATCAGCTAGCTGAAGAGAGACATTTAAATGAATAAATAAATAAATAACAACTACATCCTCACTATCTGTGTCTGTCTCTCTCTCGAGGGAAGAGCTGTAATCATGTCACTGATGGATAACTGACAGCACAACATCCCTCTCACACTGTTTCTCTTTTTGTTGCGGGCTGAACCATGGAAGCACCGTTGCAAGCATCAACACTGTATGCTCTGTAATTTTACTCTCTCCTTCCCACTGTAATTGCCTGTCACTGTCTGTACAGCATAAAACTGAAGCCATCAACTTGTATTTTTTGACTGTCAAGAGCCAGTGGGCAAAGAAAAAAAAAAACAACAAAAACTTACATCTGTTCACTGCTGAGTGATTTTAAAACATGTAATGAGGAAGCACATACGACTTACATGGGCAGGCTGCAAACTTTTTATCTATGCTGGCAGCATACCAAGTAGGTCTGCTAGCCAGCTGGCCGACCACTGTGGTCCAAGCTCGACTTTTTCAAACAACTGTTGGATTTCATGTGCAGTACAGAGCTTCACGATACCCAAATATTAATTTCTGCTGCATTTGATGATCCTGTGACTTTTTGGGTAATTTTGAGGAAGTCACGATAATTACTGTCCATCCTAACCATTTATGAGCTTATTTAATTAACTGTCATTTTCAATATTCATTAATTAGCTCATTTTCTAGACAAATCTCTTCATCTTTTTGAGTATCTAGTGCCAAAAAATGGTGTTAAACAGCCATTTAATTATCCCTGCTTTTCTGACTCCTTTCTTGTGCCATCAACATCAAAGATGCACCATTTACTGTCATGTCAAAGAAAAGAAAGAAAGTCATCTCACTGAAGATTTTTCTCTCCTTTTTGTTTCTTTGGCTTGCGACAAAATGCTTGTGATTATTTATCAATTACAAAAATAATATATATAATTTATGGTTCAGATTATTCTTATACTTGACGGTTGACAGAAGCTGTATTTTGTAACATGAAGATTATAAATTTGTGACGTGCAGATTTATGCCACACCATCCATTTAAGGGCACAGAAGCTACGCAACAACACCCTAAAGATGTGACCCTGTGTCTCCCTGACCTTCAATTTGAAAAGAAGGTTTATTTATGGACAGAAAGACTCAAGACAAAGCTTTCATTTTCTGACAAGGTTCCCCAAAGGGTCTAACTAGGCTTGCCTTTTTTTTTTTTTTTTTTGCTTTTATTAAGTATTCCACTCTCTTTGGTCTCTTATCTTATAACTTCCATAAAAAATGTTGTCTGAAGACTAGCATGTTTGTTTTATGATGGAAAAGAGTAGAACATTGCCTGATATGAATAGAACACTGCATTGATGCATTGCCGTGCAATGAGAACATAGTGAAATGTGAAATTAGTCTCGAGAAGGCCATTTTACTTTTGTGCTTATGAAATGCTGCAGTATATTCTGCATGCCTCGTTTTTACGAGATATCACTGTTCCAAAACTTGAAAGAAATGCATTTACCACCAAGATTCATATCATTCAGTTATAATTACTTTTTTTGTATGAATTCTATTTTTCATGTTATGTTAATTAAATATACATTAAGCTAATTGTTAGTTGATTGATCAGGTTTTAAACTAATTTAGATAAGTAAATCAGCAACTATTTTGATGGATGGTTTAATGGTTCAAACAAACAAACAAAAAAAAAAATACTTGAATGGCCAATTGAGGTTTCAAGAGCAAGCTGAGCCATATACTATTTTAGTTGTAGAATGGCGATGCACTATTGCACCAGCTCTAGTTAATCTATATCTTACTGAAATATTCTCCTGGAATTTCTAGCATGTTATCATGAGTAACCATGTCAGTGCACATATGGGTGCAGCCCGAGTGATGACTGGAATAGCCAGTGCAAATAAGCTCAAGACATTTTAGATACTGTTCTATAAAATCCTGCTCTCTGCATCCCCTGTTTCCTTGCAGGGATTGAAGGACACATGGGAGAAAGAATTGGCAATTACTATTGATGATGACGATTGGAAAAATATTTGGAAAGAAGTAAAATTATTATCTGTACATGTGTTCAATCCTGTTCTTTCCCCCATGTGCCTTAAAGGTGAGATGGAAGTGGGTACTCCAACTCGTTGCTTCTGGTTATGCCGCAAGTCACAAAAATATTGGATGTCTTATTGGAAATAGTATTTAGAGTTAAGTTGCAAATGGACTCTCAATTTTTTTTATTTTGGGAACCCCAAGCAGAGCCATAGCATCTGAATATAAGAAACTTCACTGTTCTTTGACCTTTGCTGCAAGGACGAAATTTTTACTGCAGTGGATGAACAACAAAACACCAATTGTTAAGGGATGACAGAGAGTGCTATTGGATTTGGTACCACTGGAGTATTTGACATGCATGGTACACTCAAAATCTGATCTCTTCTTAAAAATATGGAAGCTTTATTTATTTATGTTGTGTGTGCTTGTTTTTTTTGTTTGTTTTTGTTTTTTTTTGTAAAAGTTTCAATTCAAAATCAATAAAAATATTGTAAAAAACAAACAAACAAAACAAACAAAAAAAAACTGGATATGTTAGTGTGAAGAGGTGTCTACACCCTGGATACCAAGTTGTTTACCAAAAGTGTAAACCTGTATAAGCAGCCTATATGCTAAATGTGATATATATTCAGCTTAGTTTTTACAAGGGAACTAATACAACACCACAGTACCTTTTTTATTTCTGGAGATCTCAACCATGTCTCTCTTTTGCTACAATTCCAAATTTCCAATAATTTACCAACTGATTTGGGGATTAATGCAAATGATATGTAACCCAATGATGCAATAAGATTTAATATTATCTGAAACAATATGATACAATCCAATATGGCAGAGTTATTGTCCCCTTGGAGAAATTTGTCTGGGATTCAAATTACTAGCTCATAATGAAGTCATATTCAATTAGCTTAAATTGAATTCAGTATAACAATTATCCACAACATTAACATCACTATAGAATAAAATGAGTTACACTGATGTTATGCAGGGAAAACCTGCTTCCTGGTATTAGCAGGATGATCACAATTTAATAGCTTGGTCTAAATTCATATTAAAACATTACAGCAGAAACAAACGTTTTTTATCGGGTGAAAAAACCCCAACTTATTTTGTTCTCACTATCCATTTCTACTCCTCATAGGTATAGAAGTGATTAAATTGACTTGAGGTTATGCATTATTATGTAGCGTTAAGTCACAGCTGAGTGCTGCAACATGATTGATATGCGCAGTATACTCAGGTTTTTAGATTCGTCTCTGGCAAGTCAAGCCCCTCCAGCTCAAAATACTTTAGATGTTGATGGCTCAATGCTAAAATGGAGACTTCAAAATGCAAGTTCACCAGTGAGTGATATCAATGTTTCTATGCTTCCAAACTATCACTTGATGAGAGGATTTGTTGCAGTTTAAGTTTAGATTTTCAGATTCCTTGTTTTTTTTATTCCAACCAAAAGCCCAAAACCAAGTACATGCAGTTAACAATTACTAAAAAATAATTGGATATTTTTCTCCTTGAAGACAGCTTAAATCATTTTTCATTTGTCAAAATAGAAGCAAATGTTGTGTTAATCAGCTATTCAGCAAATCATCTGCATTTCTCAGCCCTACAGCCGACCCCTTGGGTGAAAACAGGACCTGTTAATCCCGACTGACACAAAAAAAAGTAAAACCCCTTCATATTTTCTAGTTGTGCAGAGCCTTGTTTGTCATCCTGGGGCATCTCAGAGCTAAACAAGTATTTGTTGTTGTATGAAAGAGGATGGACAGCAAATGGAAAATTAAGTAGAGAGTGCAAAACAAGGTATTATTAGTCTGAGTCTATTAAGGATAAGCTCCTCTCCCTCAACCCAGTAGCAAGGACATATTACGAGATCACTGTGATCCAAAACCAACAAAAGAATGCATGGTTGGCAACCATAACACCAACCACAGAACTCGTGATCATTCTGAATGTTTTTTAGGAGCAAAATGCTAATCTAATGTGAGAGGTTTTATAAAACATGAATGCAAAAGCAATGACTGTCATTAACAGGGCTCTTTATGAGTCTTTACACGTCCCAAGCAGTGAATATCTTAACCTGCTTCACACTCCTCTCTTGCCAAAATACAAAGCCCATCTCCAACTGGGAAAACTATATATTTTCTAGAAAGAGACAGAGGTTTCTCTTACACCTCAAGCAAATAAAACACTGTTCATTAGTTGAGTCATGTGTGGTCAACAGACACCTCTGGACCACAGCAGATGGGAAAAGGGCTAATGTACTGCCTGCAGCCTCACCTGCCGAGTTCCCGTTGTTGCCTTTTTACTGGAAATGCTGCCTCCCTTTTCTTTGGTTTTAGATTTGTTCCAAGGAGGCCGCAGAACCTGTGCAGACCTGCTGGGGAGGGATCAAATTGCTACTTCTGCCTCTCACTAGGGTTCAAAATGAGAGGACAACAAAATGGGGGAGGGCTCGCGAAGGAGGAGATTTATTTTGTTTACAGGCATTTAAGGCCCTTGTGTAATTACTGGCTGCTTCCCTAAAGAAACATTAATGTTGTCAGGAGAAAAATAATTAATTTTACTGATCTGTGATGCTTTAAAGACCCCTAGAAACCAGTTACTTAATGTGGCAGTAGTCTTGCATTAAAACAAGAGTTAGAAGAGCTGTGCTTGTTTAAGTGTATTTGGATTTTTTTACTGCTGTTTTTACTGATTTACCTTCGAAGGAGTGGACTCAGCTGTAGACCACTTGCTGCTGTATAACTTTTGTTATATTAGAAAAAAAAACAATCCCAATTTTAAAGTCTTGCAATATCCTCCAATATTATAACAACACTCTTTTCTATGGCTGAAATTTCAAATTTCCAAGTATTTCAATAAGTTCCTGATAAAGGGCTAATGTAATCAAGGCAGTTTACAAATTTGGCTTAATCTTTTTCCCCCCTTTTTTAGTGAAAACATGTAGTCTCTGAGGTAATTAAAGGGTATGAGTTACACTCTGGTGAACACGATTCATATCACAGCTTGTTTGCTTCTTTTTCTGTGATTTCCTGCAATTCCACAATACCTGTTGACAATCCAGTGAGAACAGGTGGAAACACTTTGCACCTGCTGTGGGTTATTCGAAGGTGGAGCGTGGAGCGAACAACAGCATAAGCACGGAAACAATAAGCCCAGAGGAAGAAACGAGTCCTGCTCTATAGCTGGAAACAGGATATCTTCTGAGTACACTGCCTTCTGCAGCATTAAGGAGATTATTTTCACTCAGTATTACGTTGTTCAAGTAATAAAGAGAGTTTGTGATGATGAGAAAACAGATATATCTTGTTGATGTTTCAGGTAGTAAATTTTCTATTAGGTTTCAGTGTTGTCAGATGTTGTCACTTTTCCCATGTTTGGTCTGTTATCTAAGATAATAAAAAAAAACATGGCGTCAAACAACAATAATGACCTCCGACTGGTATCCAACAGCGAAATTCTACAGAGTTCACTATACTTCATAAACACTGATTTCACTCAAAGTTTGAAACTGGATTACAGATATAACAAAGATATTTTTTAACAAAAAAGAAAACAACTTCCACAGTTTGAAGAACATCTTGCATTTTTCTGTTTGATTAGTGAGTTTAAAATGAGAATTTGAAAGAAAACCGTTGTCAAGCACTTTAATAAATTATGTTCAATTTACTTTGAATTACCGTCTTTTTCTATTGATGCAGACAGCATAATTGATGCAGAACATTCAGTTTTGATTCGGCTTAAATTGAACAGTAACGCTTCAGAAAAGAAACCAAAATGGGATAAGAAAGTTTTAGATGGTTTTGAACTTAAATAAGCACAAAGACAGCTAAAGAAGCCATGCTTATGCAATATCAAGAGGAAAACATATAAGTATCCATTTACCAGGACCAACATTTTGACACATGGCTAATATTACTGCCAATATCAGAATGATTTTTGCCACATTTTCCTCCTAGACAGGCTGATTGGGAAAGATAAAAGCACATTACCGAAGGGTGATTATCCCTGTAAATGACATGCCATGAGGTTTCCTAGAAATTGATCTTGTTGCACGATCATTAGTCTTTAAAATGTCCTCTTCCACACACTCGACCACACGCGTGACCATAAAATCCTCTTAAAAAATATCATAAATTGCATCAGCAGATGAGCTGTGCGGGGTTGCAAGGACCGCTCTTAAGATCACAGCTGGCTGAAGCGATTGGATGGTAAGTGCACTCTAAAATCACATCCATTATGTTGTGAATTATGTATTGGAGGGGTGCACGCCACAATAACCCAAGAGGGACAGTGGGGGTGGCTGTGAGATGCCTGTGGGCAGACTTGGGGCTCATCAAAGAAGAACACACTGTCCTGGCTCCCCCAGTAACCCCCAACAACTCCCATTAAGGACATACCATTATAGGCAACATTAGGCCATTAACAAAGCAAAGCACTACCACTTCCTTCTTCTTTCTTCTTATCCATTAACCCTTCCTAATGCATCTCCGTGGCTAACATTTTCCTAGTGACTTCATGCTTTTGTTTCCGGAAGGGCATGCATTAGCTCACCTAAGTGTCTGGCTCATGAACAAGCATGCCCTATCAGAGGCTAATGGATCAGCAAGTCTTGACTCAATCACACTAGTGGCGCCTCTCAGGTAAGAATTTAAAGCACACAAATTCCTCCAGCCATCCAAATTGTTTCCTGAAAATAGACAAAGCCTGCAGGCAAATCACTAGTTTAAGTGGCAAAAAGGCTATCAAACTATTTCTACCTATAAAAAAGATAAAACTGGGGCATTTTTTAACCTGAGCCATTTGCTACACAGATAAAGAGTTTTTCTAATTAAACCTATGACATGTGGAAATGATCGTACAACATTTTACTTAGCTATAATTCACTCCAAAAACAGTAATAAGCAAACGGGTCAGTAAGTTGATTAAAACCTTTTCAACATGTAAAATATATGTACACAAAACATGACCTCCAAATTCAACAAAACAACGTTATAAATACTGGAAATTCTGAGAATTTCTCACATCTGTAAAGCTAAAGTAAAAGCCAACACTCTGACTCGGTGTTTTCACTTTTGTGGTTAAAAGCACCATAAAGATTACACCTGCTTAATTTGCTCGTGAATTTCTGCACATAAAGGCTTTGTGTGAAGGATGGCATGGATAAGGCCTATTAACCCTCCATTCAAGTCATTCATTCTTAATTATTTCCAAGTAATTTAAGCATGATAACGTCATCGTGGGCTAAGGAGCCTTCAAACTTTATTAAACTGAAGGATCCTACAAGCCTTATTAAATTTGTTCTGCCTGCCTGTGCCTGATGATGAGCTTGCATAGACAAGCAACATTACTGCTTCTGGCTTGCAGTTTAACTTTGCTTATCTTGCAGTCGCATGAATATTTTAAAATGTCCTCTTCTGGGGCCAAAAGTTGAGCTAAAGTTTAATGTTTGTTCTGAAAAAAAGAACCTTTGATTAGATACCACAAGCTGCCTCAGGAGAACTGATGAAATACAATGTTTTTAGCTTGCACGGTGACGAAACCCAAAATATCTGACTGTCATGGTTTTTGTGTATGGTTAAAAAAAGAAAGTGGAATGCAACAAAAATCCTGAAAAATGCTCTGATTTTAGTCCTACTGTATACATATTGTTGGCTTTTATTTTGTACCTCTAACCCGACTCGCCGCAAGAGCTTTAAAAACAGGTATGCAATGTTCAATGGTTCATATGTTCCCCTGGTACTTATTTTGCATATGAGATGAGGCTCAGATAAGTTCTCAGTTTCTCAGAGGGCAGGACTTGCTGTTTAAAAACTCTATTTATAGTTAGTGTAATTAAAATTACAAACCCTTTATCCTTCAGCAATCACAGGGAATTATCATCAGCCAAATTAGAGCTTTAAAGTCTGGTCACGCTGGTGATAAAATAAATGTTTACAGTCTGATAAAATATATGCAGGAGCCACGGAGGTGCAGTGGAAGCTGTTATACTGTAGATGAAACCAGAAGTGGGTAATTCTTTTCACTGATTAACTTACACCCTTTGAATTATGGAGCAGTTTGAACTGATATTGTTGCATCTAAATGCAAGAAATTATTCCTCAAGTTCTCAAAAGGTTCCCCCATTTTTCAGTCAGGTTTAGTCAGATGATCTAACAGGCAGCTTGAAAATATTCCTGACACATTCAAAACAACCTTCTTAACATCAAAGTGCTCCTCGTTTCAGCAGGTGTCTTCATGAAGTGTCACATCAGTCTGGTGGCATCAGTTTAGCTTCTTTCTTTTTTTTTTTCTTTTTTTGCATAGGAGCGTGCTCTAGTTGGCTGAGTTGCCCGAAGCAACCGAGACAACTAGAGCACGGATGACTTCCTCAGTAAGTGTCTGCTGTCCGGATTATAGAGTTAACATAATTGATAATCCAATTTATTATTGGCTAAAATGGTCCTGAAGCACAAGGAAAATGGGCTGGTTGGTCCTAGAACAGTTGGTTGATTCATTGATTTTTAAAGCAAAATAAAATAAACAGTCAGATTTTTTGACAAGTGAGTCACTGTTTGTGTCATTTGTCAGACAAAAATGCCAAATATTACCCTGTAAGGATTTTCTCTCATCCATGTCACTGTAAACTGAATAAAAAAGTTGTTTGTTTGAAAAATAAGTGTAACAAAGAAATCATCTTGAGCTCCAGAGAAAAAATAACAGTTCACACACTTTTCTGGAATTGTATACACCAAAATATTGATCATTAAGGACAACATAACAGATTAGTTTGTAATTAAAATGACACGTGTCAGCCAGGATTGATCACTTTAAACTGACCTGTAAACTGGTTTCCCACTGATATATCTGTGTGTATGTTTTTATTAATATGTTTTTCATCAAATTATAATGTAGGAAAAGATGCTTTACATGTTTCTTTAGAAGCGGCCCCATTAGGTTTGTCTATTAAAGCAACTCCTACACACTCACCACATATAGCAGAGGTAACATCCTAGCTGAGCAGATGGTGATGTGAAGTCAAGCTGTGCCATTATGGTACAAAGTACATAATAAAATACTTTACCACAAAGTTAATAAACAAATTCATATAGCAAGTTGGGCTGTCAAAAATTCTGTCTTGGTAATGGCTCCAAAATATCTATTATTAATTTGGTTCTACAAGGTCCTGCACAGAGACAGGGTTACAAACTGCTTTTATTAAAAAAAAAATAAACAAAAAAAGCAAAAACAGGAGTTGCATATGAATAACTCTTTTTTTTTCTTTCAATTTTGAGATATTAGCCAGGCTAAGCCCAGACGCTAAACTATTTACACAACATCACCCTGCTTTTGTTCAAGCACTCGCCTGTCTGTCTGAACTACAAAAGCTCTCTGTGTTGTAAAAGCAGCCACACCCAGTCAGTCCCTGCCCCCACACTTTCCATAGCAGATCAAATGCTCAATCCTTTGAACATTTGTACCTTATTGGTTTTTAGGGAGCAGTTGTGTTTACTTTTATGCTATCTGTATGGCAGTATTACAGTGTCATGTGACGTCCGAAGATACCAATCAAACCTGCTGCCACAACACACTCTAGTTGAGGTTAAATTGATCCTTACAAGCATAACCACAGACCCAGACCGGGGCAATGTAAAGCAGAGAGTACATGGGTAAACAAGAATTGATTCACTAATCAGCCTTTGAGTGTTTTATTAGACACAGCCTTATGCTTGCACTAATTTTCTCAGTTAAAGTCAGATCATTTATGGAAATGGAAATGATTTTGTAATGCAATTTATGCAATAAAATGCAATGATTTCATTTAACACAGAACCTACTTTTCTGTGTCAATAATATGTGCCTTGTTAAGCAACAGAAACAATTTGCAGGTACATATTCTCATTTGTTCCGCAGATGAGGCGTTGCTTTCATCCCTAGTAATTGTTGAAGCGAGGCTGATACTCTCACATTAGTTGGGCAAAAAGTGGTGTGTATGCTGTTGCGCACTCATAGTGACAGAGCTGACCTTCTAACCCTTCCCAGTGAAACAGAGCAGGCAGCGTTCTCCATTCCAATAAGCCTGGTTGGTATTAGGAGAGCATGACGGTTTCAAATTGTGTCCTGCTCCAGCTTTTTGCTTGAGGGGGGTCCTAAAGCCTTTGCTGGCTAAACAGAGCAGAGTGGTGGGAGGAATACATGGAATGCAGATAATACATACAAAGGATTATGTACCTGCTTGCACATCAAATCTGTGTGGCTTCACATTTAATACCCATGGACCAACGTCTGCTTTGATGAAGTGCTGTGAAAGGCCTGAGATTAACATGCACTCTTACACTACTGGGTCTTCCTTCAGCTTCAAGACCTTCAGATTTACACTGCAGCATTACTGTTAGCACGAACTGGACTGGAGGTTTTACTAGAGGGAACACCAAAAGCGTCACAGAAGTTTTTCTTTACAATGAGCTTCTGTATTCTACAAAAGAAACTGTTTTCTTACATGCTGTAAAATAATGTATATGCAAAAGAAAATTTGTTTTTTCATGACAAGGTCAGTGATAGTGTTTCTTATGTTTTATTTTCCAAAGCAAAAAACAGATAAAAGTATCACAACAAATCCAATCTTGCTCTTTTGTTTATGTCTTCCTTCTGCTTCTGCAAAATGAGATAACCACTCTCAGTTTATGTAATTTAGCATATGTCACAGTGACTCTGGGTACACAGGGCATTTAATAATTTCATTAGCAGTGGCTATTACATTTTCTTCTTCCATCATGACATGAGGAAAAGCTATGCATCAAGGTAAGTGATTTTAACCATCCACCTTGCTTTTGCTTTTTGTTCCTCTACAGTGCATCCCAAACATAAGCGGAAAAAGCCCTGCAGATATGTCTGATAGTGAGATTTTCTAGCAGCAGTAAAGATTCATTCCCTCCAGAAAAAAAAAAAAAATCCAATAACCTAAAATGTACCAGCACTTCCTGTCAACCCCTGAAAGAGGTTCAAAATACCTGCAATGTGCCTCGAAGAGCCCAGAGGTGAAAGCTTCTATGGGAATTTTCTGCACAGGCTTTCCCCCTTCTAGCAAACTGAGTCAACACACTGTTCAGAGAGCTCAGAACAGAATGGGAAAAGGTTTGAAAAAAAGTCTACATTTTTGGAAATTATGAACTGATTGTCCCAAAAAAGAAGTGGTCATATAATATAAACATAAAGCAAAATTTGTAAAAGCAAAGTGTCAATGTTATATTCTTCTTGTATCAACAATGGTTTACCTAGAATGATCCTGCATTGTATGAAAACTTGTAAACTTGTATAAGCAAAATTGCCATTTTTTTTCACCATTATGCCATATAATTTATATGTATCTTCCCAAAGGGGAAGTTAGAAAGGGGTTAAATATTGGAATAATATAACTAATTTAGCCATAATAGCCATAACAAGTTTCATAATGTTTAAAGTTCGAAAAAATGTTTAAAAGACCATTTAATTGCTGATTTATAATATTGTATATATGTAGTATGTCTTCATTCTAACATTGCTTTGTTTCTACAATTTTAGATGTTTTGTTTTATATTACCAAGCATGTTTCTGCTGTATATTTTAAATGTGCAAAATAAAATGAAAATGATCATTTTAATCTTTTCACTATTTTTTGATGAGTTATTTAAAGGCCAAGTCCTGACAACTTTGGTGAAATTTTCCCTTTTCATACAGTTTGTCCCATGCAATAGTTCATGATCAAACTCTGCCTTAAAGCTCTCTCTTAAAGCAGCAAAGAATGAAAGCACAAGCTTTCAAATGCAACACAACACAAAATAACATTAAAAAATAAGTTCTTGCAGGCTGTCACTGTCTTAAGCTGTTGTTGATATAATAAACATGCATACTGGCACATGTAATGGCTTGAGATATGAAAACACATTAGCTACCAGGCGTTTCAATAACAAATGTATTCATTCAGGCATAATATGTGAAGAAATGCTGCCCTGAGCAGAAAGGGAACAAAGTCAGTAACTTATTTGAAACCCATTGGGTAATATTATCCTCTGAACAAATATGCCTATAAGAACAAATTGTGGCAGTGATGTTGTCTTGGTTTGGAGAGCCCGTTTGTATTGGCTCTGCTTATTTGAACGAAATGAGCGTGCTCTGGCAAGTCCCCCACAATGAGACAGGTAATCCAGAGATTTCCCTGCTAAAAGTGTAGAAAATGTAAGTTGCTTCCTGCTGCAAGTCACACTCTTTTGTGGAGTTTTCACTGTTGGTTTTCTTGCCCATCTTACCCTGAAACAAAGTCACTATTATAAAAGAGTTGGAAATTATGTCCCATCACTTTTGCATCTTCTACATGTCCAAAGGAGAAAATTAAAAAGAACATTTTGAGATATTAATAAAAATTAGACCCTTAAAAGATCATTTGACACTTTTCTTGATCTCCAGACTAGTCAGGCAGAGCAATAATGAATGTTTTATCCAACAGGGTCCAGTGATAAGAAGCTGCTTGTGAGTAACTGGAGAAACTTTCTTAATATTTTTTTAATGTGACTTTTTGCAGTCCAGACACGCTAAAAGTACATTAATACAGAATTAGCTCCTTATTATTAATGTATTTGTATTAAAGGGAATCAGTTGAAAATATGTTTTAAATTGGACCTGTGGGATGTGTAAGGCTTAGAAATTTCCCCCAGGTACACAACGGCTACTGACCTCTTAAGATTCCCCATTAGAAAATTAAGTATTGAATCCAATTACCAGACAAGCATCTCTTCACCTCGCTTCTAAGGTCTGGCAGTGGCTCAGCTGAATACTTAACAGCAGTGCAGAGCATTTTATCAGGAATATCTAACACATCCACAAGCCGGCACCAGCCAAAGCATTGCTTGTGGGGTAACTGTCATGCATAAAGCCACCGCTTGACTTCTCTGAATAAAGACTGAGGTTGAATAGGAAAAAAACATCGCTGCTCTTGCAACTGAAACAGTCTCAAGTCACTATAAGCTGTTGTGAGGATTATATTTCCCCATACTTAATCATGTTTTTTCTAAGACGTCTCACATTAGGAAAGACATGCCCCGAGGCCAGAGAGGAAGTCTTAACTTTTCATAGACCGGAATGCAAAAAGGTCCTGCTTTCAGTTGAAAGAGGAGACAAGAATTATGACTTATGTAGCCAGCTGGTTCAACATTTAGTCTTTTCTTTGCTGATTATCTAATTTTAAATGTTTACAAATAGGCCAACTATTTTATCCTGATAAGTGTTTGCAACTTTGACACAACCCAAAGGACAGATTTTTATTGCAATCAGAGACACACTCTGGCAACCTCCTGTTGAAAAGAGTCTTGCTGAATGAGAACTCCTGTCTCCTACAAGTTCAACCGTAGCAGTATAATCAGAGATAGCTTCAGGCAATGCAGACTGCTACTGCAGCCTGCAAAGAAGGGATGGTGGACACCAGCACCACACAAAGAACCAGCTTTTAAAATGGCAAGAATGTGAATACTGAGGTCAAATTTTCACACAAAACCATTCTGTTGGGTCCCAAGGGCGGGACATGATCGAGAGCAGCACAATGTTTCATGAATCAAAAACTGACAAGACAGCATCAAACTAAGTGGAGCAACTTCTTTCTTTTGCCAAAGAGCTTTGGAGCCAACAGGGTGATTCAGACATGACTACGAGGACAAAACTCTTATCATTTCATTAGTTGTCCAGAGGCCTGAAATGAATATTTCACCTTTTGCACAAAAGCTGTGTCAACTTGCCTGACTCTGTGGTACCTCAGATTTAGTAAAAATAAAAGTTAGATTCAATAGAAACCTCCTGTCCTGCTGAGAGACTTTCATAAATAGGCAAAAATAATGACTTTATGGGAGCACAGGCACAAATATCAAAGGTTCACCAATGACCCCCCTTATGGGTCAATAAAAGGACCTGGTACTGCTTGTGGTTACACTCGGCTGTCTGCTTTGTCTTGTTTTATCTATAAGATAAATTGTAATGAAAAAAAGGAGCCCATTAAATGTAATTTACAAAAACAAAGGTGACATTAGCACACATCCTGCAGCTTGCCACATATGTGCCAATTTGTAGTATTCCTTGGCTACTTTCAGAGAGCAAATCATTACCATTACAGTTAATGGAAGCCACTCAGAGAATTCATTTAAACAGAGTAATGACTAATGGGGAATTTGAACAAAGATCCAGGCCCTGTTAAAACTGGGTGTGGCCACAGGCTTTTCATATGGAGGAGAAGCCCCCTCCATACCCCACCTCCAGGTTGCACATGTGAAGTGCAGGGACTGGCAGCAGCAGCTACTCTGCTCCCACTCCAAGGGGTGTGTGCTGCTCCATATTAATGACAAAGAGAGAAGCGGGAGCAAGAAGTCGCTATCATACTCTCATTCGTTTTAAAAAGAGCCAGCTTCACAATATAGTCAGCGGGAGTCTGCAGGAGACCAGTGAAAGCTGGGGGATGAACCAATGACAAAAGACAGACACAACCTCATTTTTTTGTCCCAGAAACAAGGGCTGCCCAATTTCAGACTCCTGTTTGTCTTTCACCAAAACCAAGGGTAGCTTCATGCATTTCAATGGGCGTATTCCTGCATAAAGAAAGAAGCACCACTGCATAGCATAGTCATCTCTCTCCTGTT
Source organism: Rhadinocentrus ornatus (assembly GCA_037177495.1). Lineage (NCBI taxonomy): Eukaryota > Metazoa > Chordata > Actinopteri > Atheriniformes > Melanotaeniidae > Rhadinocentrus > Rhadinocentrus ornatus. The sequence continues at coordinate 15,134,800 of JBAMHW010000009.1, read as the reverse complement.
GTTAAGGCTTTCTATAAAGCTGAAACAATAGAACTCTGGTCCCTCCCCTCAGACAACAAACCACTACTTTGCAAGTCAGGGCAACGAACCTGAGTACGATGAAGAGATTGAGGAAGAGACCAAAAGAAAAGTGAGGCATTAGGCCTGTGCTGATAGAACATCATAAAGCTGAAGTACATCTCACCTCACATGTGAGCTACAAAAAAATCATATAAAAAAAAAGCCAATAAAGCACTAAATTCTACTAATCTTTCTCAACCTGACCAGCAAATTACACCAGAAATGGGATGCTGAAGAGGCAATTTTACCTTAGATTATAAAAATTGAATTTGCCTCAAACTCTGCCTCTTAAAGTGGTGCGAGCCAATCAGCAAAGTGTAATTTAGATTCACTTGCTGCTGTTTTACTGATTATTCTGCAAGTAAAACTGTCACAGGCGAACAATAGACCCTTTTCCTCATTGAGTCATTGCCTAAGAGTGATTACTTCTGCCACCCAAGTCTTTTCATTTTCTGGAGGCAAAGACACTCATACATCTCCCAGCTTGGGGAGTCCAGCAGAGAGGGAATTGCTCTCTGTGACATGCAGGAAACTCAGCATGTTCATGCAGTGCTTCATATTTCTTCAGTGGTGTCTTGCTGCAACTAATATTAAGGTGATGTTTGGTTTAAAGATGATATAACAACCAATCTGAAAATATATTCCAGCTGTTTTATAACATGAACAACTAGTGAATAATGAGACCTAAAATTATATTTTAGCTTCATGTGAGTGATGGGAACAGGCTGTTCTTTCAACAACTGTACACACAAACAGGGATCATAAAGAGACACCCCTCCTTCTTCATAGCCCCAAAAAACAAACACTTCTCCACCTGTTCAGTGTCCTGCTGGGGGTGGAGAGAAGTGAGTGTCTGCACACACTGTGTAAGGGCTGCAGAAAAGACAAAGACCAAAAAAAATCAGCACTTTGTGTCTGCAGAACTGTGTTACATAAGAAAAACACTTCCCTTATTTTCACAATGCGGACCATGAATTAGTTTACCTTTTATTTTAGGTGCTCTGTATAAATGAGCAGGCCCAAGGCAGCACACCATATGGCGAGGATGCATGTTTCTTTGGGGATTGCTGATGCATCGGCCTGATTTCTTAGAAACTAGTATCCAAAGGTTTCTCTCCCCTCTCAGAAGTAGAGCAAGTTAACGATCAACTTAAACACGAGCTTTAGATGTGCAATAAAACCTGCTCTTTGGTGCCTCATTAAAAATCTGTTCAATTTCACCATAACCTCAAGTTATTTTTAGTTTTGTGTCAACTTTATCTTTAGTCACTTTTAATTTAAAACTGAAGTTACCATGACAGTAGTCATTCAAGCTTGATCCTCACATCCTGGCCATAAAGTGCTGCTGCCAGGGGCGCTGTTAGGAATTCTGCACCCCCTGATGGGACGTGACACTGCGCTCTCAACCCAAAAGCTGCTCTAATTTACTGTACGACCTCGCCTGCCTGAGTAAGTGTCTTCTGTTTAAGGAGCCTCCCTTTTCTCTCCATCAGCAGCACATTTGCCTTCTGCTCACACTTCCACTCATGTCTTATTCTGATCAAGGCCATGGGAGCACAAGATGCAAAAAAAAACTAATTCTCCTTAGTGAACATCTGTCTTCTTATATCTCACTTGCTTTGTACTTCTTGTGTGAGTAATAGCATTTTTCTCACTTTATACTCAATCTTTTTAATACAGAACATAAGTGTAGTAACCGTGTGATAATAGAAAAAGATTCCACCTCACACTCTTGCTCCACACAAAGGACTGAGAGCATTTTAAGAGACAGTATGAGCTGCTGAATTTGGGTTAAGCATCCAGAAGAAGAACAACTTGTGTAGACATCCCATTTGGGAGAATTTTAAGCATTCCTATTTCAATAAGCAAGAGGCACCATTGATTAATAGGTTTGTTTCTTTTGTTAGTTTTAGATGCTGTTAGTCAAATTAAAAATGCTTCATAGCCAGAAAGCGGTACCCCTTGTTTTTTTGTTTTATTTTTTTAATAGTTACTCAATCATTAATTGATCACTTCTTAATATTTTCTGGCCAATACCCAACTGTATGAAGAGATGAAAGGTTTAAGTGGTAAGCATAAAATGAAGGAAAGATGCAGGGTTTCTATTCAGAGCCATGATTCGCTTGAGCTGCCATACTTCTCATGGCTGGATCTGAATTTTGCACGAAGGAACACAATAAGTCACAAAGAAATCTATTTCAAAGAGAAACAACCACGACCAGTCTTCAATCGAGACGAGACGTGCACAAAGACACAGATGAACACACTCAAGCAAAAGTATACAGGTAATTCCTATGTGCAATGAAAGGCATTCTCTTTTTTTTTTCTCCCTGTGAATTAACATAACGTCTATTAGAGTGTGGAATCTCAGGTGAAATTGGGTGACCCCCAACACAAGGGATTAGTTCATTAGCAAATGGGAGAGCCCCACTTGCTTGACAAGTAATACCAGCTGTGACACCGAGCACTTGCCTGTCTGCTCGGGAGGGGCCGTGAAGAGGGTGGGGGGTAGGGGATGGGGAAGGGTGGAGTCAAAAGAGTGAACAAAAAAAAACAGATGCATCTTTTTGGACTTTTTGTTCCACAACTAACCGACTAGCTCTGTTTGTCTGCTGTGTGGTTGCAGCCATGTCTCATCTTTCAAATCCAAAGAAATGGGAGCTGTTGTAAATTTAATCTCTTCAAATCAAATAAAATCAGACCTGTTTGTTTTTTTAAAACAAGTATTGATGTGGTTTTTATTGTAAATTCAAAACTCTACAACTTCCCTCATTGGATAGATTGTGCCCATACTGAGCAAATTGGCAAGAGTTCACCTTTTGCTCTCTTCTTCTCACTGTCCTGTAAGCAAACACACATGTTTTGGCCATCATTAAACACTGAACACACAGCAGCACAGATGACCATAAAGTCCACCCTCATTACCCACTCAGAGCACTTTCTTGTAGACTTAAGCACATGGCACTGCAGCAGCACAGCAGTGTAAAAGCACCTTAAAAGGGCTTTTCGTTTCCTCTCAAACATACCACCTGAGCTTGACTGATAGGTGCTGCTTGGTGTTAATTTACAATAAGAGGCGCCACTGTAGTGTGACAAGCCAAAGAGGAACACAGTGGGTTCAACCTCCCCACCCCTTTCCTATCTCAGGAAGTGTTCTGAACTTGTGGCTTTGCTTGTGTTCTGGCTGAGTGATGTGAACACATGGCGCTGCTACCTGTTGGCCTGACAAAGCACACAACAAAGAACTCCACAGAAGTGAAATAAGAGCCTTTAAAAATGCAAAGCATTTCCAAACCACACACTCCAACACCCCCCAACTATCAGTTGTCCATGTTATCATCTTCTTTTTTTTTTTTTGCTTTTTACACAACAGCTAGTGTGGAAAATATCACTGATCAACTATACAAGGTTGCTGAATTTTAACCAAACATTAATTGCTCAAACTTGGGCCTGGTTCAGACAGAGCCTGTAAGGAATATATTCCTCGCATGAGCAGCCCATAATCACAATAAATCATACAGCAAAAAAAAAAAATCATTCACTTCACCAGCCTGCTTGTTAACAACGACAGAAAACATGACAAAATGACTCATGGTAATGACATCATGGCATGAGCACATGAGAGCATTGAGTAATGACTACCTCACAGTGGCACAAAACGCACATAAGCACTTTATATACAATAAAAAAACTCACTTTTCATTCATTTAAGCAGAAGTTTTTACCTACAGACAGAATAGTAAACATTTTAATGAACCGAGAGATTATATATTTTTTGATTATATGAAAGAAAGTAACCACTGGATAAAAAGTGCTTTATAACACCAGCAATTAAAGATAGTTTGATATAAACTATTTTAGCTTATTATACACTTAAACCATACACAGAAAATTTTGTGATGCATTTGTGTTAATAATAACTAACAAAAAAAAAAAAAAAAAAAACAGCAAGAAAGCGCAAAAACTTATAACTAAAAACACCGCCATTCATTTCTCTTCCGGAAATGTGGTCGGTTAGCCAGACTGAAGTTGTGGAGGCACCTGCAAACGGCAGCAAGGACTTTTCCCTTCTCCTACCTGCGGCTCCCACCGCTGCTCAGTTACCGAGACAAAAGCTTACCTAGGCGGAGAAGCGCCGTGAAGAGGAACGCGCACACGCAGCTGGCGGACAACAAGTGCATCCTTGCGAGTCTCACAGATCCTCAGTCGACTCTTGTTTTATTCAGAGGTTTGTTTTTAAAAAAACAAGAAAACAAAAAAAGGAAACGAGTTGAGTAGTTTTCTAATAGGTGGATTAATTCGTCTTTTCGCGCCTGGAGCAGTGAAAGCTGTGCAGTTCAGTTTTGGCTCCTCTTCCAACGTGGCATGTGCTCGGCAACCCGCGCTCACATCAGTTCTGTTGGAACAGGTAATTGCAAGGGGCTCACAACCGAGATCGAGGGCGGAGGATGCTGCAGCTCCGCCTCCGATACCCCCACCTCATCGTCTTCCCTCTTGCCTACCGAGGCACCCCCGCCACCCCCACCCACCCACTTCTACCCACACAGAAGTGCATCCCTACCCCACCTCTTTCCATAAAATCCCTCCTCCTTAACTCACATCTCAAACTCTCCATTGCCCCCCTCCCACCCCATTCTCACTCATACACACAAATTCACATACAGGAGAAACCTTGATTCGAGCATCACCTCACACCAAAACCCTTTTCAACTGCATTCAAAACTGAAACACGACAGTATAAACAGCTATTATTTAGCTTTGATAAATATATTATTATTATTTAGCTTTATTTGTTGAGTTTTCAGACAATATACGTTAGTAAACTGGGGGCTGTGTTGCAAGGTGACATTCTCAATTCTTTATTTTTTATTTATTTTTAGCAGCACACAACCTAATTTACAGGTAAATTACACACTTCAGTGAACTGTGGGGGCAAAGAGGGTAGAAGAAGTAAACTTTGTTTCAATAAATGATTTCATTTAGGAATAATTGGAATGTCACAATGCTCAGGATTTGGATAGTTTTGAAAAATGATTAAAATTAATTTAAACCATAATCATGCAACAAACCAACAATTGACAAACAAAACAGCCTAATCTTAGAGCATATTAAGTAAACAGTTAAAGTCAGATTAAATAAATTTACAATCCAAATTAATATAATTTATTCAATTTCGGTTCAGTTTGGACAGATAAGTATGATAGTGAATATAAAATGGCAGTTCATAATAAGTTTCAATTAACAGACAAAACAAATCTATATTTTGAGCGTGTGTAGTTAAATTTAGTCAAATTTAATATTCCTATATTTTGTTGAACATTCTTAAGACCTGTTTGATTTGTCTTTTGTTAAAGTTTCCTTCCATCCATCCATCCATTTTCTGCCGCTTATCCGGAGTCGGGTCGCGGGGGCAGCTGCCTAAGCAGGGAAACCCAGACTTCTCTCTCCCCGGCCACATTCACCAGCTCATCCCGAGGCGTTCCCAGGCCAGCCGAGAGATGTAGTCCGTCCAGCTTGTCCTGGGTCTTCCCCAGGGCCTCTTTCTGGTGGTATGTGCCCGGAACATCTCACCAGGGAGGCGTCCAGGAGGCATTCTGACCAGATGCCCGTGCCACCTCATCTGGCTCCTTTGATGCGGAGGAGCAGCGACTCTACTCTGAGCCCCTCCCGGATCACCGAGCTTCTCGCCCTATCTCTAAGGGAAAGCCCGGCCACCCTGCAGAGAGAAAAATCATTTCGGCTGCTTGTATTCGCGATCTTGTTCTTTCGGTCACCACCCACAGCTCGTGACCATAGGTGAGGTTAGGAACGTAGATCGACCGGTAAATAGAGAGCTTTGCCTTTTGGCTCAG
>JBAMHW010000009.1:15114970-15128788 GCA_037177495.1 Rhadinocentrus ornatus | reverse complement strand
TGGCTCAGCTCCTTCTTCACCACGACAGACCGATGCAGCGTCCGCATTACTGCAGACGCGGCACCGATCCGCCTGTCAATCTCCCGCTCCATCCTTCCCTCACTCGTGAACAAAACCCCGAGATACGTGAACTCCTCCACTTGGGGCAGAGCCCTATTGCAGACCCGGAGAGAGCACTCCACCCTTTTCCGGCTGAGGACCATGGTCTCGCATTTGGAGGTGCTGATTCTCATCCCAGCCGCTTCACACTCGGCTGCGAATAGCTCCAGTAAGAGCTGAAGATCACGGCCCGATGAAGCCAAAAGGACCACATCATCCGCAAAGAGCAGAGACCCAATCCTGAGGCCACCAAACCGGATCCCCTCAACACCTCAGGTGCGCCTAGAAATTCTGTCCATAAAAGTTATGAACAAAATCGGTGACAAAGGGCAACCTTGGCGGAGTCCAACCCTCACTGGAAACAATTCTGATTTACTGCCGCCGATGCGAACCAAGCTCGCAAGCTGTTGGTGGGATTGAGAAGGTCTTTAAAGAACTCCCTCCACCGCCTCACAACGTCCCGAGTCGAGGTCAGCAGCCCCCCATCCCCACTGTACACAGTGTTGACGGAGCACCGCTTTCCCCTCCTGAGCCGCCGGATTGTGGACCAGACTCTCCTCGAAGCCATCCGGAAGTCATTCTCCATGGCCTGTCCAAACTCCTCCCATGCCCGAGTTTTTGCCTTAGCGACCGCCAAAGCTGCGCTCCGCTTAGCCCGCCGATACCCATCAGCTGCCTCTGGAGTCCCACAGGCCAAAAAGGCCCTTCTTCAGCTTGACAGCATCCCTTACTGCTGGTGTCCACCAGCGAGTTCGGGGGTTACCGCCACGACAGGCACCGACGACATTACGGCCACAGTTGCGGCTGGCCGCCTCGACAATAGAGGCACGGAACACAGCTCACAGCAAAGTTTCCTTGTTTTAACCAATCCCTCTATTGATTTGAAACTGCATCCAAAGTTCTCAGGCACCTGTTGTGGTGGTGGTGGGGGCTTAATTAATGATGCACCTCAGCAATATGTGTGTGATGTTTCAGCTTGATGGAAAAAGCTGAAAAATCTCTGTTCTGATGAGATATGCTGCAGTGCTGTCTCTCCATTTGTCAGCCAACTGTTGCAAAGGTGGCCTGCTTTTGCTTAAATTACATAAGAACGTACATAAATATAGATTATTTTCAGTCTGCTTCTGAGTCTCATGTCTCGCTCCAATTTTTATTATTTTTAAAAATTAAATCTAAAGTCCCTTCAGAGTATATGTACAGACCCTGATCCCTGGCGTGTCATCAACATGTGTAGTGCTAGTAGAAATACTGAGGTAGAAACCTTTGGTGGGGACATAATGTTTTTGGGGTAAATGTTATATAAAGCACAAAGTGAACTTTACAAGAGTAATTTCATTTATCAGTGAGCTAAGCTGTTTAAAGTATGTATTTGCCATATCGGCCAACTGATCATGGTGCCAGAGGTTAGAAAAGTTAAGTATATACAGACTCACGTTGACGAAGCTGCACTGTGTTGCCCTGTTTCTATGGAGATTTCTTTTCCTCTCAAGAGGACAGTGGACCGCTAATACTCTGGGTAATACTTGTTGTTAGCAACGCATCCATGTGTCACAAGGTGGTTCATTTTAGGTTTTCATTGTGTTTTATGATTTTCTTTTATGGTATATTTTATTGGTTTTATTTTTTATTTAGTTGTATGTTTTTAAAAATTATACTTTAATCATTTCCTGGTTCCACCTGTGACATGATTGCAGTATTAACTGCAGGTGTTGGACTATTAAATGACAGCTCAGATAACCAAAAACATTCAAGAAGTTTGAAGCAGTGAGTCAGTGTGCAGCAGGCAGAGGAGGGGCTTATGTTGTCACCCACAGATATAAGGTGGCAAGATGGAGGATTTGCAAGAAGTGCCCTGGGGGGATACAAGAGGCAGAGGGCCCAGTGCCCAAGGAGGGTGCAAGGGGCAGAGTTCCCAGAGAGCCTGAGCAGGGTGCAAGGGAGCGTCTGAGAGCGTCCAAGAATGTCCAAGAGTGCGTGTTTTGGGCTGGCATGGAACAAGAGGGCAGTGATCCAAGGGCATCTGACCCAGAGGCCGAGGGTGAAATCGCCAGGTGTGGAAGAGGGCAGCAACAACGAGCGCCAACAGCCACAGTTGTGGAAGAACATGCTGTGTACGTGAGTACTGCTTTTCAACACATTGCGTTGCTTATACACTAAAAGAGCCAGATACTGCCATCAGCTCATGTTGAAGGGCAACCTCAAAGAGGACAGGTAGTGGAGCCAGGCTGAGGCACTAGTACCTGAGGAGCCGGTTGATTTTTTCCGGGTCTTTAGTGATGACACACGGACCAAGGGCTGTAATGGATCTAGCCCACTAAGACCTTACTGGACTGGACAATAAACTTGGTTAATAGCTCGCCTTCTCTTGATGCTACAGTGCTGACTCTCCACTCAATTCTTTTAACCTATGGTTTATTTTATTTTTGAAGTTGGCGTGACCCAGTCAGCCAATGGTCACACATATACATATCAGGCTGCCACACATTCCTAGTGTACATTTGGCACGCTAGGAACATTAGGCTTCTTGCGTTGACGTGAGGTAACGAGCCATGTGTGCGAGTTGCAATATTGACTTGAACTAAAGATGCCCATGCAAACAAGGGCATGGATAGTTTTAAAGTGCGCCTCTCGGTCCTTGTCCGTAACTATTGGCATCTTTGTGATATTTTCCTTCATGTTGCACATTGACAAACATTCGTGCCAACAGTTGGCAACTGATTGGTAAACTGTTGTTTACGGAAATGCCCCGAACGGTGCAGAACATTAACGTACACATGTCTGTACACGTAAGTATATCCCAGCAGTAACAGGAGGCTGCAGCATGAGTCAGTTCCAGGCTTCACTGCTGCAAATGTTTACATTTAAAGTGGACAATTGAGCGAAGTGGATTATACGCTTCAATAGATATCTCATCGGTTCTGTAGACAAAAGCGGACAACAATCAATTGAATGCTTTAATTTAGTGAATGGGAGAGGGAGCAAAGGACATATTGGTTTCCCTCCATTTCAGCCCAGAGGAAGCAAGTGAGTGCGAAACTATTAAAAGATAACTGGATTCTCACGTTGTAGCTCACTGACAGCTAAATTTAATCAGAGGAATCAGGAACCAGGTGAGTCTGCAGACAATTTTCTGGTGGGTCTATGCAGATATCGTGCACCGTATGATGAGATGGTTAGAGACAGACTGGTTGTGGGCCTGAGAGACAAAATTAAACAGTGCAATTACAAATGGACCCTGACTTAACTTTAGAGAAGGCCATTACCAGAGCTCACTTTGCAGAGCAGAGAGAAGAAGGTTGCATGGGCCTGTGAGAGTTCCCTATTTGTGGAGAGTTTTCAGATTAAAACTGATCACAAACCTCTGGTTCCACTGCTGGGTACAAAGTACCTGGATGAACTTCCACTGCATATACAGTGTCTTCACATGTGGCTCATGAGGTTCTCCTATGCAATTTCACATGTAGCAGGCAAAGACATCACTACTGCAGATGTACTCTCCAGAGACCCTGTCAACAACACAGCAGAAGGGCTCCTAGAGGAAGAAATCAAACTATATGGGAATTCTGTTGTAGCAAGCAAGGCAGAAACTGAAGAGAAATACAGATGCATGAGGACAGAGATGCCACAGTCCATCAGCTGAAGCTGTTCTACACTGAAGGCTGACCTGACAAATTCTGCATTTAGAGCTAACCAGCCATATTTATCATTCACTGGTGAGCTCACAGTTCAAAATGGTCTGTTACTTAATGGCTGCAGAATAGTAATCTTTGACAGTGCTATCTAGGAATTACCAAGGGAGAAGGCTAAACAGTCCGTTTGTTGGCATGGTCTCAAAAAAGAACTGACAAAGCTAGTAGAGAACTGTGACATTTGTAGTAATGGAAGAACAAGTTTCCTCTACAAGTATGGTCTACTGTCATAGCTAACCTGTTCCAAACTGAAAACCAGACATATTTAGTCATTGTAAATTATTTCTCAAGACACTTTGAAGTGGCTAAACCAGGGAGCTCCAGCTCCGGTCCTCGTGAGCTACTGTCGTTCGGGTTTTGGATTCTACCCTAATGAAACACACCTGAAACAAATCACTGGGTCATTAACAGGCTTGTGCAGAGGTGCGTTGTAGTAGGAAACATCTAAAACTTGCAGGACAGTAGCTCATGAGGACTGGAGTTGGAGACCCCTGGGCTAAACTAACACACACAACATCTAAAGCTGTGATTCAACACTTTAAATCTATGTTTGCTTGCCATGGTATCCCAGAAGTAGTTCACTCAGACAATGGACCACATTTCGCATATGAACCTTTCAGGAAGTTTGCACAAGTGGGGCTTTAGTCATATGACATCCAGCCCCCATTTCCCACAGAGCAACAGAGAGGTAGAGTGAGAGGTAAGGACGATCAAAGGGCTTCTAAAGAAGGGCAGCGATCCTTACCTTGCCTTTGTAGCTAACTGTGGGTCTCTGCTGGCAACCAGACACAGTCCAGCAGAACTTCTTATGGGGAGATGAGAGTGACTGAATAAAAATACAAACAAAAGCAGACACAAAATTACAGCATCAGATAAAGAGCCGGTAACATGCCACAGTTGCAACCAGATGCCCATATGTGGGTAAAAGACAAGATCGAGAGGGGTACAGTTGTTTCATCAGTAGGGACACCAAGGTCGTATATTGTCAACACACGTAGTGGCACCCTGTGAAGGAACATATATCTCTTATCAACACCCAAATGATCTGACCCACCTACCAGCTTCCCGCAGCCAGATTCTCACAGCATCCCCACTGCCACAGAAAATACACAGAATTACTCTGAACAGCAATCTCCACTGCTGGAGTGGCATCTTCTTGTCAGAGTCAGATTACCACTGAGGTTCTTCATAGACTGGAAAACTGAATGGCTAAAAGGGCAGAATAATACCCACACACAGGTAGATGTTATGGAGGAGTCTACCCCTAACCTCATGCATATGCATAAAAAAAGAATGCAACATGAAATGTTAAAAAGAAAAAACAAAAACAACAAAAAAAAACTGATAATACATGTTATTTGATAGCCCTTCCTTACTGTGTCAGTGGATGGGTTGAGGTGACTTTTTTAAAATGACAACCTGTTTTGTTTTTATTTTTATACAGCACTTTAAGCTGCACAACACATTAAAGTGCTATATATAATTATATCTTTAAAGAGAGAAAAAAACATTATTTATTTTGTGTAAAGCTTGTAAGATGTCATGTAAAATGGAATGGTATTTGCTGAGGTTCCAAGATGAGTTTACTGTTTAAGCATTCATCTCCTTATAGGTTAAATCTTTACTCAGAAAGGGGGATGTACTGTTAGTGGAAATACTGATGTAGGAACCTTTGGTGAGGACTGAGGTTTTTAGGGGAAGTGTTAAAGCATCAAGTTAACTGCACGATAGTCATGTCCTGTATCACTGAGTTGAGCTGTTTAAAGTAAATATGATCAAAATTAATAATTTGCTTTATATGCTTATTTTTAGCATGTAACAAAGCAATATCTTTTAAGTTATTTGAAAGTAATTAACATATGAATGCAAAGATGTAAAGGTAGAAATAATATAAAAAGAAACCAGGACCTTAAATTTATAATCCAGCCTGTACTTTTAACTTTTTACTTTCTCACTTTATTGCATCTAACTTGCCCTTTCACACTCTTACAGATGCAAACACTCATGCTAAGCTGTATTTCCAGTCGACCCCCACCAGGAAAGCATCGTGCTGCTTTGTGCCCCACAGGCAGGGGAAACATAAGGCTGATGGTAAAGCAGCCATAGGGTAGTTAATTATTATAAAGAAGAAATGTCCACATTAATAATTAAGCCATGATTAATTATTAAAGTCCTTGCTCAAATTTCTTTCCTTTTCAATTAATTCACAAAACATTCAAGAGCAGCACCAGGAAATGCATAACGGCTATCTAATAATTAGAATTAATAACACTGAAAGAGCTTTGACTTAACTACTTCCCCTTATTTGGCTCTGTGCATTGCCATCAGTTGTCTGTATTTACTTGAAACCATGACTTGTGTGCTCAAAATAGTTTCTGCACACATACTTCAGGTTGTGACTCTAGATGAGTTCAAAAGATATAGCCCACACTAAAACTGGCACAACAGTGACCATTTCTCAGAGTTCATATTAGAAGTAGGTAAAAATAACATCAGAGCATGTAAAATGTCATTAAAAACACACTTGCTGCAGCAGAAATGATATACCACTGTGCTGTAACTGCATGATCATGCTTGTCTGATCACAGAGTGTGCGTGTTTGTGCATGCACCCAGTGTGTGTTGGGCTGGAGAAGAAATCTGTTGGGGTGAAGAAGTAAGTATTCCTCACACTGGGTGTGAAATTCATGTAGGCCTGTGATGGTTTGTGCAAATGGAGTGAGGGCACAGGCTGTGAAAACCTAATGCAATTTGATTAGAAGTTAACCGCAAAGCAATATTTTTCCTGCCTCAGTGCACCAAGAGAAAAAAAGGGGACTATTTGCTTCTTTTTTGTGTGTGTGAGTGTGTTGAAAATGAATGTGAGTGACTGATGACCAAGCCTGGAGCTTTGAGTTCAATTACCAAACAATAACAACTCTGTCATAATTGGGATTTCAGGTGAAGTCACAAAATGACTAAATATTGAAAAGAAAAACAACCGGTGAGAAGCCTGTGCTAAAACTTTATGTCATGCTTTTTTCCTTTCTCTGAAATAAATGCAGCCGTAGCTGTGGTTGATTTTGTATTCACAGGAGAGCGTTTTCAGTCAGTCCCCATGACTCGGGAGAGAGATTACACACAGAATAATGAATTACAATATAGCATGTCATAGTGGAGGAACTGTACCAGCTCCTGCTGTCTTTTATTTGATGAAAGAATGAGCGCTCCTGTTTTGACATCTTGCGAGACATTTCGTGGCACGGCTTCTGCTATGAGCAGGGAAACAAACAACCTTGTGTTGCTATGGACTTCGGCAAAGAAAGTACGGATTTTTGACATTCAGGGATGCTGCAGACAGCAAATCTTTTCCTTTCTTTCCTCACTGGCTCAAGTTATAGATCCACACTAATTGCCAAAGGTGCATTTGAAGTATGAAAAGAATTAAATCCAGCTTTGTCAGAATGATTTCACCAACAGCAGTAACAAGAACTGACAGTGCAGCTTGGGTTACAGACCAAATAGGATGCTACCGATGTGCAATCCTACAGTAGTCAGGTCTCAGTTGCTATCCTTCATTTTCTCCCACTTAAGCAGTAAATATGGTTAATTTGGGTAATTTGGCTCCTCTCCAAGCAATGTGACAAACAAATTTAGCCAACATCCCCAAGGGATGTTGGTTCCTTCACAGCCACTTGTATGAGGAAAATGAGTGATTAGTCCACTTCAAACTGGGCTTCAGTAAACTGTGTCAAGAAGCAAACACAGTGACCCTGACATTTTTAGTATGGCCAAGGGAGGGGAAGATTCACTTAATGGCTCATCCTGTGCCAGCCCAGCACCCTTGCTTTCGATCGATAATTGCTTCATTAGTTAATCTGATTGAGTGTGTGAGCAGCCTGTAGTCGATGCAGAGTTACCTCTCTTTCTGTGAGGAGTCTGTGTTTTATTGATTTCATTGTTCTCTGTAGAGCCTAACTTTCCCCCCTAACTAATTCCCACATTTACACAGAGAAAAAGAGAAAAGATCTCTTTGTTTGAGCTCCTCGTGCCATCTAAACTTCTATTATATTAAAACAGATCAATAAATACCACTTTGTGATAGCAAAAATAAAACTAATGATGAGAATGCATTTCATCTGTTATGTTGCCACACAGTAATGACTCAAAAAATGTACAAACGCCAACAGTGTTTGACATACGAAAGCAGTCCATGCATTTTTCTAAGCTGTATATATATATATATATATATATACTGGTGAAACAAAAAAAATAGAATATTGTGCAAAACCTTATTTTTTTCAGTGATTTAACTATAAAGGGGAAACTAATATATCAAATATATTATGGACTAATTACATGCAAAGTGAGGTATTTCAAGCATTTATTCATTATAATTGTGAGGTATTTTCTGATTCAATAGCGGCCTTCAACTCTTCTGCATTGCTCTGTCTCATATTTCTCTTGGCAATGCCCCATAGATTTTTTATGGTGTTCAGGTCAGGAGAGTTTGCTGGCCAATCAAGCACATTAATCCCTTGGTGCTATGGTGGTTAGCACTGTGGCCTCACAGCAAGAAGGTGTCTTCGAAGACCAGGATCGAAGACCAGGATGCTTCAATAGTGGCCTTCAACTCTTTTGTATTGCTCGGTCTCATCTCTCTCTTTCACTTTCAGGTCAGGAGAGTCTGCTGACCTATCAAGCACAGTAATCTCCTGGTCATTGAACCAGGTTTTGGTTCTTTTGGCAGTGTGGCCAGGTGCCGACTCTTGCTGGAAAATAAAGTCAGCATCTCCAAAATGCTTTTCTGCTTTTCCCTTCCACCCAACTTTTTATTGATGTGCTTTAAAACAGCACTTTGAGAGCATCCAACATCTTTTGCAATTACTTTTAAAGGCTTTCCATCCTTGTGGAGGGTGTCAATGATGGTTTCCTGAACAACTGTAAGGTCAGCAACCTCCCTCTGGTTGTTAATTCTACTGAAATGGGCTGAGAGACCGACCATTTAAATGTTCAGGAGTCCTTTGAAAATGTTTTGGATTAATTAGCTGATTTGAGTGTGGCACTTAGAGGCTACAATGCGGAACCTTTTTACATTATTTAAATTTTCTGAGATTTTGGTTTTTGGTAATATTAGTAATAATGAGTCTATATAATATATTAGTTTACCTTTTTGAGCTGAATTGCTGAAATAAATTAAGTTTTGGTTGGTCCTGACCAACTCTTATGGAAAACATCTGACACCCCAGCTGCATGTCATGCTGCCTTTCACAGACAAAGCTAATGGCAGCAGTGAAGTAAACCACAACAGTAAAGTTGCTGGGCTGAAAATGAAATATGCTAAAACACTGAGGGGAACTGCACATTCAGGTGAACAGTGAAATTTTTCACCCAGTTTTTAAAAGGAAACTGATTTCGGTGAGCTAATCTACATTTAAACATGGACAAAGGCAGTAAGACAAAACAACAATAACAGAAAACAATATGTGTTTACAATACTTGTGGGGTTATGGATGGAACTACTTTAAGTCACATAACATCAGGTTCTTGCACAGATCCATTGCTTGCACATCACTTCTGCCATGATTTTTACATAATCTCATGCTATTACATATAAATAGTAGTTCATCCTCAATTTCTAATGCTGTTTATGCACATTTTAAGGTTTAAGTGTACAGAGCAGGTCGTCCTGTCATGGTGCATAGCATGAAATTACACACAATATTATATAAGGATACATAATTATGACATATGAGATGATTTGATGGGTTATAACTGTGATATTTTATGATGCCAAGCTGCACATCTCTCCACAGTACATGACCTGCACATGTGGCATGTTATTTGTGTGTTTTTTCCAAAGAACATGCTGAAGAAGAAGACAAACTGTATTGTTCCTTATTGCTGTATTATTACCTCTATTCATCATGGTTCAGAAAAAGAAACACGAAGTTGAAGCCACATACTCAGTTGGATTTAATTCTTAAAACCCCCATTACAGGAACAAAAAATAAAAAAAAGCTTCAGAATTAGATCCTTGATAAGTGGAATTTTTGTGAAAGGGCACATTTGCGTATCTAATCCATTTTTAGATATTCAAATGTGTTTAAAAGACATCAATAATTTTAGCTTGTTAAAAGCACAAAGAAGCTTTATTATTTTTAAAACCTGCAGTAGCTAAAAAAATCCAATCTATTATTTGCCATGACTTGTGCCATTCATTTTCTACACTTAGTTTTGAACATGTAATTGCACTGATGTCTGTCATCATCAGCATATTTTTGCGTGTAAGGGTTTTTATCTTTCCCTTGGTGGATTAATCCTGTATTGGGAAACTGTCTTGCAAGTCGGTGCAAATGCTAGAGACTAATTCCTGCTGAAAGCATTGTACTTGGAGAAAGAATGTGATTCCTACAGGCCTAAAACCTGACGCTACAGAGAATCTCATGCAGGTTTAATAAGTATTAACAGAAGAGTCAAATCTTCAAGTGCTGACTAAAGTCTTCAAGAAGATTCTGCTGTTGTATGTGAGTGTAGTTAATGATCCTGGAACTGCTTTCCTGTAGGCGAAATTATACAGATATTCGGAACAAGCAAATATTCATGTTGAGATGTCAAAGACGACAAAATGTTATGTCATAATATTAAAAAGAGACAATGTACTAACTGAGAACACTGATAAGTAATAATTAGAGAATTACAAGTGGGAGGAATTAATATAAAAATGTGAGGAAACCAGGGAAGCAGATTAAGGATAAAACATGTGAGAAAGGAATATTAAACAGCGAAGAGAAATAATAGCATTAAGATGTATTACAGGTGAAACATTCACTGTCGTCCTGCGTCCGGTGGTAGATGCAGCTGTTTGGTATGTGATAAATGTAAACCAGTCTGGCAGGCTGGGCTGCTGGTTGTGTCTGTTTTTTTTTTCTCCCCCAAATTACCTGTCTGTGAATGCTTAAATGTAGCTCTCTGGGAACATGAAAGGCAATAAAATTATTCATGACTAGTTTGGTAAAACTCAGGCATCTGTCAGGTGTCTATATTGTTTATTTCTCGCCTGAGCCTGAAACTATTTGTTGCTTTGTCAGTTAATGGTGGCGTCTTCTTGCTGGTGGAAACAGAAATGCTTTAATGTCGCCTGCTGCAGGCTGGCGCTTTGAATAACATCCCGGAACAAACGCAAATGGCATATTCTTGTTATCCCTTTTTAATACGGCAGTGGATATTTTGGGAATACATCTCCTGCCACTTTCTCATAATGATGTGCAACACTCCAAATGTTCCATGAAATTAACTCTTAAACAAAAGATACGTCAAGTTATGGCGGTTCCGCTGTTCAAGTTCTAAAAAATTCTACCTCATCGTCATGTTTCAAAGCTGAAGGAGAAATTTGTCTTTGCACGAACACTTGCTACTGACTTTTCCTCATATTTTTGCCAGTAGTGAAAGCAGGTTGACATTCTGCTTGCTAGTTAATCTTTAAAGCAGAAGGAGTAGATACCAACTGAAAGGAGATAAAATCTGTTGATATATTGGAGTGAAAAGGGCATGTCAAGAATATCAGCAGAAGACAGGGTTATCAAATATGAACGATTAAGTCCCCCCCAAATACAACGGAATTAGTTGGTGTCATTTATGGTCTGAGAGGGAAGACTAAATGTGTCCACTAAAAAAGAACAAAAAGTCCTGTTTTCAGCTGCCGAGGCCCATATGTTCCGTTTCAGAGCTTTACATACATTACAATAATCCTGTTCCCGTTTCACTGTTTAAAAATATGTCACCACACAAGATTTAGAAAGCTTTGATTGCAAAGCTGTTTGTTTAACTGTGTGAAAACTAGCTTTTTGATGGTCTGCTGTCACTTTATATTACACTTATTAGTTTCTTCATAACAACTCTAATAAATACTGCAAGAGGTAGCACAGATTGTACAACAAATAAGCCACCTCTCATATAGAAGTACACAAAATACAGGACAAGCTAGAAAATAAATACCAGGCAAATTTATTTGTATGGCACATTTCATGTACAAGACAATTCCTAGTGCTTTAAGGTAGAACCACAATAAAAGCACTTGATCAATTCTGTCTGAAGATCTGGTCATGACAAATGGTTTCCACTTAAGGTCTAGTATTTGTGAGACAGTGAGGAGTTTCGGTTGCTAATACTGTGAATAACATTTCACATTGTGGCACTTCACAATTCATCTCTGACGTATCAGTAAGCCCGAGAGGTTTACCCGTGTCACTGAGTGCCTGAGGAGCCTGGTTATTTTTACTGACATTAAAAGTCAAATGACGTGAGATTCTGTGATTCTCTGTTAAGTCTGAAACTAAATTTATATTCAATCTAAACAAGTTTCATGAATTAAACTTTCATTATCTACTTTTTGAGGACAGCAAAAACAAGATGCAGCCATAATATATATATTTTTATTTGATTCAGTGAAATCCATCCATCCATTATCCTTACTCACCTAACCCAATTCTGGTTATAGGCAGATGGGTCAGCCGCCTGATTTAAAGTCTTCTTTTCAACACCTGCAAGAAAGAATTTTGTAAGCTGCACATCCAGTTGGAGTTACAAGGGTCTGACATTGTGTGTGAATCAGCAGAAACTGAAAGTTTTGGCAGCAGTAATGAATAGTGACACAGATGGTTTTGTAAAAAACAAGGAAAAAAAACAACCCAGAACACCTAAGCAAGTTTTTATTTATGTATTTATTTTTATTTCAGCCTTCATGTGTGAGTCTCCTCTCTTGTTTCTGTGTCCACTTCTGATGATGGATGATATTGTCAATTTCTTTTCTAAGTAGACATAGTCAGCCCCATCTATGAGCATGCAATACATATATTCAGGCCAGTTGCTATGGACTCAGGCTAAAAATACACAAAGCACAGGTACTATTACAAACTTGTTTTTTTCTTTCACTTTACTAAGTAAGAAGTACATTATGGTTCCAACTTGTTTTTTATTTATTTATTTTATTATTTTATTTTTTTTACAGTACTGATGGTTAAATTTATAATAGTTTTCTGTCCTTCAATTTACGGATGAAGCAGTTCACTCAAAAGCAGCAGCAATTACCTGGACATAAAAGTCTCTCTCTCCAACTCGAGTCTGGGTGGAGTGTTGTTTTATGTAGCAGTGTAATATATTAAATCTTAAAAAGTCCTGTTAACAAAGTTAGTAGCAGCAGAATCTTATCAGCATCTGCCATTACCATGTAAAGAAAGGAGAGATAAAGATGTTAAACCAAACTAAAGATGCACAATCTGATATCCCTGGCATGGTTTTCCATAAGACATATAACTGTTACAGAACTGTTAAAGAGTCCATGGAAATCTGCACCCTGGGATGGGTTTTCATGGTTACACATCTGGGAAAAGAAACAAAAATATCTATTTTTATAATTTTTGTACTGCGTGCAAAACATGGCCAAATTTGTGAAAGTGCCAATGGCCAAACAATAATGAATCAACAACTGAGATTTCAACTACCAAAAACAAGAGAACAAAATATGATGAGACATATCTTGGCCCAGGCTTGACCAGGTGATGGTCAGGTAATGGGAATGGTCAATGGTGGGTAATAAAGACAGGCCACAGTGTTTTGTTTGTCTCAGAATCTCAGTATCTGACAGTATGAAGCCAAACACGTTACAACACCACTGGGGGACAAAAAAGAAAAGCCTGTTGATTACTTAAGAAATAAACTGCTCAACTGACATATAAAGTAGAGGTGTTTTAACTAAAACAACATCCAACTCATCGAAAGCTCAACTCACCTGAAGTAGTTTGTAGTTTACTGGTTTAAAACGCCTCACACTGTAGCAAAAGGAACTGGTAATTCCTTCTGCCAATTACATGGTTTTAACTATATTTAACAAAGTAGCAGCCAATAAACCAAAAACTATTTTGTGGCACATTTCTTCATACGTTTCTTTGTAAGCATCGGGGTGCATGTGGTAGAGAGATTGGAGGGGGGGGGGGGGGGGGGGGGGGGTCCCCCTACCAACCCCTTGTCCCATTTCAAAGGTTTCACTTGAA
>JBAMHW010000009.1:15054168-15090628 GCA_037177495.1 Rhadinocentrus ornatus | reverse complement strand
CACCTGACGGGGCGGTACAATAGGCCAGAGCGGCGCCAGAGGTGCTCGGGCCTTCATCGCCGCTTGCGGCTTTAATTAATAGATTGAATCCTTTACTTTCAGGCTCAGCTTCCTTTTCATAAATATAATTAAATACAACAAAATTACTACTGCTGCACGTACTTGTGAATTTCTGGCTTCATGCTGTCACTTGTAAGCAAGAATCTAAAAAAGGCCTTTTCTCCTTAAGGCAGAAACTCACTCCCTACCCAGTGGGAGTACTCCCACTGTTTTGGCCTCAGGAGGAGCTGACTTTCATCTCAGCTGCTCATATGACTACAAACTGCCCTGATGCCTGCTGAAGGTCATGGATGATCGGGGAAGCACCAGTTGTGTAAGTCATTTATTTATCAAGACTGTGAGCCTGCAGCCTTGCTAGCAGCCCTCTGTCATGAATATGTTTACTACATTTTATGGTATTATGTTGTCATGAAGACATTTTATCTGATTTAAATTGTGGCTGATTATTTTGCCCCATTTAGAGGTCTTTGTATTAAACAGTGACTCACAATAAAAGCTTATTCAAAGGCTTGTATAGAGACTGCACCCTCCAATGTGTTAAAATTAGTCTGCATGTTTAAACAGCATTTTTCAGTCTCTCATTATGTAAATTATTTTGAACCATACTCACTTAAATATCATCATCTGTCCAATCTTTGGTTTGTTATCTAGATGAGTTTGAAAAATAAACATGGAGCAAGTATGCAAAGACCATCCTCAAATCATCCGTAAATGTTTATGGTTTTGTTTAAAGGTTACAACGCCCCTTTCTGTGAATTTGCTTCTATGAGTACGATCATTGGTATAATAATTTAATGCTTTAGGTTGATTTTCATATAAATATGTCTGGGTTAAAATTGTATATTTATTTAATGAATTTGTGCAGGAGCTACAATAATGGACTGTAATTTACGGAGCACAGAACCACTCAATTCAAATGCAAATCTGCTGACTGGAGGTTATTAAACATTTGTTTAAAAAAGATTGAAGTTCAACTTTTCTCCAGTCATGTGAGACTGGAGATAATCCAGAGCTGAAAATCAATAAAATTCATAAAAAGCTAGGATTTTTTGCTCACTTTTAATATGAGAAATTATAAGTCAATCCAATATGTCATCTTCCATTCTTTATAAATCCATATTTTATTCAGTAATAGAGATGCATTTATTAAAAATCAACACCTGGGTTTTTTGGAGTTTTATGTCCTATGTTAGACAGGAGCCACTCCATAACTTTACACATCTTTCAGCAAAACACAGGAGAAAAGGTTTGCTAAAAATGAGAGAAAACATATCTGAAAGGGTATAAATCTTTAATCAAACGGCAGTGATGTGCTTTGCCTCCAGCACTCACACTACTAAGCTGGAGAGCAGATGCTGAGATCTCGGATCCACCCCCAACCCTCGAAAAAAAAAAAAAAAAAACCCCAAAAAACAGAATAAATCCCCTTCTCCAGTTCAAATGTGTCATGGGAGCAGCTCTCTGCGAGCTGAAGCTGCTGTGTTTTTGGGTTCCCTCCTATGAAACTCCCACGGGGACTCTGTACTATTTTAGCATTTTGAAAAGGGTAAGAAACAGGAGGCAGTGAAGCACATGTTTAATCTTTTTGCCTCCAGTTAAATATCTAACAGTCCTCATAGAAGCACGCAGATGTGAGGGTGTTATTAAGTTTACAGCAGACTGAGCGCGAGCTGAAAGGGAAAATGACACTAGAAACACAGCTAGGATCCATGAAACATTTAATCCTATTCACGCACATTTTGCTTTAAACATTCTTTTAAAAAAACTGTGATAAATAATAAATATATTTGTGCTCGTTGATTGCTTCCTGGAGTATCTCTCTTCCTCTGTAGTTTACTTGAGACATCTTGGCAGTTTATAGATTTTATGATAAGTGCTGCCTGCAAACCATGCATTACAGCTGTAGTAAAAAGAGGAAGTGGTTATTTATGAATGAAAGGGATTAATGGCAGCCAGAAATGGAGATTTTCGTGAGCCAACCATGTGGTGCATTAGACCATGGACAATGATTCACATGGAATTGCTTTAACAAGTGCATCAGGGAGGACTATTTATATAACAGTATCCATGTAAAGGGGTTTAATGTACTGACAATGCATTCATCGTCGAAAAAATACTTTGGCTTAGCATGAGTTCTTGGTGACTAGTTTCATACTTCTGAAGTAGAAAAAAGATGATAAAATATAACCATTAAAATTTAAGGTGCATATTTTTTAAAAAAAGGCACATGTTTAGGTAACTAAAGGAAAGACAGTCTTCTATGGATTCAAACATTTAAATAAACACCACAACATATAATTTCCCTCAGTAATGTGAACAATGACTTCAAAGTGGTTGTGTTCTACTCAGTGTGAGTGTTTACTTGCAAAATCATATGAATATGCACCCTCAGGAGTAGACATGAACGGATAAGACAGATGAAAAGAAAAAATCTACAGAAAACAAAAGCAGCCGGATATCGTTAATAGAAATCATACATATGAATGTGTTCAAAATTCATGCATATATATGGGAATATGATAGTTGGGTGAGAGAACTTATTTACAGCAAGCAGAAGCTGTTATATTCAATAAACAGCTAAAAACAAGCTTGGAAAGGCTGAATTGGTATCATAACATATAATTATGTCCTTGTTAAATGCTACAGAAGCTATCCAAGGCTAAACAAAGAGACAAAAGGAGACAGATGCTTCAACAGAAGCAAGAAAAGGAAAGTCATTGAAGGTTTTAACCTTAAAGTGAGAAATTGTTCTTTCACACTCTATCAGAGAGAAAAATGAGAGAATGTTTTAAGAAATGCTGATGAAGACAGAAAAGATAAATGAAGAGCATAAGATGCAATTCATCATTCTGCTTGACTAAATGCAGAATCAAATATTATAATGTGAGATAGTTATGTTATCAGACATATCTGCAGCTTACTTTGAACAGCATTATTTTGTACAGAAGCTTAGAGCTGCCACTCAAATAACCAAACTGATAACCAAATTGGGACCTTATCACGTTATAAAATGATAGTTTTATTATAAAAACGTGAAATATATCAGGTTATAATGTTTTTACTTCATTGTTAAAATGTGAAATGTATCACATTATAAGGGAAGATGTTTTAATGTTAGAATATGAAATACAAAATATTGTATGCAGATGTTGCAACCTAGAAATATTGAAGCAAAATACATTTTATGGAGATTATTCTTGTCAAGTAGAAACATTTCAGTTCTTTTTGTCAATGAATAATTTTTCTACTCTGATTTATTGTTGTACACACAGTACACACAACACGGTACATCACCTGCCTGGCCGCAGTAGTGCATGCATGTGTCTGGGTGTAGCTTTTGGCTCACATGTACCTATGGCCTAGCTGTCTTCTGAAAACTAATATAAAACCTGTACAGTCTCTGTGCACCGCTCGGACTGGGAATTACATTGCCAACATGAAGACGTAGTCCTGTCTGGTATAAGGGTGCAACGTCAACAATATCACAGTGTCCTCCAACTGTCACGATTGTCTCAGTCTAGCATGAAGTACAACTTAATCCCATTTGGTAAATGACACATTTCTCTGATCTACTGCATACACATTTTCCTAATTCAAAGACGAATTTGTATCACATTAAAATGTAATAAGTTTCATGTTTCTACAATAAAACTATCGCATTATTACGTGATAAGGTCTTTTTTTATTTATTCGGGTGGCAGCTCTACACTTCCAATATTTTATCTGTCTTTTCTATACTAGAATAATCTTTCTCCAGGTTTACCATAATCAGTCATATGAATTCTACGGAGAAAGGCCAAGAAAATGTAAACAGCCCTGTATTACAATAAATTACTCACAGCAATAAGAATTTTATGTTTCATTTGTCCCACCAAACTTTTGTGTTGCATTCTGCACATAAAGGTCAAAGTGAGCACCAGCGAGGCTTTTCCAGAGCTAAAGGCGTCAGAGATGTGGGCTTTCCAATAGTTTCACATCCAAAAATGAAGCTTTGAGCTTGTGAGTTTGATATCATTAAAGTGCATGTCTAAATTTAAGGAAATTGTGGACAGTTGCACAAAACATCTTTAGCTAAGGTACATTAAATTATCAGGTATGGTTTTCTCAAAATTAATTCCCTTGCACAATTTAATCTTTAAATGTTATTCTTAATATTTCTTTAAAATTTTTTATTTAAATCTCAATTTGTTTTTTTCATTATTTCAGACTTTGTTTGTTTTTTAAAGGATTTTTCAACTTGTTGGCTTAATTTGACAGTATCTTGACAGGAAACTCAGAGTTAGAGTGAAAGAGAGAAAGAGAGAGAGGGAGAGAGGGGGTGGGGGGCATGACATGCAGTAAAAGGCTTCAGGCCAGGATTCAAATCTGAGCCGGCTGTGTCAAGGACCTGTAACCGCCGTACACTAAGCTGCTGCTCAACCAGTGGAGCTGCATGCCACCCCATATTTCCGAGTAATGTTTGACATATATGGTAAGATAAAATCTTCCATAGCTTCTGGAGAGCTCCTAAAAATTATGTTATGTTTATTTTCATAAAAAAAGACTAGCTGTGCTTTTACAGGAGCGCCGATGTAAAGGGAAATGGTACCAATCCACTTAAAAGTTTAAGAAGTAAGAAATAAAGCCTTGAAATGTATTCAGAAACAGACAAGGAGCCCATTGAAGGTATGTCAGGATTGGAGTTATGTCATGCTTTTTCAGGCCAGTTGAAAGATGAGCTGCTACTTTCTGAATTTCACAGAAAGCGGATCAGGCGAGGGGGTGGGTGGGTGGGTGGGTGTATGGGGGGGTTGTACAGGATGAAAGTGAACATAGGGCACAAGCACAAAATTTCACAAATATCTAACAAAGACTGAGAAATCCACGCACAAAGTATGATTTATCAATTACAGAAACACGTTAAAAATCGTGCAACGTACGTCTGTGTACAATTTTCTAATACACTGATTACATTGATGCACATGGTACCTCTGCAACTAACTTAGCAACATTGAGTAACATGAGTAGCAGACCCCCTAATATCGACCTAATGACGCCACTGAGATACAACATGACATATTGTTAATACTGAGGATACAGCGTATGCTGTTGCTATAACTTTTCACAGATGATGCAGTAATGCCTGCTTACCAGTTTGAGCAAACATTCATACGGTGTAAGCTGCTTGTTTAGTTTGTGTAAATTACCACAGAGGATTGGTATTGGTTAATAAGGACGCATGTTTTTGCTTTGATAATGCTTTACCTTTATGTGAGAAGGACTACAGTGTTAAGATGTTTGGTACCCTGTTTTATATAAAAAAAATGAGCTATTCCTATAATATAATGTAAAGTCTTGTAAAGGTAACAGTGTTATTGTCGTGTTGGCAGTAAGAGTAAAATACGGGCATGCTAATATTTTTTGTGGTTTGTTGGTTATTTTTTAAAATGAAGGAGGACAGCAGTGAAATGACAGGCAGCAGAGCTAATGGGAAAAATGCTTATAAATAAATAAAGGGAACTTGGATAGAAATGATAACATACTGGTAAAACTTGAAGACCTAAGCCACAAAATCCACCTTTAACAAGGAGAGAAGGCTTCACCTTGGTGTTAACCCAGAGTTGAAAGAGGCATGATTTGACAAGTGCACTAACCTGCTTATCCAACTTAAAAACACTTTTAACAAAATCACACCTAGATTTTTGACAGCAGTTGATTGGAACCAGCACCAGAGTGCCACCAGGTTTTCATTTTGTGATCACTCAAACTGTTCAATAAAGGCTGTGGTGGTTTTCTTGGACCCTTGAGTCAACTCACAAGTGAGGGGCTGTAGAAAAAAAAACATTAAGTGAACAGAAAAAATCCTCTCTGACTAGTATGACTTGAGTCAAGTCAGAGCTGTACCTTTGATGCCAACAAGTCCTGTCAACAGCATAAAATCCATCAAAGGCTGTAGACAGATCTGAAAGCACAAAAACTGCTGAGTTTCCTGAGTCAACAGTCAAAAGAAGGTCATTAAAAACTCTTAGAAGAGAGCTGTTTCAGTGCTGTGATGTGGTTTAAAGAACTTTTAATGTTGGCCAGGGGTGTCAAACAATGTCTGAACATGATTGAAAATTAGTTTCTTTAGAAATTAAGACAGGAAATAATTGCATCAATAGAGAAGTGTTCCTTGACCCTGACTGTCGACCATGTTTAGTTAACAACACTTTGAGACCCCCCCCTTCACACACACACACACACACACACACACACACACACACACACACACACACACACACACACACACACACACACACACACTTTACACAGTTGTGCTTTTCCAGCCACTTCACAAAATGTTGTGCAGACATGAAAAAATCTTCCCACGGAACCACATGACTGCAAATTTCATACCAGGTTTCACAAAAAAGAAAAAATCAATATGTAAATACAATGCATGATTTGTGTTTTCATTTTTCTGAGTTGGATAAAAATACTGCCAATGAGGAGGTGTAGTTGAACATGTGGAAAGATACATTTTAAAAGACGTGTTTAGTTAATTAAAACAGAAGTAGAAACAAATCAAAGGCATTTAGTGTTAATGGACTTCAGGCCAAGTTGTTGTAGACATTTGCAGTACAAAATTTTACCATGCCATGCTGACAGCATATTTTGTGGGTTTAGGGTTTAGCACAAATTATAAATTATATTATATATATTATCATTATAAATGACAGTAAGTAGCACACCTGGGTAATTCCTTGATTAGTATCCCAATAAATTTATCTACACATCTGAAATATTTAAGTGGAAAACCTCAGGTGCAGTCCGTATTTTCCTATACTATTGTAACGTTAGATGGGATGTGAGAAACCATAGTAAAAATAAAGATGTTTCCATCAGACTTGGCAAACAAACTGGTACTGTAGCTTACAGACCATAGAGATGAGAAGGAATTAGTAAAAAGTACAGTAACTGAAACAATAACAATAAGAGAAACAACAAGAGAAGCTCACCTTCACCATCAACACCCCCTTTTAAATACAGAGCATTGATATGGAAAGATGCAAAATTCTTAAAAAAAGAACTAAATATTGGTGTTGCTTTTCTATGTTTCTTTGGAGTTTCTGGGCAGCAAAGCTCTAAAATCAGACGCAGAACTAGCAAATAATAGTAATGCTGGTTTACTGCAAGCATGTTACCAAAAAGGGCCTGCAGCAGATAACCACAGCCATCTTGTTTTGCTCCCATAAGGTAAAATCCATAGGTTAAAAAGGCTACAGGAGCATTTTTTTACCTGAATGTTGTAATGAAATGTGGTGACACTATGTCCCTTTGTGGAGTTGTTTTTGTGTTCAGCAGCAAAATAAATAGTGACAATGGTATCTGAGGAAACAAAATATTTACTTTTTAGGGCTCTTTCACATTTTGCATGGAGACTGTGTTTGTATAAAATATTATTGACATTTGATGATGTCATCCATCCATTTTCTGCCGCTCATCTGGAGTTGGGTCACGGGGGCAGCTGCCTAAGCAGGGAAACCCAGACTTCCTTCTCCCCGGCTACATTCACCAGCTCCCGAGGCGTTCCCAGGCCAGCCGAGAGATGTAGTCCATCCAGCGTGTCCTGGGTCTTCCCCGGGGCCTCTTTCTGGTGGGACGTGCCCGGAACACCTTACCAGGGAGACGTCCAGGAGGCATCATGACCAGATGCCCGAGCCACCTCATCTGGCTCCTTTTGATGCGGAGTAGCAGTGACTCTACTCTGAGCCCCTCCTGGATCACAAGCTTCTCACCCCATCCTTAAGGGAGAGCCCGGCCACCCTGCGGAGAAAACTCATTTCGGCTGCTTGTATTTGTGATCTTGTTCTTTCGGTCACCACCGGTAAATCAAGAGCTCTGCCTTTTAGCTCAGCTCCCTCTTCACCATGACAGACCGATGCAGGGTCCGCATCACTGCAGACGTCGCACCAATCTGCCTGTCGACCTCTCGCTCCATCCTTCCCTCACTCGTGAACAAGACCCTGAGATACATGAACTCCTCCACTTGGGGCAGGACCTCATGCCGACCCGGAGAAGGCAATTCACCCTTTTCCGGCTGAGGACCATGGTCTTGGATTTGGAAGTGCTGATTCTCATCCCAGCCGCTCCACACTCGGCTGCGAATCGCTCCAGTGAGAGCTGAAGATCACGGCCCGATGAAGCCAACAGAAGTACATCATCCACAAAGAGCAGAGACCCAATCCTGAGGCCATCAAACCGGATCACCTTAACACCTCGGCTGCGCCTAGAAATTCTGTCCATAAAAGTTATGAACCTAATTGATGACAAAGGGCAGCCTTGGCGGAGTCCAACCCTCACTGGAAGCAATTCTGATTTACTGCCGCCGATGCGAACCAAGCTCTGACACCGGTTGAACAGAGACCAGACAGCTAATACAAGGAGTTACGGCACTCCATACTCCCGGAGTACCCCCCACAGGAGTCCCCAGGGGACATGGTCGAACGCATTCTCCAAGTCCACAAAGCACATGTAGCGCGAACTCTCATGCCCCCTCCAAGACCATGAAAAGAGTGTAGAGCTGGTCCACTGGTCCACTGTTCCACGACCGGGACGAAAACCACACTGCTCTTCCTCAATCCGCGCTTCGACTATCCGACGGACCCTCCTCTCCAGCAACCCTGAATAGACCTTACCAGTGAGGCTGAGGAGTGTGATCCCCCTGTAGTTGGAGCACACACTTCAGTCCCCTTATTAGAAGAGGGGGACCACCACCCCAGTCTGCTAGTCTAGGGGAACTGTCCCCGATGTCCACGCGATGCTGCAGAGGCGTGTCAGCCAAGACAGCCCTACAGCTTCCAGAGCCTTAAGGAAATCCGGGCGGACCTCATCCACCCCCGGGGCCCTGCCACAGAGAAGCTTTTTGACCACCTCAGCGACCTCAGCCTCAGAGATGGGAGAACTAACACCAGGGTCCCCAGACTCTGCTTCCTCATTGGAAGACATGTTGGTGGGATTAAGAAGGTCTTCGAAGTATTCCCTCCACCGCCTCACAACGCCCCGAGTCGAGGTCAGCAGCCCCCCATCCCCACTGTACACAGTGCTTTCCCCTGAGTCGCCGCTCAGGTGGACCTGAATCTCCTCGATGCCATCCGGAAGTAATTCTCCATGGCCTCTCCAAACTCCTTCCATGCCCAAGTTTTTGCCTTAGTGACAACCGAAGCTGCATTCCGCTTAGGTTGCCGATACCCATCAGCTGCCTCTGGAGTCTCACGGGCCAAAAAGGCCCGATAGGACTCCTTCTTCAGCTTGACGGCATACCTTACTGCTGGTGTCCACCAAAGAGTTTGGGGATTACCGCCACGACAGGCACCGTGACCTTGCCACAGCTGCGGCTGGCCGCCTCGACAATAGAGACACGAAACACAGCTGACTCGGACTCAATGTCCCCCGCCTCACCCGGGACATGGTTGAAGCTCTGCCGGAGATAGGAGTTGAAACTCTTTCTGACAAGGGACTCCGCCAGACGTTCCCAGCAGACCCTCACAACACGTTCGGGTTTTCCAGGCCTGACCGGCATCCTCCCCCACCATCTGAGCCAACCCACCACCAGGTGGTGATCAGACCACCCCTCTCTTCCATCAAGTGTCCAAGACATGCGGCCACAAGTCCGACAATACGACTACAAAGTCGATCATCAAACTGCGGCATAGTGCTGCAATCTCACTTTTTCCAGCTGCAGAATATCTTAGTCTTGCATTCACTTTTATTTCTGGTATTGCAGCATCATTGGGTGTGAGATGTAAGAGCATCTCTAATGTGATCGACCACAAAGATTGTCCCTGAAAGATCTCATCTGCAGTGTTTCATTAACTCAATGACATTCAGCAATTGGAAAAAAAAAAATCTCATTCCTTTTTCTTTTAGACATTTTCTTCTCCATTTAAGAAATTCTTAGGCCTCTTAACAGCTTTGCTCTCTTCTTGTTGCAGGTATTCAACTTCAGAGCAAGAAAGAAAAACTGGAAATTAAATTGTATGTTGAATAAACCCATCTTATAGTTATCTGTATAGGACAGGTGTAGGTCCATAAAGCCTGAACTTGGCTTTTTACTCCAAATAAGTAAAAAAAAAAAAGAAAAAAAAAAAGAATAAAGACCTCCTTTCTAAAGATGTTTTTTTTCTCTTCATTGGAAAATGATGGTGGGGGGGATGTGTAACAACTTGGGAAAATGTTTATGTACATAAGTATCTTTCATCTCTCATGTAATGCAGCCTCGTCACCTCATTACAAAGAGATTATGTGTCATTTTAGCATTTTAAGATTTAATTACTTTATTATCAAGGTTCATAATCAAAAAAGGAAGGAAAAACAAGTTGTGAAACAGGTTGTCACAAGCTGCTCCCCACAAATCAGTTATTATGAATGGATAAGCATAATTAAATATCACTTTGAAAATTTTGGCCTAAAGGAATTGTGGGACAGGATTTAATCTCCTTTTTTTCTGAAATGACAATGCAAAATTTCCTATGCTAAAGGAGATAACGAATTAAGCAGTGAAGCCTCTTTGATCTTCTTAGGTACTCTCAGGGCATTTTTAGAAACTTCCCTAAGCAAAAAAAAAAAAAAAAAAAAAGACTTTTCGACCGGACCTGGGGTGTAAGCTTCATAAGACGAATCCTCTCAAATCTGTGAAGAAGTTGTCTTTGCAAGATGCATAAATAGCTGAAAGTCATCACTTACTCATTATTATCTACACTAGTCAGTCTTCTCTGATGCAATCTGCAAGAAACTTCGCCATTTATTTAGGTTATTTCACAATGAAAATTTTAAGGGGTGTTGCAATTTCTTTGAAAATCAGTCTTGTAGACTACACATATTGAATACGGCAAGAACCCACCAGATGCACACTACTATGTTTTTTTCTTTCTTTTTTTTTTTTTTCTTTTTTGTTAGATAAATCAATGAAAGCGATGCTGATGGCAAGATTGCATTGAGTTGCAGAAGCAAGTGGAACAGAGGCCAGCCTTATAAAGACCTTCATGCAACATATGAAGCGAATCAACAGAGAATGAGCACAGACAGAAATTTATTTAACTTTTTGTCATGTCCTATCATGGAAGTCCTATCCATTTGGACCTGTCAAATTCTGATTTGTGTAAAGAACATCAAACCATCTGTAGTGAAAATTTTTCTATGAAGAGATCTCTGCAGCTTTAAATCTTCCAACATAAAGATGTCCAACATCAAAGACAACACCATGAAAAACAACAAACCTTACCCAATGCAAGACTAAGGGGAAAACTGAGAAACTGAATTCTAGCTTGAGCCCCCTGTTAGCATTCGTCATCACTCCCAAGTCTTTAAGAAGCAGGATTTAAACAAGAAGTGGCAGTCTGACTTCACTAAAGGGATTTATAAAACCTTTGGAGCAGTTGGTTTGTCACTGCTTTTCATCCCAGGAGCACTCTAGCTCATCCAGCTTAATCACTGACCTATGCAAACACCAAGTAAAGCCTACTTCTCTTTGGAATTTTGCAATTACTATGTGTTCTGTATATCCTTCCTGCTTAGGGACTGAGACTTAATGCATGTGCATATCTGACTAAGCTAATAACCTGCATTCATAATGCAAAAAAAGAAAAAGAAAAATCACAGACCATCCAGTGTTTGAATCTTGAAGTCAGAAAGCCAATTCATAATGAAAAGGTTGGGTTCATCCAGGCAGGAATGGGGTTTACGTTTCTCTGGACGTCTGGTCCCTTCTATGAATTATGAACCATAATCACACCACAGGCTCCCAAGGGTCCACAGATGGATTGGGGGCAAAGTAGCCTGTCTGAGCCAGACATGTCTATGCCCATTTTTGCTGAATGAGGGGATTCACTTGCATAAGTGCTTCTTTTCCTCTTGCCCTTTGCACAACGCCTTGGTCCCAGGTTAAAAGATGGACTAAATGTGCATGAAAATTCCTGCATATAAACAGGTGTGACTGCTGTTTGCTCCCAACTCAGTCGTTGGTAAGGACAGAATGGTGAGAAGACTTTAAAGGAACATTTTTAAGAAAAAGTAAATAATATTAATACATGGTGGAAAACAAATCACAGAGTGTCATGTAATTAAGTATTAAGCTGGTTTGGGCGGCTAGGAAGCCTATAATGGTTGTTTTTTCCAGGTCAGTTCTGAAATGTCTGACCACTTTATAAAGACAGCCAACTTTCTAATGGTCCTTGAAAATTTATTTCTTAATCAGCTGATTGCATTCAGAATAATAAGGCAAAAACTTAGATTTATTTTTCTTGTGGAAGCACTGAATAGGATTTTTAAAGGAGCCAGTGAAAAAGTAGCTGTAAACTCCACTGATCATATGAGTTAACCTGTCAAACTGATGTGCTTTAAAACTGTTCAACTCTCTATCTGGGTCTGAATTCTGAGTCTGGGTTTTTATACTATACCTATAATATGGAATGACTTGTGAATGAATGAATGAATGAATGAAGTGTGAGATGTGACATTGGACTACACCATATGACATTTGTGGTAATCATATTACTGGGTCTTGCAACAAGGAGGTCTCATTTGTCTGCATGAAGCCTCTACATTCAATTTTAAAGTTATAAAAACAGTAAAAGAGAGTTTCAAGTTTGTCTTTGTTACTTGCAGCAAAGATATAACTTGTATAATCTGTGTAAGAACCAAGGGAGAGGTTATAAGCATGAGTCTTGTGGCCCTAGGCTACTCAGAAAGGGGCCACAAGAACAGCATTTTTATTTCATTTATTTCAACTCAGACCTCAAAAGTTTCAATCCTATTTTTGGGGGGATTTTAACATCCTGTTAACTTTGCATCAAACAAACAATTATTCAGGGGATCCATGTAGCATGGCAAACTTTGCAACACAGTGTTGCAACATGAATTTATACTTCAATACTTTGGTTCTCTTTGATTTGTTTTGGGCAATGTGTAATGATTTAACTGGTAAAACATGCTGCAAAACCAGTGAGTCAGTGGTACATTTTAAAAAGAGACTTTTATAAGTCTTAAAATACATCTGAATTTCTCCACAGCAAGGGAGAAACTCTGACCATAACCAGAGGGTTACTTATTAGATATTATGCATGGCCTTAGGGCCTCTGGTTGTTTGATTCATTTCAATATAACCTTTTCTTTTAGTGAGGACATTGTTAGATAGATCTGACAGATATTAACACAGATATTAATAATTACACATAAAATGCCATGTTTGTTTGTTTTTTGCACCAAGCTACTTAAACTCAACTTTTGCTTAAAGCAAACATATTTTCTGTTTATTTGCAGTGTGTGCAAATATCTGACATGGGTGATAAATGAAAAATATGTCATTCCTGTTATCTTGCTTTTGACACATTCTCCAACACTCTGTCTTCAACCTGCAGATAAACAAAACAGTTCAAAAGGACTCTCAGACGTCACAGTGGTGCTGCCATACTGCAATACATAAAGCAATATCCATGACTCAGTGTGCAGATCCAGAGATAATGAAGCAGTCAAGAACTATTTCTTCACCACAACAATGCCCCAGCTTTTACAGCACTCCTTCAGCTAAAGGCCTCCTCAGCTGTACATTATTGATGGGGCTTAAATTGAATGTCTCTTTGTTCCTCCTTAGATGGACACCAGGCGTGTGTCTTCTCTACGTGGAGGGTGGGGGAGGGGTGCAGGGGTGGGTGACTCACCCCTATCCCATCATGCAGCAGGCAATTCATCCATCACATTAAGAGGTGCCACATCAATCATTAACAAGGAGTCCCCTGTTGAAAGGATGATGGACAGCTCGACAAATAAGTTAAGATGAAGTGGGACAAGGTGATGCTGGCCTTTTTCCACTTTTAAGGCAAATTATTCAAGCAACAACAATGGCATATCCAAATGCAGGCAAGGAAACGATCCTAAATAGAAACTGCCATGATTCTGAAAGGAGCAAAAATAATAATAGATAATAGGCTTTCAGTTACAGAGCTTTAAACTCTGCTGAACTCAACTTGGAGAGAATTTGCCTACGCTTTTAGGAAACCTCAGGTGGTCAGGCGCAAGTTTCACTTAATGCTTTCTCCTGGGTGGCCAGCCACTCTTAAAGAGATTGCAGTGTTTTTCTGCACTCACCAGAAATGTGTGATGTGTACTCTGATAATCTTGAGGTCTTTTGGGGATTTTTACTGCAGGTATGGTATCCGCTCATGCAGAATAGGATTATTCAGCCTTTTGGAGGGATTTAGCATTTTAGCTGTCATTATTCTTACTGAAGTTTGCACAAAGGCTAAAACTTCAAACCTGTTTGTCTTCAGTCGGCATACCAAAGACGTGCTCCTACTTGTAATCTTACCTGAAGAGTTGTGTAAGCATGTGCTAAAGACACCGATGATAGTATTTTAAGTGAAGCGGATGAAGCAGAATGAAAGAACTTTGCAGTTTTCTTCAGCTATGTGCAACATTTTAGCATTCTTGCATAAGTTTCATTTTATGGCCCAAACTATTGTTTCATTCACTGTCACTGCTTTCATTATGGTTTCAAGCTGTGAGATGCAGGCATTTTTTGTCAATGACAATTTAATTGTTAAAAATGCATTTAATATGTCAAAACTCATATATTTTGTTTAAAAGTTGGACATGATCAAATTTGGATGATCAGGAGACCAGACCCATGATTATCAGTTGCAATGATTCTGTTGCAGTTGACAAGTAAAGACAACTTTTCACTTATAAATCCAATAAGGTGTAACAATGAAAAGATCCTATACTAAGTGAAATTGTGTATTTTGGCATAATTTTTAATTATCCAGCACAGTGGAGCAAAGAATGACAAATAATTGAAGTAAAATATGAGTGACAAGGAAACAGAAAGCAAAGAACTGAAACAGAGCTGTCCCAAACTGGTTTCGAACTCACATTTCAGAAATCAGACCTCTGACCTTGCCTCTTCCATATCAAAGCCTTGTCAATCAATGAACAATTCAGAATGATGCTGGAGCATTTGTTGTTGATTTGTAATAAAGCTGCAGGTGTCATCTGAGGGCACAATTGCCAAAGGACACCTCAAAACAGAAGAATGGGTTGTTTGAAAAACAGACATTAAAGCTGGGACCTCCTATGAAAGCTGAGGCTGTTTGAGGTAGCACTTCCCATTCTCTACAGCTTCAACAGTTGCCAAACAGAGAGCCTTTTCACCTTTTTTTTTTTTTGGCTTAATATAAAGGGTTCTCAGAGAAATGCCAAACTGAAGAGGATGATAAGGTCTCAAAGAATTGCATGAAAAAGTGTTCACTTCTACAGCAGCTCCATGGCCAGAGGTGGTGGTGAAGAAAGCAAATTTGCAAGGAATGTAACTCAAAGCTCAGCACCTGCTAACAGATCCTGCCCTCTGGAAGGAGATACGCTGTCCTTGTATTTAAAACAAACAGAGACAGGGGCAGCTTCATGCCCTCTGCTAGGCCTCTTAACAAATATAACTCCCAAAAGTCCCATTACACCTTCCACACTGAAAAACCAGACATGTTGCATTGACATAAGCACACACACACGTCACTTACCCAGTTGTGCACACATTCATATTTTTAATAGAAGGCTGTAGTTTGGAAGAAAAATAACTGCAGTTTTTATTGTATTTGTCAAGGGCCATTTTAGTTGTGTGTAACAGCAACGGTTAAAAGCCGAAGAAGGTTATGTATCAGAATAATTCAAAATAAGTTCAAGTGTGCTTGTCCAACATGATAAACACACATGTGAAGGCTTAGGATTTTGTTGCAATTTTTCTTTGAATGTTTTATTATTTTCTTTCTAAATATCAAAAGATTTATCTTTTGAGTCATTTTTATGATTCTATAAATAACAAGTGAAATGACAGACTTTGGTTTCAAATGAAAAAAAAGTTTCAAAAATCTTTTCTTAGGTTGTCAGATAACCTGTACTGACACACTGAGTTCATATCGTAGAAACCACAAATATATTACTGGGATGAGCAGTCATCAGAACTTCAAGTCATGACCTTCTCCTCTGTTGCCAGATCTTCCTGCTCATTTAATCAGAGCCTCTGATTGCACTCATTCAGAACCAGGGAGCTTGTCAAATCCAAGAAGTGTATTTTGGTACATTTTTTAATAATAGTGGTACACTTCTCTTGCTCCCATCCAAAGATGTTCTCACAACTAATTTGACTGTTGGCATTTAACTGAGCTGATCTCAGTGGAATCGGATTGGCTCGAAGTTTACTTTCTATCCCTTAAAACATACCAGCTGAAACGTACTCTCTTGAGCTATAAGTATGTCTCAAAATCTCCATGACAACTAATAATGCTAATCAGATGCCCAAGTGCTCATCCTCACACACGTGTCTTTTTCTCTTCTTTTTGATCTATTACAGTGAAGCGATCAATGATTTGAAATAATCTTTTGGGAATTTAATGGTCAAGTGGGCACCAGCACAGACAGTTGTGGAATTTATTCCACAACACTTACTGAAAGTTGAGGAGTGTGTGCTATATTTGCCGTTGCTCTCCAGGACTAATTGGACCAATGCTGACTCACTCCACATACACTGCTCCCAGTACCTACTCCTAGATACACACTGCACTCATTGATACACTCACTGTGTCACAAAACAACATCTGTTTAGTGGGAAAAGCAAATATCTTTGTTGAAATCTCATGCAGAGAGAATGAGTTATAACAGTAACTGATGCAGCAAGTCTCAAGTACAGAAAAGAACATCTATGGAGGTCAGGTGAATTCCCTATTTGTCTGACTTCTTACCCCTCAAATTTGCTTATTTTTAAACTTGCATTTTTTCAAACCCCTCTATTATGCTGACTCCAGTTGTTTCAGGAGATTTATTAGATTTCCCCTAGCTCCGTTTGGAGCCACAAAAGGCTTTATTTTTTTACATATGGAGCAGTGAATCACAGGGGCTGTAAGTATTCCTTCATTTTGTGTTAAATCTGTAAATACAGGAGATAAACACTTGAAACTATGCTTTGATTATAAGTGACAAAAGACTTGCTGACATAAAATTATTTTTCTATTTTGCAATTACAACTAGGAAAGACTGTTCACTTTTCCACTGCAACAAGAAAAGTGTGACACCAGCATTTTCTTCAAAACAAAAGCCAAGAAACAGCAAGAAATATTAGCTGTGTAGAATAATAGAAAAAATAGATAATATAAGTAGTACCTTATACACTGGAAAGAGTTAGTTAATAATTTAGTATGATTGACATGGAAAGGGAGATAAAGTAACACGTAACAATAAGTTATGTGTAGCTGTGAACTATAAATTTAGCTAAATTTTTATTTACTTACGTCTGAAGATCCTTAGCAACATGAGGTGAATGCACAGATATTTTACAGCCTTGTTGAAAGCAAAAATCTTCTCCTATATTGTTTTAGTTACCAGGGCAACAAGCTCCCTCTCAGTATGCTGTAATGACACCATCACTTCTGCAAAAAGTTTGGAGATTTTAAATGCGCACCACCCCCAAAATAGAGTGGCAAGCCACTGTGTTCTGCGGTTGGGCAGCCTACACTGTCTGCTGTCAGACCCCACCAAGTAATGTTGGTACCTAAACCAAGTAGTAAAGTGTTAAAATTAACAAAACATATCCCGAAAGTAAAAACTAATCAAAAACTCTACTTTGTGCTGTTGTAATTCCATCAGGGAAAAGCTGCTCACTGACTTCTATAGATGTTGCTTCCTTGCAGTTCATTTAATCTTGTTCATTAAACGCTACCCTCACCTTACATGGTGTCGTAGTTGTCATGCTTTTTTAATATACTTCTGACTTCTGATGAGCTTGTATTAACATGAGTCTTGGTGATTCAATTAAGTGTGGACACCTCTAAGCATACTGTATGTGTAAATGCAACTACGGAGTATTGAAGATTCAGTGAGATCCCGATTACAATCGGATGGTCTGGACTGCATTTCTCCTTATTCTCTTAGCATGAAAGTGATTGTGTCCCTAAGCCCTATAAGGACTGCTGTACTTCCAGTTTGTGACAAAAAGCTGGCATTGGGTTGTGCCCATGTAGCCCTTATTCACCATTTATTTTGCATCGCCTGTAATGCAAATGTATAATATTTGACACAGAAGTTTCTGAGATTTCTGTAAAGCTCACATAATTAAATTGTCTCTTCAACATCCTGCTGTATACAAACGATCCACCTCACTCTTGTGATTTCACTTTTTGGCATCTTTTCCCTTTAGAATACTTTCTGAATAAACTTGATTCATTAAAACATGATATTCTCTGCAAATTTAGACTTTTATGAGACTCTATCCTATGGTCCTTGAAAACAGAAATTATGTAGTTTACGTGTTTATTTGTATAAATATCACTAGCTCTATAAATATTTGACATTTATATCTCTCCGTAAACTGAGCCTAACTGCTCAGCCAGAACCACGGGATAGCTTGCTTAAACTAGGCTGACACAGGAATATGCCTGCCTCTGAAAGCCTCTAAACCTCACAACAATTTCTTTTCTTGCAGTGTTTTTGTATGCCATAGTTGTCCGTTTGCTGCTTCTAAACTGTGGTTGGGTGCCAATTAGTTTAGCTCAGCTTGGAGATTTAAAAGGAGAGCAAGCCAAAGATAACAAAATCCTCTTAAAGAGCCATACTTATGTTTACTAGACTGTGTTGTGTGCCAGGCTGTTTCATAAAATTTCTAAATATTTACATTTAAACTTAATTATTATTATTTAGTAGATATTTTCACCAAAGAAACTTAAAGATAAAATACAAGTGAATTTATATATGTAATTCAGATTTAGTTGTTTACTGACAGAGCCAGTAGCTCATCACAGCCTTCAGTTCTACTGCAATAGTGTTCACCATTTACCTAATCACAGCAAGATAGCATAAATCCAAATCGTTATGTTAAATAATCAAGTTAAACACACATAAGGATGTACTTAGAAAAAAATAGGGCTGTGTGTTTGTTGCATTGTTCTGCTTTTTCTAGTTAGACATCAACACACTATTTCTTCCAGCTTTACAGCTTCCCCGTTTCATTTTAAAAGGTTAATGGACCAGCTGGACCTTCGGCTGAGACTTTGCCTGCTCAGCAGTCTAGTCTTACTGTTCCTTTGTGAAATTCACATTTACCTGCCTTCACAGTTTATTTACTTATTTTGATCACTTTTTCAATATTAGAACATCACACCAGCCCACAAACAAGACTCTGACAGTGTTTATTCAAAATATCATATTCTGAGACTCATCATGTTCATATGACTGCCCTAATACACAGCTGGCCTATCAATTTTTCATGATTATGCCGTCTGCTTAACCTAATGTATTGCCCACAGACAGACTGGTGCATGATAATTATAATGGAAATGACAGAACAATTAGTCTCCCAGCTGAGGACAAATCCAACCAAAAGGATTTTCATATCTGTTGCAGATAATAGTCTAAAAGACACAGTTATAATAGCAGAAAAATATATTTAAAAAACCTGTATATATCATATGTATCATATGTATCGTATGTAAAATGTATCATTAGATATGAACTGTCAGGAGCAACACAAGGAAAGTGAAATACAGATTCCTAGCAGCTCTTTTCACCAGCTCCCCCACGGCTATTAACATTTTAGAGGGCAAAGCTGCTGGAACCAAAGGTTAATGTCCACACCATTAGAGAGTGACAGTGCACACGTTTATCCCTGTTGGTTTAATTAAATTACAGTGAATCCATAACAGGAGGATTTATCCTGCTCATATAGTTACTGCAGTCTTAATGGAACACTATATTTTAGTTCAGCTAATGTACCCCCTCATGTTTCAAACTGGGTCGTCTTTTGTTGAGTTTGTCATGGCCTACTTAACAATACAGAAACTTGTAATTAGATCATTTGTCAAGTAAGCTTATTGCCATTGTTGCTCTTTTTATTGTAAAAGGGAGACTTTTTATTTTTATTTTGCATGGCCTCAGTTAGAAAATCGTCCTTATGACTTTACAGTGACCAGATAAACTGGAAAAACAAGCATGCTGTGGACCGTCTCGCCTGTCAGAAAGTTGACATAACTTAAGCCTGTGGTGATTTCAGGGTAATACAAGGAATCCTGTCTGAGTGTGAAGCTATTGAAAATTATATCTCATAAGCTATATACTCCTGTGTGTAAACTAATAATGAAAAATACAAATAAATGACACTGTGGACAGGTGAGTCATAGCAAAAGCCTAAAAAAGAAAAATAAATAAGTATGGTGATTATACACCCCCTAGTGGAGGATTAGCACAAAACCACAACTTCAAAAAACCCCACACACTTTTTTAAAATTTATTTATTTTTTTACATATATCTTCTTTCCCTTCAAAGCACATCAAAACTCAAACTTCTGGAAACTTCTGGATGCATTAATCTTAAACCATGATTTTCATATTGAGCCGCTCTTGTAAATCAGGAACTGTACTATGAAGCCTGTGAGATTTGCTTTAACATAGGAGTTTAGATCATAACATGCAGAATGTACTTTTGATTGCAGGCAAGTGTCTGCTTTTAGAAAACATGGTCTGTTTCATATCCTGCAGGCTTTAATTAAAATACATGCATGACATATATATAATGTATATTATATATAAAAACAATTGGAAAACATAAAAACTTTTTCAGAGGTGCTGCCACTGTGAAAATTACTTTAGTAAAGAAAACGTTTCATCTAAATGAATTTCCCTGAAGATATTTAAGGTTAAATATTTATTATAGATAAATACACCCAGTCATTCTCTTGGTGTCTTTACATTTTGTCTAATGAACACTTATTTTGTGTATATCAAATTCCTCATTAATCCACAGATATTATTAATCAAATGCATGTAAAAAGTAGGTAACGGTTTATTTCTCACATGGCTTTGCACAAGCAATATAGAACTTGACAAAACAAATCAAAAGCACATCTTAATGCACCACCATGCTAGAAAAAGTAAAAGTCCTTTAAAGAGGTTTACACATTGATGAGGAATCTTGATGTAAAACTTTAAATTTACTGACATTTATGTTTTTGCAGAAAATTAAAAGAAAAATTTTGCATAGTAGAAAATTGGTTTATTGATTTTTTTTTTCCCAGGAGTATGATGAGATGATGGATAGAAAGTAGCTTCTTGCTAAATCTGGTATATTTACACAATGTCATGAAAATGTACAGTGTTCATTAATGTGCATTGTCTTCATCAGATAAAAAAAATGGATAGCACTCATGGAAATACAGCCAGCAATTATTTTGCTGTGCTCAGATGTTGTCATATCTGTATGCTTGTAAAACTTTCCAAGTTACTTATTTGCATCTGTCCATTGGCTGTGACTTACTAATTAGTTGAGACCAAAAGACATTAAGCTATAGGCCTAAGTGTCATCATGTTAGAGAAAATGGTTAAAGAAAAACTATCAGCTCTGTCCAAATCTGCTTGTCAATAAAAACCTAAAAATAAACAAACAAATAAATAAAAAAATAGCTCTATAAATAATTTTGCTTGAAATGGGTGAGAATGCAAATGTCATTATTAAATCTGTCTGTTAGCTAAAGTCAGTGGCTTAGCTGAAGCAAGAGGACAACTAGCTAGTAGCTTATCATTTAAATATTAACAAGGGGCAAGCTAACTATTTATGACAATTCAAGAGTACCAATTACTTACAACCTTGGTTTGTGGTGCTATCTGCTAATTATCTTAGCAAATGCTAGAGAAAGGAGAAGAAGTTAACCAGACTCAGTTCAATAGTTAACTATAAAGCTAATAATTGTTATTAATATATTGCATGCCTACTGAAATTGCACAAAAGTACCTTGACACAAGGACATACAACATGCAACATGTTAAACTCTTCCTTTAAGATAAGTGTCTTTTCTTCTTTTTGTGCATCCTGTTCAGATTCCAGCTTGAACAACTTGCAACAGTCCCTGAAGAAGCGGGAAGTAAGTTTTACAGCTCCAACCGATAATTTGATTTTGTGTCCTACATGTATACATTATGCACTTCCACCCATAAGTGAATGTCACCCTGTCAAACTTCATGGCACAAAACCTGCACTGCCCTGGTCACCAACATCAGTAGCTGCTGCTATCTTGGCCACTTCAGTTTTCCATAAAATACTGCTGCCATCAAGATGGTTGCCACACCTGTCACTACCAGGACAGCCACAATAATTCCCAGGTCAACAGATGCTTCCTTGTCATCCAACTGACCACCAGACGGAGCTGTGCACAGATGAGAGGGACACTGTTATGGGATGCTTTAATCCAACAGACAAGAGAAGACTTTATGGCTTGCTGCAAATAAGAAATGCCTTTTATTTCTGGAGAAACTAATTAGCAAAAGCCTTGTGAGTGGCTGTCCTCATGACAGCAAAGTGAATAAGTAACATACTTACTTTCTTCATTGGAAACAGTGGCTGCAAAAAAAAAAAAAAAAAGGAAATGTCAATATTTCATTGTAAAGGAAGAAACATAATATCTGTTAAACTGTTGGAGCAGGGAGAAATACAGTTAGTCAGTTATTATTAAGCAAAACATTTAACAAAAACAAAAGTCATAGAAGTTTGTATTATAACTTTTGGGTCCTTTCCTTTTGTTCTATTTTATGTAATTTGTGTCTTTATTGGTTTACTGGTATTTTATTTTTCAAGTTTTAAATCTATTACTTTTTCCAATTTAAGCCCTTTTTAGACACAAAAGTACAAAGCGTTGCTTGTAGTGTTGCCTATGGCTACGACTATAATGATACAACTGTCTGCATTTTATGTCTGTACAGTAAACATATAAAATAAGCCTTTAGTACTTGTATTTATTATAAAAATGGCTAATAAAATGACAGTAGTTTATAATAAAACTGAGCAGAGACATGAACATCATGACCGGCTCTATTTGTAAGTAAAAAAAACTTACCAAGATGTCTGATCAACTCGTATGCAGGGCGGTAAGTAATTCAGTGTAAAATGAAATGGTATTTTGAAGCTGGGTGCAGCACTTGGGAACAACAAAATTACATAAAGTCTCCACCAGAAAAATACTACAATGAGCTTTAGATCTCTTTGGTTACAACACAGCTTTCTTTATCACTTTTGGTGGTATCACTTTTCTCATTAGGTATCACATAACATTTGAATAACATCTAATGAGGTGGGATGGGCCAGCTTAAAACCAGCTGAATGTCTCATATCTCTATATATTGTTTTGTTTTTCAGAAGAGCAATCTTAGATGCACTGAAAACAGTTTAGTGGGAATTATTGTTAAAGTGTATACATCTTTTGTTACCCTTTTGACATTAGTGAAAAAAAAAAAAGAAGAAAATCAAGGAACTTACAGCTCTCAGTCTTGGCCTTTATAGATACTGTAAGCACAGATGGCTCAGTGATGCTCTCCTGAACAACAGTGGTTTCCAAGCTTCTCTTCCTCCTGCTGCATTGCTATGATTAAGACCAGGTGGGGTAACATGAATGAAAGGTGTGGCTTGAATTAGATATTTCTGCTTGAAATGCAGGAGGTTCCTTCCTACCTTGAAGGTGCTGCAGGTCCTGCGCTCACACAGTCTGATGATGCAGTGAAGATAGTAGATGGAGATGGTAACATTCTGATGCTCAATGAAGCGGAAAGCTGGGAAGTAGAAGCGAGCCCTCTGGCTGTCCCCGTTCTCCAGCATGGTAGTCAGCTGATCTTTGGAGCACCTTTCAGTAAAAGGCAAAACTCACAAGTGTCGCAACTGCACATCACATGGATACATTCAGGCTATGTATTAATGATCACGGCAGAGGAAGGTAAAATCAAGACTGGGTTCCCTATAGATTTTGCTAGCTGTGGTGTGCTTATTAAATGGAAAAGAGGAAAACCTGAGGGCATCTGTTGAAATTTAAAGCTGGACTGAGAGACAGAACTCATTAAAAAGTCTGACTGAAAGAATCCACAAGTTACAGATAGTGGGCAGCTCACACTTTTTTTTCATATGATGTTTTGGGGTGTTTCTGTGACTTACGGGACAAACAGATTGTAGAAGGTGGTGCTAGAGGGCTGTCGAGAAACTGAGGCGTAGCAACGTTCCATTAGAACAAAGTGCCTGTGGAGAAAGAATGATGTCTTCAGAGACTACAGGTCACAGGTGGAATCCTTAAATTTGTGATCTATCAAGACATTGTCATGTGATTAAAGACTAGGAAAGATAGACCTGCATTCATCAAACTGCTGAAAGTAAAGCTTTAAAAATCAATAGAAGGACAAAGAAAAATCTATTTCTTATACTCCTGCTTTCAAAGATCAGAGAAAAGCTGTAAAATTGATCACATTTTTAAAATGTTACACTTTTTCACATATGAAAGCAATGCAAACAGCTGAGAGTTTCATATAATGGCAGGAATATATAATTTCCTTTGTATGATTGCCAGGTCCTTTTAATATAATTTATCTTTTGTGAAAATTTTTATTTAGGATTAAATATTTCTTAATGGTTTTGCTGAGCAAAATCTCACTATAAGCTGTGTTCCCGAAGGAAATACAGCATTTCCTGTTTAGGCTGAATCCTTTTCTCTGATGGGATATTTTTGCCTTGAGCATGCTTGTAATTAATCCGTTGATCTCATGTGAGCTGTTGTTCAATTTAGCAGGACTTACTTAATTATCACACCTCGTTTCTCAAACCAAGCAAAGAGCTTTTTTTTTACACTACGTTTCTCACATCATAAGTTTAGAATTTTTCACTCTTATTGGTTTCAGTTGACAGTTGACAACAAACAAATGTAAATATGCTAAAAGTTGTACCAGAAAACTTAACTTCAAAGTGAAAGTAGCTCCTGGTAAACCATCACATTTTCCATCAGATTTGAAAGTGATGCATCATTATGTTGTTATCAGTAATTCCCAGCATACATACCCAGTGTTCTGGTTGAACGCCTCAGCAGACATGATCAATAAGCTTCAAAGAGTGCAAAATCGAGCAGCTGGCATTGTTCTTGGTTGTGATTTTAGAACAAATGTATTTGGAATTCATTAAGATCTCAACTGGTTAATGTAAGAGATTAATTACTTTATTCATTACTAATATTTATAAGAAATGTATCCACATCAAAAACCCCGCACATTATATGCAAAGCACTATGTTCCAGTTCAGAAACTCAGTTATAACAAGACATCCTGTCAGAGGTAATTTTTCACTGCCAAATATAAATACAAACTATTGTAAAATAAACGGTGATCTACAGAGCTATGGCATGGAAC
This sequence comes from Rhadinocentrus ornatus, assembly GCA_037177495.1. Lineage (NCBI taxonomy): Eukaryota > Metazoa > Chordata > Actinopteri > Atheriniformes > Melanotaeniidae > Rhadinocentrus > Rhadinocentrus ornatus. The sequence continues at coordinate 15,065,371 of JBAMHW010000009.1, read as the reverse complement.
TCACTTCCCAAACACTTTGAACAGAATACTAGCATTAAAGAATTAAAATTGTTAATAAATCAATATATCTTAAATGGATATATATATAACATTTAGCTAATTATTATTAAATAAAGTATATAAATTATATAAATATTTTAGTAAAATGGGTCATTGGCTAGAGTTATAACTATACTTTGAATTTACTTAAGCTATGTGATAGAATGTATGAATGTGCATTGTTTTGATTATTATTGAGTGTGTAACAGGACTACCTTTTATTTTGTTTTATTTAAATTTTCTTTTTCAATGCTACATCTGTATGTCTGCTTATAATTGAAAATTTTCTAAGTTTTATGTGTCGGACCCCAGAAAGAATAGCTGCAGTTTTGCAGCTAGGGGGGATCCAATTAAAACAATAAACAATAAACATTGAGGAGTCATGTGGTAAGTATAAGATGTCATGATGTAATAACTGGAGGAGGAAGAACATTTAGTATTTTGTCTGAAATTTAGAAGAGAGGAGTAAAAAGTATCATAAATCTGATTACTAAAATAGTACCGTAGGTCTACCTTCAGGTGCAGTACCCTGATTAATTATGTATACTTAAAGTTTAATAAGTACAGATCCAGGTCTGAATTATACAAATGAAGCTTGCAAATGATATATTGTTAAAGGTTCTTACTGCGATGTGAGGTTGGCTGCAACCACCTGCACGTAGATATTTTTTCTCACTTCGATACCCACAGGTGGAATCACAAGGGGTGTGATGTAATTTACATCCTAAAAAAATGTTAGCGTTACAAGTTATATGCTGCATAGAAATGTATATGTGGCGTATTAGAAAGGTGGAAGGTGGAACCTTATACAAGGTCATGCTGAGAGTACTGATGAAGCTCCCATTGTTGTCTTTCAATGCAATGGAGGAAGATGACCTACAAGGAAGAAAGAGATGAAAACACGCTTCGCACAGAAGTGAAACCTTAGAGGTATTGTGCAGCTAATATGCATCTTAGCACACATATTAGAACTGTGCACTTACACATTCACTTGTGTGTTGGTAATTAGGTATTCCAGAGGATAAGCACATGAGTCGAAATACTTTAGCTCTGCATTGTAAGTGATGGTCCCGATGGTGGGGTCCAAGGATCGGACCACTCCACTGATGTTCACAGACTGGATGTTGGAGAAGTCAGAGAATGCTTCTGTTCCCTGTGAGCTTGTGGTCTAAAGAATTATATAAAAGAAATATGATTATTTTAAGATTTCCTAAAAAAATAAACAATGGCTGACAAGTTTTGCCCAGCAAGTAACTGACAAAATTACATCAAGGGGGTGCAACAAATCTCTGAACATTTCCTTTTACTACATCAAAAGAAAACTGATTCCCTTCATTAGTTTGTGGTTTACATTCTCTTTATTTTCTCTCTGATAGCTTTCATTTTAACATCTTCTCACTTGGCCCAAAACTGAGTGCTCTCATGCATAACTCTTCTCAGTAAAAAAGTTAACAAACCTAGAAATCCTGTCAAAATCAGGGAACAACGTTGATTTAACACTCACCCAGAAGTTACTTCCACAGTTGTTGCCTTCTCTGATGATGAGGCTGAATCTCACTACAGGAGGCATCACAGTGGAGTCAAGCCTCCCCTGACAGTCCACATTGTTCCCAATGTGGTTCAGAATCAGTAAACTTGCGTTGTATCCTGAATATATAACTGGGCAGATCTGAATAGCAAGATCAATGGCCGATGTTCCACACGCCACAGCGATGTCTGTGTATTCTGTTAACAAATAGATTGCATAGTTTTCAGTCTTTTTCATCTGGTAGTCAACATACTTGTGAGTTAAATCTTAGCACACGTGTAAAGTGACTTAATAGGTAAATTAATGTCTACCATTTGTAGAAAAATAGAGTATTTTACTGTCAGCATCAAGGTTTCCTCCTAGATGTAAAAGGTGAAATGCAATGTCTGAGTCATCTCTAAAGGTCTACATGCAAACTATAGTCATTGGGCGCAACTCACCGGGTCTTCTGGCATAAGCACCGCAGTCAGAAAGGTTGAGTGCCTCTCGGCCAGCAACACACAAGGACGTCAGGATGAAGAGGATGAATAAACCCATCTCACCACTCTGCCCTCTGTAAAAAAGTTGAGGGAAATACAACAGATGTCAGGCACCAAAAATCCTCAGATATCCAAAGTGCAAAAGGACTGTAAGTCCACTGAAGACACTTTTAACCCAAAAAGACCAAATGCTGATATTTCATCTGGAAACTTTGCTGTTACGTGAGCTTGAACCTTACCTCCTCAGTTTCTTTGCTTGTTTGTGATTTGGAAGCAGTGAGCTGTTTTGTTTTTTTGTATGGAGAGTATAACAGTTGCATGGTCATGTGTGTTTAAAGATTGGATGAAAACAGGGTTAAAGCCACATTGGTGGAGCTGCTTCAATTTGTGTAAACAATTCACTTTTTGTGATTGAGGTAATGCAGTCCTTACCTTGAGGCTAGTGATGAAACACAACACAGCCACCTTTATAGATATATGCTTTAGCTTTGTGTATAAGGCTTTGTGGTTTGGAGTATGAAATGCAACCCCATTTTCCTACTAATATGAAACATAATAATGTAAGGATATGCATGGTTTCTGTTCACATGAGAGCTCACACACAATAGAGGAAGGAAGAACTGTTGTCTTTACAGGTGTTTGGTGGTTTAATGTGACCTGAATGAATCTAAATTTGACAAATTACCACAAAAGAGCTTTTATAAAGGTGCTTTTGATAGTTATAGTACTATGATAAGTTATTAACAATAAATACTGTGACCATATGATTGAGACTGATACTGATCAAGGCTTGTAAATGTCTTAATTTAGAAGTAAAAAAAACTGAGTGAGTGAAATATGTAAAGGACAGTTAGGACAGAAACCTGATATTGTCAGACGAGCCACCTGGGAAGGGAAAGCTCTGATCAGGGTTAAGTTGGAGGACAGGCATCTCCGTCAGTCCTTTGTCAAATATGCGGAAATCATGTCAAATGCATGTTGGTATTGTTGTGACATGTGCGTTTAAACATGTTCAGAGTCTTTCTGTTCTTTTGCTCATGCACACTCTCATTTATATTCGTCAGAGGTTTACAGAATTCATTCTCTTTGCTCATGACTCACCTGAACTGGAGTTCAGCGTTCAAAGCCAAATCTCAGCCTCAATTCTATTTTCGGAGGAGGGCATAATCAATTATCGCTGATAGTAAACTGAGAGGGGGGATGATAGAATTCATTCCTCTCATTTCAGTTATCTGTGGACATTGTAGTTGGTGAATACATCACAAAATGACTGTTGAAATGAGGGATTAGAGTGATGAGGAGCAGTGAATGTATCAGAGACAATAGGGCACAAAAACAGCCTCGGAGTGCGACACGTGAGATGCAGGGGGCCACCAACAGACATTTAGATAGGTCATTGGAGACGAAAATCAATATAGCAAAAATCGCAAGATTAATTCAGGCAGACATCAAATGGGCTCTAGTACTTTCTGATGTATTGTTCATTTTTCTGGAGATTGGACGCTCACAGGGCCATGACATTTGGAAAATTCTGATAGATATGTGTTTATATTAAATACGATAAAAACTAATGCATCCAAAAAAATGACCTAAAGTGAACCTTCTCAATGATAATGTATTACATTTGGTCATAAATCTGTGTAAAAAGATTCCAGAATGCCCATAGATGGTTTGATTAACAAGGGATTAATTGGAGTTTTAATTTTTATATGGTTAGTTATATAGTTTTATGGAAGAGCAGCTTCACTGGAAATTTGACTATATTATTTTATGCTAAAATGTGAAATATGGAACTTTGGAGCTTGTTCTGCACATCTTGGCCATCTTAATGCAGGAATTGTTCAACCTCCATTTACATTAGCTGGGTGTGTTATGTAAATTTTTTTATTGGATCTTCAAGCTAACATGTATTTTAATAGTCTGGTATTTGGATGCCAGGTAGCTCATCTGGTTAAACTGCTTTGTTTATCTAATCAAAAGCTCATTTTAGATGGACAAAAAAGATAGTGGGCATGTGTTTTTTTTGACAGACGATTCCATGTTTCAGCTGCTTTTGGGAAAATGGCATCTGGTTCCATATGCCAAAGATACGGAAGATCATCAAGACTTTCAGCAGCAAAAAATGCAAGAAGTCAGGAACTATACTGGTATGAGGATGCATCAGTGTCCATTGCATGAATGGCTTGTGCGTGTGCAAGATCCATTTATTGGAATCAATCTACACTACCATCAGGGCAACATATTTTCCCAGGAAGTAAGTGGCACATAACTTATACCAGTGTGGCTCATTTGGCTCACAGACTGTATTGAAAGGCCAGCCTTCTGTCCAGGTCTGTCTCCTGATGGTGTGCTTTGCAGAGGAGAATCAGACAATGATTACCACAGACTGTGAGAGGTTGAAATCTTGTACTCAGTGAAAAATTGACATAGATTATTTCATGAAACTGCAAGAATTAGCATCATAATTCCCCAAGTGTTTTCAAGGTGTCACTACAAGGGAGGGTGGCACATTTCTGTTGCATTTTAGACAACGTTGAGCTTTAAAACGCAAAGCCTGTTAAAAAAAAAAGAAAAACTTGATTTTAACTCAAACCAATCTCTAGGTTTAACAGTTTTTAATTCACAACCATACGTAAAAATGTACATATTCTATATCTTAAAATGTTATTTTTACTTTAATAATACAAATGATAATAAGAAACAAAATTCAAACATACAGCACTAAATACACATTTTTGTTTTCAAAACACTGCATGATATTCATTTGCTTTTCTTAATAGTTTAATGGTTTAAATGCAACAGCTTTTCATTTCTGTTAACCTCTTTAGAATGAAAAATCTATACTTAATATATTCAAATTGACCAAAATGTGGCAATATGTGTGAAAAGAATAACAATGTGTGGGATTTTCATCACATAATAGCTTCTAGACATATTTACTGACCAAAAAACAGATTAAAAAATGAGGTATTAAAGGCAATAAATACCTAAAGCACACATATACACACATAAACACATACACGCACACAATTATTAAGACATTTAATGTATATCAAGAGGAGCAAACAGCTTGAGCAGCCAGAGAATCTTTCTGACACATGCAAATAATAAACGTTAATCACTTAAAGCTCGGGTTCCAAACACCTGAGTCAGTAGTTGTTGGCAGGCGGGACTTATTCAGGAGACGGAGTGACAGCAGGAAGAAACCCATGCTGACCGCCCCCAGGATGATCACCCCTGAAATCAGAGCGCTGGTCATGGGGTTCATTGGCTGGGAGGGATGGCCAGGTGCTGGTGAATTGAGAGACAAAAAAAAAAAAACAGAACCTTAGAAAAAACTTTTTCACTGACATTAACAGGACATGATATAGTTTGTTTCTACTTGAGGAAAAAGAAGTAGAATAATTTAGCTGTTTTCTATTAGTATCTGTTGTTTTTTCTGATACTTTAAAGCTTTTCATAAAAAAAATTGGATATAGATTTTTACCTAGCTGGGAGTTGTTGACAGGAGTTTCATCTGAAAAACAATTTTCAAAGTGTTTATTAAAATAATTTTAACTGATTCCATATATCTTTGTGGATGCATTGGTCTATCCATCTCACTTCAAATTACATTTTGTGCAAATAAAATGAGTTTTTTACTTACATACCAAATGAGAATTACAAACATATGACTTTTGAAAAAATAACAAAATACAACAAAGCCATTCTTAAACTAGCAAACTGGCACATCTTTTTAATGCTCATACCACTCCTGGTGATGATTGGACCAGCAGTGATAACAGCGTTGCCAGATGCCACTGGTGGAGCATCAAGGTTCTGGTCTTCATCACGCCTACGCCTTCGCCCACAAATCTGCCAATCACATTATCAGATTTCAGTCCTCACTGAAATCAGGAGTCATAACCCTCATAGGATTAAAAAAAAGGAATTTTCAGCCTCACAGGCATAAGCATGATGCAGTCGTCTGCCCGGCAAAGCTTGGTGACGCAGTGCAAGAACACGGTCGACATCTTCTGGTGTCTGTGTTTTACAAATCGAAAAACCTCAAAGGAAAAACGGCCCATCTGACTCTTCCCATTCTCAAAAACCGTCGTTTGAGGGTCTTTATAGCAGCTATGTCAAGAGACACACATGCACACATTTAAGCATGAACATGTATACACTGCAAATGACAGATTGCATATATAGCTGTATGCTTAAACAATCAAGCGCCTAAGAAAGCAGAATTCATGAGGATTTGTAAAGATAAGCAATGCTGAGTGCATGACAAGGTAATGACTCCCGTTTGTGATTTATCAAGTCATCATTTTGAACAAGAATGGCTAGATTACCCAAAGAAAAGGTCATAGCGAAGTTCATCATTAGGATTCCCTGAGGGGGTTGTGTAACAGTAGTCCATCAAGATATTCCATCTGCAAAAGGACAAAACTGTGAGATGGGATAGAGATCTAACTGCACATGGGAAAGCACAAGGTTGGCTTTCTTTGTTGCAGACTGGCGCCTTCAAGTTCAATTATAACATAATGGCATAATGAATGTGGACAAAGCGTGGAAAACAGAGCTAAATCTGTAAAAAATTATGGTGGGAAGGATGCTACGGCTGTCATTTCAGAAATATCAACTCTTTTGTCATCGATGTAGTTATTGTAAAGTAATTTATCATTTATATTATTTATATTACACATTTTATATTATACATTTATAATAGTCTATTTGAAAATTAGGAAAAACTAAAAACTCAATCATTGGGTGCTATTTGGTACCGTTTGTCTAAGTTTGTTGCTTTCACAGCCGCAAATACTCTGGTTTTCAGAGCCAGTCCAGCCATCGGGATAGACAGAGGCTGATTGTATGTAGAATCCTACAGGGAATAAAGTTCAAATGAAAGGACAAAGAAAAACAAAATTACTTTTTTGGTCAGAACATGAAACTGGAAAATTAGAATGAATAGAGAGATGTAGCGTTGAAAATCGCAAGGCATGTCATATTCTGTATTTTTGCTATAACACTAAACTTGTTTGGTTAGAATTCATTTGAACCCTCTTCATTACAAAATCTAGTTATTTTTATATAAAGGGGGCATGAACCCTTAATATAAAGAGATATAAAGTATATGGGGTAATTTTAATTAAAAAGGGACAAAGAACAATCTTTAACTGCGAGGCACAATGGCTTGTAGAAAAGATTCTCAAGCACGTATAAAAAGTTCATTTCTGAGACTTTTGCTAGGGGCACAATAATATCCATATTGTCCTCTTTTATTACGGACAGCAGGATGATTAGTGTTCTATTCCCAAAAAGATATATTTCAGGTTGAATTCATGACTCAACTCAAATTTCCATTGAATTTGGTGATAATAACATACTGTAAAATGAATTATCATTTACTCATATAACACATTTAAAACAAAGAATCATAACAAAGGAAATCCTTAAATAATAATAAAGTTTGATTTCTAAAGATGTTTCCGAACCTTATAATTGTAAAATGAAAATTCAACACAGTTATGTACTCACATTGTACAAGATCATACTCAGCGTGCTAACAAATGTACCGTTGCTGTCCTTGACAGACACAGCAGCGGAGGAGCTGTAAAAAGATGCAGCACAGTTTTGTGTTTATTTAGAAAACAAAATCTTGGGAGCAGTTTCAATGTAGAATAATAATGAACTCTTGTTTACTTGACTGAAGTGCAAAGGTTTAGATGAAGTTTGCATTTAAATTAGAATGTGAGTCATTCGAAAATTTGCATATCCTAAAATAAATGGATCTCAAAATACATCGGGACACAAACCCACTCAGGCTTATGGACCAGAGGTTTAACTGTCATCACAGATTTAGAAAAAAATGAACAAAGCTCTTAATTAAATAAATAAATCTTAACATTTATTCAATGAGTGACTCCTGAAAGGTCAGACTCTGTTTTGGCAACAACTTACGATGCCAGCTGTGAGTTATTGACCAGGTATTCCAGTGGGTAGCTGCAGCTGAATTTATACAACAAACCAGGCAAATAGCTGATTATTGTCGGTGGGTCAGGGGTATCAATAAAGCCTGAGATATTCCCAATCTGTACCAGAGACATGTTCCCATAGGCGTTGGCCCCATAGGCTGTGCTGACCTGCAAAGACAAACATATCGACCTTTGCTTTCCTCCGAATCACCAAATAACACAGCAGAGTTAGTTACTGATTCTGTTAACACAGTGTTTTAGTGTTTTGGTATTCTTTACCACCAGGCTGTTACCACAGGCCTCCAAGGTGCTGAGACTGATGGTGAAAAGGACCACTGTGGGAAAGGTGTTGTTGTTGATGAAGCCACGACACTGAGCATCACTGTGATGGCCATTTAGGGCCAAGTCTGCTACTGTGTAACCAGAGAAGAGCACTGGGCAGAAATTGATCTTCAAGGTGATGGTTTGAACCCCACAGTAAACGCTGATGTCCCGCTCAGCTGAGGGGGTAAAACAAAAAGATCCAACAGTGCATTTTAACTTTAGAAAGTTAAAGTGTTTGCTCTTTGCATGAGCAAATTTAGTATTTAAATAGGGAAGTAAAACGTGACTTGCAGTTTTGGAAATGTGGATTTTCTTTTCTATTTGCAGCTGCTTTAATATTCTGCCAGTATTTAACTGGCATTGCAGTTGTAAAATAAGCTGATTAGATTATTGCGTTAAAATCTAGCTGGACATTTAAAAGGCAAAACTGAGAAAAAGGTCGTCATCACTTGCATTGCAGAAAAGGTAAATCTAGTGAGGTTAAACAAGAATCCTGAATGTCTCTTGGCTGTAAAATAATGAGCGCTTTCAGTTGTGTAATTTCAAATCAGTATAAGATTTTAAAAATGAAAGAAAAATTGCAAAGAAGCAAAAGCAGAAATTATAAAGGTTGCATGAAATTTAGAAATAGGCTGCAAAAGAGAGAACATGTGCAGTTTTCTCACCGGGAAATCTGCTGTGGTAGTTGGCATCACAGTTGTATCCGTTAAACTGTGTGGAGACCGAGGCAGTGTTACTCATCAGCAAGATGATGAAGCACATTCGTGCCATTTCAGCACCTAAGAGAAGTTTGCCCAGCATCATCTTCAGAGGGTTAACATTGCATCAACCAAAATCTTCGGATACGTAAAAAAAACAAAAACAAACAGACCAAAAAAAAACAAAAAACTTAAGCCAAAATGAGATTTTTAGAAACAATGCTGCTCGCCCACCAACGCAGCATGCCCTGACCTTGATTAATGTAGTTTACTTTCTTTCTCTCAGTCCCCTAATTCCTCCTCAAAGGCTCCTTTTGCCCCTTTTGGAATGACCCCTATACCCAACCCCTTTTAAATTGAGGTCACCCCCTTTACCAGCTCATTTCATTCCCACTCCCACCTTTATCCTCCCCACTTGTGTTTGTTCCTCACCTGTTTACCTGTATCCTGCCTTTTCCAAAAGTAATTGGCCGGAACCCCTCTACTCCTGTTTTTTGACGAGAGAAAAGTTTAAGACTGCGGCATGCGGTTGTGGTGGCATCAAGGAACTAAAGCAAACACAACGTCAGCCTTACGTGTATCTGTTGTGTGCACACAGATGAGAAAGATACTTCAACAAAAACCTGCTTCGGTGCAGAACATGGGAAACTTCATCAGATCTGAATGGACAGGACAAATCTTTTCACAGTGCCAAGAAACCTGAGCATACTTAGTGAGTTCCCACTCATCTCTCCCCAGTCTGATCTCCGTCTGTCAGATCACACAAACGGTGGGCCTCAGCAGGGGGGTTCCAGCTTGGGAATTAAGCTGTCAAACGTAGAATACTGAGTATATTTTATGCTTGGTTGCTCTCAAGATAAAACACTCACCTTTAATTTTACTGAAGTCCATCTAACAAAGCAAGACTTTCAATAAAATGTTGAACCTATAGCAGAACAAAGTACTCTCTTTTACTGATTTTTAGTAAGTTCTTCGAAAATAGCATAAATAAAAGTTAGTGAAGCCTTAAAGCAAATAATTATTACATTAGATGACTCTCATACAGTTAAAGGGCAAGATCAACTCAGTATGACATCAACTAAGTCTTACATTAGAATATATGTATAACAGCTAAATTGGCCAACCATTTCACAATATATGTGAAAGTATGAAAAGTCTATTGTTAATTTGGCCATTTCTTTTCCCTTGGCATGAAAGAGGTGATGCTGGTCTCAGTTAAATACAACCCCCCCGCCAAAAAAACAAAACAAGTCACTAGTCATCTTATAATTTTATTTTTACACTTTGCATAAATTTCACTCACTGTTAAATTAGTTTGAATTCTTTCACCCCAAATAAAAGGATTATCTCTTACCTTGACTATTGCCATTTACACATTTTTTAGCTATTTTTATTTATTGTTGCTGCTTAGCTCAATTTAGTCCAACTTCAACCAAACTGGTTAGGTTTATATGAAATGGTCGCATCTAACTGACACTTTCAGGATAATATCATGTTTCATATTGCTCTAGATTCCATTTTCAACAAAGACCTCATGACAAATACATACAAAAGAAATATCACACAACTGGATTTTTGCAATAGATCACTGGGAATAATTTTCTGACTCTACTATTGAGAATGCTAAGATGCTAATACAAGACTCTGTAAGTCTTGTCTTGAGTTCCTGTTTAGTCTTTATCCACTTCTTACTTACTTTTCAGTGGCTGCATGATTCAAATTAACTTCAGGCAATTTTATTTATCCCTTTGGGAGGTACCTTCAAAAACAATGAAGTTCCATTACTGATCAAGTGAAGACTTTCACTAGAAATTTGTTTTGTTTTGTTTTGTTTTTTATTTATTATTATTTTTTATTTTAAATCTTGTTTCAACCCAGTTTAGTTTACACTTTAAATTATTTTCATTTTTATTTACTATGCACATTAGGTTTTGGCTAAAAATATTTAATTACTATCTACTTTTTTATTTAAAAATGTTTGGTTATAGTGTTAATGCTTTCTGGATTTTTCTGCTTTCCAACAACCAGACAACACCTTCAGCAATGTCCCTGGGGATATGTTGATGTAATCATGATATTTCCATAGGTCAGATAGATAAGAAACTTTATTATTATTATTATTATTATTATTATTATTATTATTATTATTATTATTATTATTATTATTATTATTATTAT
>JBAMHW010000009.1:15032981-15043614 GCA_037177495.1 Rhadinocentrus ornatus | reverse complement strand
GACTCCGTGAAGCTAACCTGCTCGCTGGCAGGTTTTCTCCAACTAACCCCGAGTTTCTCCTCTTTAGCTGCAGACTGGCGGAAGTGTCAGACATCACGTGTCCTTTTCTCGACGAGCCAGTAGACGTCGAAGCACAATTACTCCACATATCTACGTTGGGAAAGGGGATCAAACCCTGCTTAGATGTTTTCCCATTCTCAAATGATTTTTTTTTTTTTTAGCGTTATCATTTTTTTCTGCACAATTAAATATGTATCTGAACAATATTCTCAGTAACATTTCAAACATATCCAGTAAGCTATGTATAAAGACATGTAGGTCTGTGGACAATAATTAGGAAATTTCAATTAACTTGATCACATGTTGATTGGAGCTACCGAATGCTGCTTAATTGGATAAAATAGGCAAAATTACAACGACGTTATACCCTACCTGTTAGAACAACATTTTTTATTTCATCTTTATTTGCTGCCAAGTACGTTTGGTGCCTGTTGGGTTGTACCTGCATATTAAAAATGCACACACATGGGTGACGCATCAAATAAACCTGAATAAATGAATGATGAAGCACAATAAAAGCAGATACTTCCAACAAGTCGACTGCATGGTAAAATTATGCACTTAACATCCAGTCATGCTCTGTGGTGTGTAAAGATGCTGAGTTGATTCTGATTTTGCATCAGGATGACAAAGAGAAACGAAAAGTGTTGATTATCAGGGCACAGGTGGCAGCTTCAGTCACAAAGATGCTCAACTAGCTGATGTTTCAATAGGAACAGTGGCATCTACGTTTAGATATATGGGGAAACCTCAGTAAATAGGGTCAGACATGATGGTCTACAGCGCATTTGATGACCGTGATGCTTGTGCGTTAGTGCGATATGCAGGGAAAACGAGCAACTCTTCCTTAGGTAACTGTCACTGTAGGATGTCAGACTGTCAACGAGAACAATCTGCCCACAATTAGGGACATGCTAGTCGGGTTGCAGTGCAGAAACAATTACAGAACACCAAGTTAAGAAATATCTTTTGAGAATATTAATACCAAGATGCATTGAAGCAGAGATACAAATATTTAATAGGAGGAACATTTGAGATAAAAAATAATACTGCTCACGCCTCGACGCAGTCAGATTTTTTCTGCCAGCTCACGTTCTTGTGCTGCCGCTACTGTATTGCTTTTTTCCGACACATATGCTCATTTTTTGCATTCATTAATATTTCTAACTCCGCTGGAGCAAAATGGGAGGAGCGACTCTTTTTTTTCACCTGTTGCCATGGTGAATCGTGCTATCCGTGTTCCATTGATGAGGGCTTTTTATCTGCCCATGCACGCGCTGGACTCAGGGGTAAGTTAAGTCAGAGTTGATTGAATTAATAGTTATCACCTGTTCTGAAACCGAAAACTCTGAGTTTGACAGCTCAGAGTTGGTCAACCCAGAGTTGCGCTTTGAACTCAGAGTTTGTTGAACCCGCTTTCTGAAACAGGGCCCTGGTAATAAAAAAATAAAAACAAAAAGGTTACTTTAAAGCAGATGTAGAATATCAACAATAATCTCTTCATACAATCACACGTTTGCTAGTTATATCTCTGTTTTAGACTGAAGCATTTCCTCTAATAAAAAAGAGGTAAAAAGAAACAACCCTGACTGTAATCTCTTATGATTGTCAGCAATCATACTTATTAAAATATTCTTACAGTTACAACAAAGAAATGTCCAATTAAGTTTTGTCACACTGAAGTTATAAGTTCCCCTGCAGGTGAACAGTCTGAAGAAGGTTTATTGAAATATTTAAGCCCCATGACACATACATAATATTGCAACCATGTTATTAACTTTATTAGATCCTCTTCTCTGTTTTGTTCTATTCTATTCTATTCTATTCTATTCTATTCTATTCTAGTTTGTCTTTTCTCTTCTTGCTGCAAGTGAATCTTTAGGTTTATTTGTGCAAAAAGTAAAGAATCAGAATAAATAAAAAAATAATTTGTTATAAAGCTGAAAGCTGGTATGCATATATATCTCGTCTATAGTGAACATTTGCATCATGTTAAAAAAACTTTTCTTTACATCAAAAAATAAAAAATAAAAAATATGTTACAAGAGGGGTGTCAACACAAAGAATTTACTCAAAACAAATGTAACACAAAGCAGCAACAGATTTTGAAACTCAGCAGAAATCAATTGCATTGTGGATGTGTGTCATATGTGCTGTTTAGCTACAGCGAACACAAAACAAGGTTTATGTAGTGTGGATGGAGGGGGGGTAGAGATACAGAGCGAGCAGTGTATGAGGGGTCTTTTATAACCTGGGAGGCCAATGTGAGCTGCATAAGCAAACGATCCTCTAAAGTCAACCAGTTGTCTTTAGAGGAAGAGGACTGCTGCCAAGACACTGTGAGGGGAGTCTCACATGCCTCCTTTTTAGATCAAGGGTCCACATTTGCGTCTTTGCTACCACGATTGTGGGTGTAGCCATCTCTGTGCTGTTGCCTTTTGAGGACCAGCCTGCATTTGTGCAAGAATTTGTGTTATATATATAAAAAGTAATAATGACTAACTTTATCTGTACATTTAAACAGCTCATCAAGGTCAAAAGAGGAGTAATGTGCTCTCATTTTTATGTCACAAGCATCCAGCTTGTGGGTGCATTACTGTCATCTACTGGAAAAACAGAGGATTTCTTGAGAGTGCTATGGTTCCAGTTTGTGGAATGAAAAGCTTTCATTTAGTTTTATTCCTGTCAAACTACCACATAAATATTTGCTGTGTGTCATTACAAAGGCTTCAGCCACTGCCACTCGTCTTATCAGATCTGGTTTTTTAACCCGAGGGCAATAAAGCCGGTCAGAAAGACAAGACGAGGAATGGGGTCAGAGTACGTGCCTGATAACACATGATGTTTCTGTACTCTGGACTGGAATCCAGAAGAGTGCAAATCTACATATCTGTTGGTGTACAAACACAGTGAGGACTGCAGTTTGACCTATGTCCACAAGTGTTCTTTAAAATGTCTGTCCCTGACTGAGAAATAGTCTCATCATTGTAGCAACAGTAAAACTGTCACCCAGAGGACTCCCGATTGTTGATTGCAATATTTATTAGAAAGCACTTTTCAAGAATTGGTGTGATACAAAGTATTTTACAGAGCTGAAGGCAACTTAAAAGACATAAAGAGACTCAAACTACTGCAACTCAATAGTCAACAAATGGAAAAAAAAATAATAATAATAATTTATCGACAAGGCATCAAAAATATAATTCAGAGATACCCTGTTAAGTCTCCACTTTAAATCACTTTAAGATATATATGTATGTATATGTATGTATGTATATATATATATATATAAAATGAATCTTTTTCATTCTCATGCAGATGTCGTTGCTCACAGGAGAAACACCAGGTAGTCACATAAATTAGCTCTGGTTAACAATAACTTTTGGCATTTATGGCTATGCAAAAGGTTTGAACATGAAAATACATGAATGATTTTTACAAAATTTATTGTTTATACAGGGGAAATGGCACATCCCTGCACTGAGTGATCTGAAGTAAAATAACACAAAAAAAATGTAGTCTGTTCAAAACTACAAACATTGTCCGTTCTATAGAGATAGGGGTAAAGAATATATGTTAATTTTTTTATCCAGCCTTTGAAAAGTAGACACTTATCAGTACTCTTTGACCTCAAACTTATTTAGAGACACCAGACTGAGCTTTGTGTTCTGTCTGGATCTGCAGACCATGGACTAAACTGTTGTAAGCCATGAGAAAGGGGGAAAAACTCATTTTTCCAGATTTGTGAAGATTTTGCTTTGGATCTATTATTTGCACAATTTAAAAAGTAATGAATTGAAGAATTGAAGAATCAGCATCACTTCTTCTTTGGTCAGATTTGGGTTGTGTGGATCATGGACCAGTGTAACCAGCTTCCATCCATCATCATTGGCTCCCTGTTTGCTTTGTAAAGGTAACCTGTCTTGCCAAATATAAGCAGAGACAGGCCCCAGCCAGCCAAAACCCCCAATACAACATATTTGATGTTCCTCTAAAAAGTGGTTGAATAGATTAAGGTCATTTGGGCGCTCAGATCTGAACATTTAGTCTGTTTTTATCTAACAGTGGCCTGTGTGTGGCAACCAGAATTTGGGCAAGATACAGAAAAAGTTTGGTTTCAATGCCATCACTTGGTGCAGGTGCCATGTCTAAATCTTGGGGCGACTTGTTTCTCTCTTTTGATGAGACATTTTGAAAGTACACAAAAACAAAAACATTTATATTCAGCAACCAAATAGCTTACAAGTTGATCAAATTGCTGTCAGAGTATTAATCCTTCAAGGGAAATTGTTCAGCCACGTTACATGACCATAAAGTAAAATGAATAAAAAAACTTAAAAAGCAAATAGTTTTTTATAGTGTAATTAATAATGTCTAAGACCACAAGTACAGACATGTTGCACTAAACTACTTTAGGTTCACACATACACAATCTCTCACATACAGTACTGTTATCACTGATTCAAATGTGTACAGGGTGTCTTGTATGTATGTGCGTGGGGTTTTAGTAGTATGTATGTGTGAATTTTTATTAGTTTATATGCGAAATATTGCTTAAGTGTGTATGTGAGAGTTGATTTTATATGTATGTGCAAATAATTATAGTTGTATATGAATGATTTTAGAGGTGTGTGTGAGAGTCAAGAATGGATTATGTCTTATACGGCCCCTCACACAGGAATGATTTCTTAAAGCCTTCTTTATCAGTGCTTTCTATGTAGCGTCTCAGTGAGGGGAGAGATAGATTGCTCATGAAGGAGAGCAGTTTGTTTGGTGATCTCCGCTTCCTTACTGAATCGAAAAGTCTCCGGGTTCTGGAACCAGAGATGGTTCCAGGCTTCTGAATGAGGTTATTGATCCTGCCGGCATCTCTGGCACTGATGCTGCTTCCCCCTGCAAGCCACAGCACAGCAGATGCCACCTGCCACCACAGTATAAGGATTTCAATGAACGCTATATTTATTATCTGTTTATATTATATACGCATTTTCTCAAATTTTCCACATCAGTATGTTGCAAATATGTCAAATCTCCAGTTTGGACATTTGAAATAACACAATCTGACTCTTTAGAAGTGTGCAAATAAGGCCTAAAACAATTCAGAAAATGCCTTTGCTCATTCCTTCACTATCTCAGGCCTGTTGCAGCCTGATTTACATTTTACTGTGTTCACCTTTTAATAAATACAGGCTTCATCCTCCCATCCAGGCCTCCTATGACTATTTGAGCATGTTTTCCCAGCTGCTCTGCGACCAGTCACACCTGCACAACATCTCAAGTCGTGCGAATTTCGCGCTGCAGAATCAGATTCAGGGTCTGCAGGGCGGTGTGCGGTGTACACCCTTTTCCCCCCTGTGAGCAAAAAGAGAGCAGGACAGAGCAGGCCCGCCATTTCCCCTCTTCAGTTGTCTTTTTTCTTTCATAGGGCTTTAAAGCCGAGCAACGGCAGCAAGCAAGAGGAAGAGGAGGAGGAAGAAGAGGAGGAGCGGCGTCGACTGGCGGAGCGGCGGAGGCAGGCAGGCAGGAATCCGGTGTGTCACATCGGGATGATAGCGAGACAGAGACCCGGGTCGGATGAGTCAGCGAATGGACCCTGCCATCACGGCATTCTTGAAATCTGAATGAATCTGGAGGGAACCGATCGGCGCAACAACAGAGAAACATTATAATATTTGTTTTAAAAAAAACAAAAACTGTTGGCATATTCCGCTTCCTTTTATTCCGCCCTCCTCTGGTCCGCGTCTGCCATAGCCTAGTTTTGATTTTTATTTCCACCGAGGTGGGAAAAGGGGGGGTTCGGAGAGGCTGCGGAGGAGGTGGAGGTTGTATTTGACTTTTAAACAAGCGAATATCGGAAGACAAACTCGTTCGAGCCTCATTTTGAAGTCTTTTGTTGCGCCGAGTATAGCGAAGATGTCGGGACAGAGCATTACGGACCGGATAACTGCAGCCCAACACAGTGTAACGGGATCCGCCGTGTCCAAAACAGTATGCAAGGCCACCACGCACGAAATTATGGGCCCGAAAAAGAAACACTTGGACTGTGAGTATCTTTCAGTAGCACATGAGTGTTTAAGTTAACCCAACGTAGGCTTGTCTTCAATGAAGCAGCTCTGAGTTATGGCGACGGTGGGGCTACAAGGCCTCAAAGCCTCAGCGGAGGCTACATGCTACTGCCTGCTCATGTCAAGGAGATTATATATAAATATATATATATATTTTACATTGAGTACAGGCCTTTTTGACACAGTGTTGCAGGTTATTGAGCTGGTTTTAAATACTTGACAGCCTTTATTAAAGCTTAATCCAAGTTTTCTTCCCATCCATCTCGTTAGTTGTTGGCAAATTAGCCTGTTAAGCTATCAGGTTTTGTCCCTTATCTCATACTGACTCATAGCTTTAGTCTTTAGCCTACATAGCTTGAAAAATGGATCAGATGTTTGGATTATTACAGAAACAACACATAGCCGTGAGCTACAGCTCCCCTTCATTTACAGGCCCTTAACGCACGACTTCTATATACACTGAAGTAATGTGATACCAGCTGTTTCTTGACACTGTAAGGCCACAGCTGATGTCTGCAAGAGTTTCCTTCCTATCACAGGTCATGACACAGATAAATTAAATACTGTACGTGCCCTGACAAAAGCATACGAGTTTATATCCTTGTGTGCTGGCACTATTAGTCAGAAGAGTCCCAACCTGTCAGTACTTGCAATGCAATGGTAGATTTTCTGCATATCGATCTGTACTTGCAAATGCCATCAATAAAAGTGGTTTTATGAAGGCCCTTCATGATGGTTAAAGTTCAGTTACACTGAACCTGTGAAATCTCTTAGACTGCAAACTCATCACAGTTCTTTGTGGGTTGGAACAGCTGACAGTGCTACTTTCATACTGGTCATAATGGTAATTGTGTGTATTTTTGGCCTGGTGTTGAAATTGCAGGTTCCACACGTGGTGTGCTGCTGAGGTGACTCCCCCATGAAGAGATGAGTGAAAGTTGGCAGTTACACACTGCTGGCTCTTCCCATGGCAGTCAGCAGTCCGATGTGACTGCCACACAGAGCAGACAGTGTGTGTGTAGATAATGGCATGGTTCCTCTTGTTTTCTGTTAACACGTTATGGATGCTGGGTAGTTGGGTTGACAGCCAGGATGAGCTCAGTATGGGTTTAAATACCTTCCTTTGTCTTCATAATGGTTTCTTGATGGTAATCTGTCCTGACAAAGAGAAGGCAGTTATCTCATGTAGTGGTTTAATATATGGTTTAAAGTACATTTTATGGTATCCTGTAAACAGCTGACAGTGCTGTAAATGTGAGGAGATGAATGTCCTTGAATGAGCTTAGTATTTATAACAATTTTTATATTATTACCATTATTGTCTTTTGAAGTAGCAAAAGATTTAAATATATCTGAGTTTGAGATGGCTATATAGTAAATGTCCGATTACGGTAAACAGTGTCCTGTTTCAGGCTCCAGGTAAATCCTGTAGAAAAAAGAGATGTATGTCTTCACATACAGTAGTGGTTAGTTGTGTCAAATATTTTGGACTAAGAAAAACGCTCCATTCTTACATTGGAGAAGCTGCAAACAGTAACTTTTGCATTTTAGCTTGATAAATGATCATAAAGTGGTTGTACTGATACAATAACAGCATTGACGTCAGTAGGATGTCACTCATTTGATAAATTAATCCTTATTTACTGTCACAAGGAGGTCAGACTTCTAAATAGAGATAATGGTGTCTAAGACTATCAAAATAAGTGAGTGAAAGTTAGGAGGATAAGATATTTGTCATGGGCAGTTTTGTTAGACAAACACACAAGGAAAAGTTTGAAAGCCACCAAAATGTATTGCAAAGACTGCTCATTATCGATAATATTTCAGCACTGATCAAAATACAAGCTTGCAACTAATGTTTTTAATTTTTGAATGAATAATGATCTCAAACCCAACAATATTCAGATTCACTGAATACTGTCTTAGAAAGAAAAAGAGCAGGTGAGTCACATTTTAAAAGGATGACCCTCACGATAGCTTTGCTTTTATGATTATTCATGGGTCTTGATATTTATGGATTACCTTTTAATAAAAGAAACTTAACCAATATTTAGTAAAATAATCCAAATAGTGGGCAATGACAGCAGAGCAATGACAGTGGGTAAACAAATTTTGTCTCAGCGCATAAGCAGGCCTTGGGTTTGATAACCAGAGCCCAACATGATTAGTGTTTGGGGATAAATCGATGTTACTAAGATACTGTTATATAATTAACATTAGTAGAGGGTTATTAAGACACATTTTTAAAACAAAATAACATAATTCCTATCACAATACTAGTCTTTTATGAATTAAAAAATCACATTTTATCATTCTGATCTCCAAAATTGATTGATTTGTAATGTATGTTGATTTTTAGTCACATAATAGATTCTCAATTTAGCAGCATCACACTTTGTCATGACTTTTACATGAATTAATCTGTCTCTCATGAATTAATTCAGTTTGAAATCATTAATGTCGACCACTGTGAATATTTAGCAGGCTGATTACAACATGACAGTGCTGTCATTCCTCCCCCAAATTGTTCCTCCTCCTCCTCCTCCTCCTCCTCCTGGCTCCTCTCTGTCATCCTCTTCTCTGGGCAGTTTAGCCACCAATGCAAACTGCTGCTTCTCTGGAAGGTTATCCTGTCCTACTTAGAGTCCCCCGCCTTTTGAAAAAGTCAAATATAGGACAGAAAGGGAGGCCCACTTACCCAGTCAGTCTGATCATGGCTGTGAATGGCAGGGTCATCGGCACTGACTGAGCCTGGCTGCTCCAACTGGCATCGTTCAAGCAGCACACGGCTGCAGGATGAACGTACGCGCCCAGGAAGTGGGACAGTGGTTTAAGTCTTAATATGCTGCACTTCATGCTGGTCTGTTAGGGGATGTTGGGTTGGCATCAACAATTCAAATTAGCATGATCAGTGTTGGTGATACATGATTTATCTGATGCAAGAAGAAAATTGACTTTATTATGCATATGAAAATTTATGTGGAGCAATTTATGTATTTCTAAAAGATTTTGAATATAATGACTTAATTGTGCAGGTTTATAGCAGGTATATAGTCCCTACTGATTGTTTGTAAGTTAGGGTGATTGGATTTCTCTTTTTCATAGAACAAGTGGAAAAAAACAGAAAAGGGCCTTTTCTTTGCAGAGCTGGAGCAACAAGTACTGTTTTTAATACCAAGGTTTTGGTCATTCAGAGGTTTTGTGATATGTACAGGCATTATTAGACAGTTACTACTCTTCTCTACAGGATTACTTTTATTATTTTATTAGTGTTTTTTGTGATGTTTTAGCCAATAAAAATTTTAAATATCAAATTTGAATTCACAGACCTTCAGGAGCTTTAAGCAGTAAATGTTTAGCAGCAGAGCAACTTTCTGTCAAGCGAAGAATCTGGTAATAGTTTGAGACCCTGATGAGCAGCTGTTTCTGCTACATGTTGGATCAGATCAACAGGACTGAAAATGATTTACTATTTTTTAGGCTGTTCTTGGCAGTCATGAGAGTAAATTGGTATATTGCGACCAACAGTCTTATTTCTAATGCAACTTGGAGCTGGCATTAAATATATCCACTATAGAGGCATTCATAGATTAGTTTAATCAGCTACGAGTGTCGACTCTGTCACTTAGCAGCTCAGCATTCAGTTGCTTTGCCTTGTAAAATGATCAAACTGGATTTTCTTGAAGAATATTTGTTTATTCAAATCTCACATGAGATTTTGAAATGTGATTTACTACATAAATGCTCAGACAAGAGTAGCAGTGGCAGTTACAGACTTGAGACTCTTGACTTTAGACAAATGTCTTAATTTGGTACAAGAAGTGTACAAACACCTTAGTATTTGCATTTTTTCATGCGATACAGTATTTGCTGAAAACTGGGTTGCGATTAAATAAGAAGTCAATAATATCAGGCTGTATTAGGACATGTGGTCTGAATACCCAATTAATGTCTATTTTTGTCTCTTATTCTGTCATTTGATCAGACGGTAAAGGAAAAACCTGAAGAAAATCATAACAAATACAGTAATATTTAATCTATTTAAAATATTTTGATGAACTTCATGCTTTTAACAATCATAACAGATGATTTGTGATGATCAGCTTGTTATTTTTATGTTGTTGTTTTTTTTGCTTAGATTTGATCCATTGCACCAACGAGATGAACGTGAACATTCCCCAACTGGCTGACTCCTTGTTTGAAAGGACCACCAACACCAGCTGGGTGGTTGTGTTTAAGTCACTCATCACTACACACCACCTCATGGTCTATGGGAATGAGGTGAGATGCTTCAGCAGATCCTACTCACACCAGAATCCTCTGATGCCTCATGTTTATGTCCTTTTAACCCTTTTTTCTTTTCATTCAGCGTTTTGTCCAGTACTTGGCCTCAAGGAATACACTTTTCAACCTCAGTAATTTTTTGGACAAAAGTGGACTACAAGGTACAGTTTTATTGTTATTTTACACACACACACACACAAATATAGTGTGTGTGTGTGTGTGTG
>JBAMHW010000009.1:15016621-15032881 GCA_037177495.1 Rhadinocentrus ornatus | reverse complement strand
TGACTGCCATTAGGTACTGAGATGAGATCCTCAGACCCCTTGTGAGACCATATGCTGGTGCGGTTGGCCCTGGGTTCTTCCTAATACAAGACAATGCTACCCTCATGTGGCTGGAGTGTGTCAGCAGTTCCTGCAAGACGAAGGCATTGATGCTATGGACTGGCCCACGTTGTTCTTGTAGGTCTTTGTTCGGCGGCGGCAGCTCGGATGCTCGTATCCCCCAAAATTTGAATGTCAATTACTTAATTGTAAAAGCCCAATGTTTTGACTTCTTTTTTGCCATTTCAGGCTATGACATGTCTACATTTATTAGAAGGTATAGTCGATACCTGAACGAGAAGGCTGTGTCATACAGACAGGTTGCCTTTGACTTCACAAAAGTTAAACGCGGGTAAGTTTTTTTGTTGATTTTATCTATTTCAGTTTTCTTTTATATCAAACTGAAAGTGTCCTAATCTCTATACTTATTCACATGAAATAGTACTTGTTTTAAGGTCTAAAGGAAACTATTATGTCGCCCCCCCCCCCTACCCAAATTGTTAACTCGTTTTTCAGCTAGAAATGTAAGTAATTGCACATTATATAATGATACAGTCAGACTGCAGGCAAAAAGGTCTAAAATATGTGACTCATATCTAATTTCTTCTGTTTTTTAAGTGACAATCTGAATGGCACAGATCTCTTAAAAAAAAGAAGAAAAAAAAGAAAGAAATTGTGTTATCAACCATGTGGAAAAATATTGGATCTTAACAAAAGATCAGTCCTCTGCGTTAAGACCTGCAGAGTGAATATAGTCAGTGTGGCAAATTGTTAAATTCAAAGATTCAACAGCTCAGCAAAGTTGCCCTTTAGGGAAATATGGCTTTTTATTTACTGTTTTTAAGCAAGTATCTTATTTCTTTTATGTAAACCGAATATCTGGTCTTTAGATTGTATATCATAACAAATGGAACATGTCGACTTGGTTTATGGGAAATTATAAAAGACATTTCTCTACCAACTAATTTGATATTGTCATCAATGATATTTCAGCCTACAGTTAGTGTAAGCTAAAGGTCACATGGTCATGTTTATAAAGCAGCACTGTTTGCCCCCCTGCCTCACCTTTTCTCTCCTCTGTGCCCTCTCTTCTCCTCACAGAGTGGATGGTGTAATGAGGACCATGAATACAGAGAAGCTGCTGAAGACTATCCCCATTATCCAGAACCAGATGGATGCCCTTCTTGATTTTAATGTGCGTTTGAGGTGAAGCCTCCTGCAGCTTTGCAGCTCGTTTGGAGCATGCAGTTGCAGAGGCTGCAGCATTTTGTTAACTTAGAAACAGATGTTTTCTATATCAACAAATCTCTTCAAAGAGGTTTCAAGATAAATATTCCTGCTGATTGCTTTCCTGCAGGTCAATGCCAACGAGCTGACTAATGGAGTCATCAATGCAGCCTTCATGCTCCTCTTCAAAGACTCCATCAGGCTTTTTGCCGCTTATAATGAAGGCATTATCAACCTGCTTGGTAAGACCTTTTAAGGACCGCTTTCACTTTTAACTTGCACTTTGTCTTCTGTTAATTCGGTCTGAGTGTTGTATGGTTGGTCTTTCTAAGCAGATGCAAACTAGTGCATTTTCTTTCTTTCTTTAAAAAAAAAAATCAAACAGAGAAATACTTTGACATGAAGAAAACTCAGTGTAAAGAAGGTTTGGATATTTACAAGAAGTTTCTCACCCGAATGACCCGGATATCAGAATTCCTCAAAGTAGCAGAGGTAAATTGCCAGACATTTTTTCCCACACCTGTTTTCATGAATAAGATGTGTCTGTTTGCAGTAATAATGACTTTTTTTTTAACAGCAGGTGGGAATTGATCGAGGTGACATCCCTGACCTTTCACAGGTGAGCACTGCCACTTCAAAGCAATCTAAAACCTCAAGACTTCCTTACTTGAGTGGAAGGCTTGCCTTGCTTATTTTTTCTTATTTTCAAACTGCACTCTTTTTTTCACTTCAGCACTTTTATTGACTAGAATGTAGATATAGATACACCCAACGCAGATTTTCTTTAAAACAAGACACCTTGCATGATGTCTTTCTTGGGTGCATGTTTGCTAGTTAGTCTCTTATTTGTCTTTTTTTTTTTTATCCTTTCTTCTTCCTCTGATTCTCCCTCTACTTTTCTTACCCGCATCTGCTTCAGTAAATAAAGGTGTCAAGTCTGCACGGTAGCTGCAGTCCGCTCAGTAATTCTGCTCAGGGATAATTAAATGTTTCTAATTAAAATAAATAAAGATTAAACTGCACATACAGTTGTGCACATTTGTGGGGACTAATTTAGCACAAGTATTTTAACCCAAAGAACTTAAGTTATATTTAATTTCCCTCTGACTGTCACCGCCTTTATATTCTGTATTTTCCCCTTATCTTTCCACTTTAGTTCACAGTTTGTGTAAGTACTGTTATTTCACTCTTCTTCGGTGTCCGTGACTTGCCTTAGTGTTGTCTTTTTGCATGCCTCTGCTCTGACTCTGTCTCCTACATCGTGGTGAAAAACAGTTGAAGGAAAAAACCTTGGCTGTGGTAAATTTTGTTCACTTGGATCATGTCGTTGAGGTGAAAACCAGAGTAGCTCATCTCGTGTAAAATGGCTGCCCTCTTGTGCTTAGAAACGGCCAATTCAACAACGGCCGGGTTGTTGAAAGCGCTGTAGTGCAGTACATCATCCCACACAGATGTTAGTCTCATAAAGTAGCTTTTTGGCTGGAATGCAGTTATCGATCAGTGGTGGGTGACATCCTAAGCAATATCCCAAAGCTGGTAGAAACCTTATCAAATACATAATTTGGCTGACTACATCTGTGTTTTGTTGTATTTGATGAGGAGTAGTGTTTTCTACTCCACCTTGGTTGCCCACCACTGTTTGTTATGGTGTTAGTATTCGTACACACAGCCTCTTTTGTGTCTCAGGTAGTAGGTAACAATGTCTTTCCTGTTGCAACAGGCTCCTAGTAGCCTTCTTGAAGCTCTGGAGCAACATTTGGCCTCTTTAGAGGGCAAGAAAGTCAAAGACTCCACTGCAGCCAGCAGGTACGTTAATCTTCTGTCATCTTTACTGATTTCCTCTAACCCCCCACCCCCATTAAATGTCAGATAGCGATCCACTGTCTATCATAGATCAGCAACACTCACTAATCTATGCTGCATCTGTTGTAAATTTGTTTTTCCCTGCAGGGCCAGTACTCTGTCAAACGCAGTCTCATCACTGGCGAGCACTGGGATGTCTTTCACTAAAGTGGATGAGCGGGAGAAACAGGCTGCTCTCGAGGAGGAACAAGCCCGACTCAAAGCTCTCAAGGTTGGCACGCTTTAAGAAAAATACATTTACATTTGACATGCGTTGCATAAATATATCTCTTGCCTTTTTGTCTAAACTGGTCGTCGTCTTTTCCTTAGGAACAAAGGCTTAAAGAGCTCTCCAAGAGACCATCTTTTGCCACCACTGATACTTCACCCATCTCTACCACCGGGGGCACCATCAGCACAGCACCAGCCATTGACCTCTTCTCCACACCCAGCTGCTCTAATGGGTACTGCTTAGATCTACTGGGAATCCTATGGTTACTTTAAAAAAAGTTTACAACATAAAGTTTTCGCTTATCTTATCTCTTATTTAAACAGCTAATAGTTATTTATCTCCGTTTATTTTTAATATTTATATTCAAATAGTAAATCAGCAGAGTTGAGAATGGTGGCCAATTTGTCGACTTCAGTGGCCTGAACAGGCACTGCCAACTATTCTTACAATGTAGCTGTCAATACACACATTTGGAAATGACTTTGCAGAATTGTGAATGCACAAAAACGATCAGTAATCATAAGAACCACGGCGACATCATTTTTAACAATAATAAAAATCTAATTTCTTTAAATACAGAAGTTTTGAGCACTGCTTGCATGTTTCTCTTCATCTTTGCTCTAATGCTAAATGTTATGATCTCTGCTTGAAGCAGTAAATAAAAAAATATATATTTTGGACATTATCTTATCCTCTCCCCTAGCTTTCTCTCCTGTTGCGTTTCTACATAATTTGAATTATTGAAGTCAGCCGTTTATGGTTGTATCAAGTTTGTCATCTGTTACATGAAAATGTAGCAATACTACAAGCAGATACGCTGAAGATGTGTGTTGGAAACTGTTCTACTGCTATCGTCCAAATAGTTAGCAGTTAATGTAGTTTTTAAATAACTTTAATAAATTACGAATTATTTGTGTTTAAAATGTTTTAATGTTTTAGTTTTAATCAGCTTGTTAAAGCTCACAACCTTAAGATAAACATCTTCTTTCGAGCCACAAAGCCATCCAACACTTTTACATCACAAGCATCAGAAAGAAAAAAAAAAATTGCAAACAAATTCCTAAAATGCAATGTTTGTGTCTCAGCAGCTACAGTTTAGTGTACTTCAGATTTGTGCAAGCTTTTTAGTTGATTAGGACCAGAATCAACATGTTTGAAGGGAACTTAAGTCGCTTAATTTGGGAATTTGTTTGCTTCTGGACACAAGCAGTGTGGTTGTAATGCGTTTTTATTTTCTGTCTGCAGTGCAGTGAAGATGGAAAACGACTTGTTTGACCTGCAGTCGACTTTCCAGCCCTCCATGCAGTCAGGCTCCACAGGGCTTCCAGTGGCCACAGCGTGGGCAGGTACTCTTCTCTCCTCTCCTCAACATCTCCAACCAACATCTGCATCTCTTGACTTTTGTGACTTTGGTTCTGCATGCTGTCCTTCTCTTGATGTTGTCTGACTCTGATGCACACCTCTCCACTCTCTTCTGTCTTTTCCTTTTCTCTGTCTGTCTTTCCTCTGGCTGCATAGATCCTTTCACCTCTGCTGAAGCTGGAGATGATTCCATGCCAAACCTTAACCCTTTCCTCTCAAAACTCGTTGTCGATGCCACTCACTTACCTGTCGTGTCTTCAGACGGTGTTAGCTTTTCCTCTAGGACATCTGGTCATGAAATGTTTGGTGGTAACGACTCATTAGTTTCTCCTCAGACGTCTTGTCACTCTTCATATCTGTAGTTACTTACTTGCATGAGAAGCCTGCATGTTTAATGTGCTTCTGTAGATTGAATGTTGATTTTTCTTTATATATATAAAAAAATTTTGTCTGTGCAAATGTCTATAAATGATCTGCTCCTGTTGCTGTTGATACCAAGCTCAGATTTGTTTTGTTTTTTTGCTTTTACTTCTCTTGTGTATCAACCATGGCCCTCCACGTCCCACTGTAGAGGCTGTTAATGCCATTTACCTTGCAGCTATAGCTTATCCTCTTTTATTGAACAGTTTGGTGTTTGTAGTGAAAAGATGCCGTAGCGCTTTAAGTTGAAACCTGTTCTTACACTATTTTTGATTCTCCAGATCGTTACAATCCCTTTATTGACACAAACTCATCAGTTTCAACCAATTACAAACGCACAGTGCGGATAGAACACTCCGTCTCAGGTACTATGATGGCTCACCATCTCAGCCTATGTTTCCTGGTAAACATAGAAATCCTATGCAAATCCCCCAGAGCCATGATTTAGATTTTTATGGTAGCCATAAACAAGTGTTAAAGGAAGAGTTTTGACATTTTAGGAAATACTAAACATTCCCCAGCCTAGAGGAAGTTTAAAAGACTTGATACTACTCCCAAACTTCTCTGCCACTGGATTTAAATCACTTGGCTTGTACAAGATAGTTATTTAACAATATTTTTGGAAACTTTCCCTCTCAGCCAAATTTAATCTTTTTTAGATTTTTTCTAAGCTTCCCGATTTTGCAGTCAAATGTTAAATTAATAATGCAATTATTCAATAAAACTGCAGCTATTATTTTTTTCACTGGCTCCTCAATGAAAGATGGCTACAGTTCTAATAGAGCAGGACTGTAATGCCATCCTGTACATTAATATCAGACACTTAGAGATAATCAGAAAATAACAACCATCACATTTTTGGCAACTTTTACCAAAACTGAAAATGTAGAAGCATAAAATTTAATTTTTTAATGTTTGATTATGTTTGATTTTTACATTAAAAAAAATTACAATAATCGTTTTTATTTGGGACCAAAGTAATTAATTCACTGTATTTAAAGTAGTAGAGCACTCTGGTTCTTCATGTGTCCATGAACTCATTAGAAACTGAAGAATTTCATTAATTGGGTGTAATTAAAATAATATATCAGTCATTTTTGTTTTTGCTCTATAACAGTGGTTCCCAACCTGGGGGTTTCCAAAGAGCACCGGGGTCCCTGAGGCTTTGAACATTATGGCCATTGTGATTAATGTCCACAAATTTTCCCTATTTCAATGGGAAAAAAAAGTAAGGCTATATGCTGTTCATTTAACTTTAGCTTTATCAAAGGACAGGACTCAACAAGGATACATCATTTATGGTGAGGAACTCACTTTTGTAAGCCTAAAACCACCATGGTTTCAGCACAGGGTGGAGCAGGGGGTTCATGGCATTTTAGTATTTCCATGAAGGGGGGTCCCAGAGGAATAAAAGGTTGGAAACCATTGCTCTATAATAGAACGCTTCCAAGCGAGCGACGCTAACAGAATACTTTCTAAAATCATAAGGAGTGGCAGTAATCTGATAATATCTCTTAAACAAAACTACATTTCCTGATATGTCAAACCTATACCTTTATTCCCTCCCTCTGATTTGCTACGTTATTGTCCTGCAGTAGTTTATTGTCCCAAATATTTAATTCCCTAAAATAGAAAAATGAACTATAATGGAAATGTTAGCAGGCTCCTTCCTGTCTGTACTGCTACTGTCTTTTCTCACCTGTCTCTCTGGCCTGGCCTTGAAATGCCTTTTCCTTTTCTTTTTTTCTATTTTTTTTCCTTTTCTTTTCTTTTCTTTTTCTTCCTCTTTCTCTTGTTTCCTGCTTCCTGTGACGTGTCAGACTCCTTCTGTGGTCCAGTGTCCATTGCTCAGCACCTCCCACATCAGGCTCCCTTCCCTACTGAGCCCTCTACTGTAGCAGGTCTATTCAGAGGTAGAGTACTGAAGGCTCGGTCCAGCAGACACGATGGCAGATTAAAGCCAATTTTCCACTCTGCTGTGGAGTTCTGCTACTCAAGTATCCTGTGATTTATACGTGGAAATATAGTCTGATGCTGTAACTCTGTAACTGCAGCTGTCTTTTTATTTCTCCCTTTTGAAGGATACTCAGCACCACAGGCTCCTCCCCAGCAGTCTGCAGGGGCACTCCAGGTGGACTTTGAGTCTGTTTTTGGAACCAAAGCCACCGGCAACAGTAGCCTCAACTCTGATGGTGAGGCTTTCATTTATATATTATTGGAAATGCAATACCTCTGTTATAGGATTCTGTCCTTTTAAAAAAAGTGGATGTGCTTATTTTTATGTAGGTTGTTCATGCAACAGTTGCCAGACTAGCATGAAGTTATCCTCTATGTTTAGAATCAATCACAAGGTTTAAGTAAAAAGCAGTGAAAGTGTATGAAAGGTGCTTTAACTCATGTTCAGATGCTTAAGGAAAAGCTGCAACAGGTCAGCAACATATGCAGTCAAAGAAATAACAGGAAATCACGATATGTTGGAAATATTGAGATTTGTTTCAAAAAGCTTCCTTTCATCATATTCATCTTTATAATGTCTAATCTGCATCTCCTGCAACTTTCACCTCTGACTGAAAGTTAGCGCAATAACAGTTATTTTCTTCAGGCTTTAAACACAGAGAACTTAAGTGTTCATCAGTTTGAACCATTACAGCAAGTTTGGCCTGATCAGTGTTTTTCGTTCACAGCTAACTTTCCTGCATCCTTTTCATCATAAACAGCTTTAAATGTCTCTGAAAGCGGTCTGGCCTTAAAGCTTCTCGTTCAGGTCATGACAATTTTAAGTGCTTGAATAGAAGGTAACTGGGCTGCTGTTTCTTGCTCCTTGAAGTTTGGCCTCTCATCTGAAAGCCTTTTGTAGTTTTGATTGGCTTGTAGGAAGTTTAGGCTCTTTCAGAAGAGAGGATGCCTTCTGGATGAAAGATGAAATTTCATTAACAACCAAGAAATAATAGTCCAGTAAGTTTCTATTTGAGCACTTAGGATAGTTGATGGAGACAAAAACCAGAGTTACAACAGACTGCATATTGGGCTTCGTTTGATGGTTATCATATATAATAACGTTACACTGTTGGTTGCAAGGCTACATCTACTTGCAAGTTTGCCGTTGCAATATAGAAAATGAAGCTTGATTCTGCTGCCCCCTAGTGGACAAAAAAATCTGTCATTACTGAATTTAGATCTTCTGCTCTCTGAACATAATTTGGTCTGTTGTGATGACATCTCGCTCATGCGTATAACACATTAAAGAACACAGTGAGGTATTTGATTTGTAAACAAAATATGGAAAAGCTTATATATTAAGGGGGGATTGGTTTTGATTCCTGTTTGTTTTGTCAGATATTACTGGAGGCATCCTGAAACCAACTCTTGCCGGCTGTAACCAGCCATCCAATCAGCAGCCTGAGAAACTGGTGTCGGATGATCTCGACTCCTCCCTGGCCAACCTTGTCGGCAGTAAGTGTTGATGCTTTTATATACAGCCACACTAATTAACACATGTTCGCGAAGAGGCGCAAAATGGCCAAATATTTGCAGACCAGCAGCAGCTCATGTCCTTCTTTTATTTTTAGACCTTGGCATTGGAAACGGCACAATGAAGAAGTAAGTGATGCTAACATGTGCTTTCAGCAGCGCTGTGCTTTCAGGCAAGTTGTGAGCCTATGCTAACATGAGCTGTCTTAATCCACAGTGACATCCACTGGAGCCAGCCTGGGGAGAAGAGGATGACCGGCGGCACCAACTGGCAGCCCAAAGCGGCGCCGACCACGACCTGGAACCCTGTCTCCATGGTGATGCATGCAGACATTTTACTGTTGCACTTATGCTTCTATTGGACTAATCTATTATTTTACCGTCAAGCAAAGCTGACATGA
This sequence comes from Rhadinocentrus ornatus, assembly GCA_037177495.1. NCBI lineage: Eukaryota > Metazoa > Chordata > Actinopteri > Atheriniformes > Melanotaeniidae > Rhadinocentrus > Rhadinocentrus ornatus. The sequence goes on along the minus strand of JBAMHW010000009.1, from coordinate 15,023,887 downwards.
AAGCAAACCTCTTGTGTTCCTTTGCAGAAATGTTACTCTTAAGACATTTTAAGAGCATGTCATGGCGCTTATGTTGCACCCTGGGAAATGCTATTATCTGGACTTTTGCTTCTATGTTGCTTTAAAAATAATGAAATTGTGATTGTCTATAGGTAAAAGGAAGCATTTAACTTCAAGAAAGAGATTCAAGAAGTGCAGCGTGAAAATGAATGTTTGTGCTTCACTGCCTGGAAACGGCTCTGTGCAGCCAAATTAGTTTATGGAAGTTATGGCAGTGTTTTTAAATTGTATATAAACTGCACACCGTATCATATGTTTAAAATATTAAATCTGCCTGAAAGTTTATTTTTGTAAACAGAGCAAGAAATGTTGTGAGGAAAGTATCCTAAATGTCTTACACCTGTAAAGAAACTGCACTTTTATGGGTACAGTACCACCTTTATCTTTGCTTTGCTTTTTGCTTTTTTGCACAGCAGCCTGAATACGTTGCTGTGCATTGACCTTTTCAGGTTTTGATTCAGATTAGTTTGAGATGTGGTACCTAGAAAATTTCCATCAGTTATGTGTTCTTGACCTTTTAAATGTTTTAGGAAGAGAAAAGAGACAATTTAAAAAGAAAAAAATTACTTCAGCTCCCGGAACTGCTGAGTTGTAATCTGTTAATTCTTCTATTTGTGTCTCTTTAGCCCCCATCAATCATGGCCTTCCCTGCCACCACACCCACAGGCATGATGGGATACAGCATGGTAAGTGTCACAGTGGATGTATGCGCAGCTTCTGTTTGCTCCTCATCTTCTTTAAAGCTAAGAAAACATAACTAATTAAAAGACTTGGGACCCATGTACCGCACGCGTGTTGTATTACTTTGATCATATACAATAATCACGCACATAGCTAGTATTAAATTTAAGAGAAGCCAAATTGTGAGACATGGGTAGTAGTACGGTTATTTGATGAACTGGCCAAGATACCCTGTAAATAATAGTATTAATTCTACAGATGCATTTGAGCGTTATTACAGGTGAATTTATAAAATCTTAAATAAAACTGAGCCCCAGAACAAAACATTAATTCAGTCAATAGTGCTAAATGTGTAAAGTAAATAGAGTAACTCATCTGATCTGTATGCAATACTTTGCAGCCTCCACAAATGGGCTCGATGGGAATGATGAATCCACCCACCATGATGTACACCCAGCCTGTCGTGAGGCCACCCAACCCATTTGGCTCTGTGTCGAGTGCGCAGGTAGGTTCTAGCAGTCCCACGACTGCAACGAGATGATGCACGATTAATCTATTCATGCAGTTATCAGGTTGAGTAAACAGGTGTGTCCATTGTGCTGTGGTGTGTACCTTAGTTTAGTCACTGTGTTAGCGTTGTTGTCAGTGTGAAGATGATGACAGTTTTAACAATAAACCTTCACTCACTGGAGCTGAAAGCGACAAAACTGTTAATCATCTCTCTTGTTTCGACTCTCTATTCCGAACAGCTCCATTTTTCTTTTTTTTTTAATTACCCGTCTCATACATCACAGCTTCTCCAAACTAATCTCATCCCTCCTTCAGTCTCTGTACTGACTCTGACTTCTCCTCTGGTCCTCCTACTTCCTGTGTTAGCCCTCCGCAGCCTCTAGTCCTTCCAGCCAGAGTCCTCTCCGAGCCCCTGGACAGGACCCGTTTGCACACCTCTCTCTCAAGGATTTCTTGTAGAGCATCTTTTTAGGTACATCATGCTCTTTGCTTGCAGATGCACCTGCATGCATTGTTTGTCCAAAGCTAATGCGTGTCTGTTTTTAATTTTTAAATTGGAGCACTCGATGTCCTCCTGACTGATCAGATGCTAGATGCATTGTTCTCGCTTAATTTGCTTTAATAGGCCTTTGTTGCTTGGGTGTCTTGTTTGTTTTGACGGATTGAGCCACACTAATTCTGACCATTCATGCTCCCACTGCCATCACATTTTGCTTAAACCTGTTTTTGCTGAAGCTTGTAGCTCCTGGTGAATTAAAAAATTCGGCTGTTTGCTAAGCTTTGTCCCCCAAGTTAAATGTACTTTGGTACATTGGCAGATTTTTTTTAATACCAAATGTTGCTGCCTAATTATGGTTATGTTAGATCAATATGTTTGGAGAGGGGGGTGGGGTCTGTAGGCAAATAGTTTTCATACTAATGACTATTTATGTAGAAACCTCATTATTGTAATTACTTCAGTGCTGAACTACAACATTGTTTCTTAAAATGTTGGTACACTAAAAACTGTAAAAATTTACATAAAAACAGAATACTTGTTGAGACTAAAGTTGAAAATCTTGTTTAGTAAAAGACAAAAATGGTTTTAATTTGATGTCAGCAACATCTTTAAAGAAAGTTGGAACAACAAAAAACTGGACAAGTATTGCTTTTCTTTCTATCTCCTCATCTGATTATTAGAGGATCAGATAAATCTCGCCCAAAAAATGTACTGATAAATAGCGATCTTCAAGTCCTCAGGCTGCACAGCATTAAAAAGAGGTTCAGTTCTGTAACGAAAATGACAAGAAAATCATTATAAGTACAGTTCATAGCTGTATCCAGAATTATTTCTCGGGACTCTGCCAGACAAAGAGAAGAACAGACTGTATTAGGAATGTGCATGACTAATTGTCTGTGGCTCTTTACAGCATGTCACCTCCTCTCTCTCTGACCCCATTTCTTGTTTACCTACTGCACAATAAGAGGCCACTAAAAGCCCACAAAATGTTCTCTTCGTTCCCTTCTTTGAAGAAAAAAAATGCTTGTCCATCATTCGATTTTAATTGGCCTTATTTTTCCAGAATTACTTATTATCAAGAAATGGATGCTGTTTTTATAAATGTGTTGTTAGTGTCCTATCCAGAATAATTTGGCACTCATCATTCAGATTCAGTTTTTATTTCCACACAATGTTAAAGTTAAAACTCAACTGGGTAATTAATTTAACTACCCTCCGTGTCCCAGTGTACAAGCACGAGAGAGATTCAGTTATTGATCCAAGTATATTTAACTCCGCTACGACAGATTGCTTTGCATCTTCTTTCTCTGTTAGTATTAAGACTAAAACAATTAAGCTTACAGCTAATCAGTACCATGCTGAACTGAGTTTTGTTTTTTTTTGCTTTGATGTGTATGCTGTGCAAGAATTTTTTTTTTTAATATTAGAAATCAGATGCAAAACCGAGGTTAGGCCTGGAACAAGTACTCTGTATCATTCAGTACATGCCCCGGTCAGTTTTAGTTAAACTGAATGCATAAATTATTCATCTTCCAACCACATTATCTAGATCAGGGGTGCCCAAAGTCGGTCCTCAAGGGCCGCTGTCCTGCAGATTTTCTAATGTTTCCTGCTTCAACACACCTGACTCAAATTAAATAGATCCAACAGCCTATTAGGTTTTGCACAATGACTCATCAATTTGAGGCAGGTGGTTTTGGAGCAGGGAAACATCAAAAACCTGCAGGATTGTGGCCCTTGAGGACTGGAGCTGGGCACCCCCGATCCAGATGGTTAGTCCAACTTTGAAAAAGAGTTTTAAAAGTCTGATTTGACTTTGACTAACACAAAAATGTGTTAATGCTCTAACATCTTCTGAACGTACCACGTGTCCCTGCTGTGTGGAAACAGAGTTGTGCTCATATTGTCAAAGACTTAAGTTTTCACCTTACTTTTATTAAAGAGACACTTAAACCCACAAACTAATGGAGGTTAACATGTTGATTATTACAGCTTGCATCAGGACAAATTTAACACTCACATCTGTTGTGTTTTCTGTTTTGAAAAGTTGCTCATGAGCAGCACCTCAAGGCAGTTCCAAACGCTGAGCCTAGTTCTGGTCTACCGCTGGCGTTTCATTGGGGAGAGGTTTAGCAAACGGTCCTTCGTATTGCCGATTGTTTCTCTGTACAAGTCAGCTTCTCTCTGACCTTGTCTGTCGCCTTTCTTGCAGATGCAGTTCATGTAATTTGAAGGAAGTGTCTCAGAAGAAGAAGCACTTGGCAGCAAAACCTTGTCCTCGTTGCAGTCTAACTCTTCAAAGAAACATCTACACGCCCCCAAATGCAGACACGTCAAGAACACAATGGTGCAGCGACTGTCAGAAACCATGGTAACCATGTCTCAATGACATTTGGCGATAGCTCACACCCATTATTCTGTAATAACTTGTCCAAGACGTCGAGTGATGCTGCTATCTAACCCCCCTTAAAAGGACTCCTCATCTGTTTTACAGTATAATCTGTAAAGAAAGTTTGGGTGCTGAGAAACTTAAATGTTATGTATTTGGAGATCCTGTGGTTGGGTGTAAAGGCTTTGATGTTCAGGAGGGAGGCAGTAGAAGAAAAAAAGATCAGCCCTTCCCTTTCTCGATCCGATCATCAGTCATCCATGCCCTGCAGTTATTTAACTGTCACTAAGTAGTGATGCTAATGACGTTTACACCTGTTTAGTTTTTGTCTTTTTTACCGTGTTTACAGTAGACATTCCTTGTGTGTTTGTATTTATTTATGATTATTGGTTTAAGATTTGGGGGGAAAAAATTATGTAAAATCTACCGTTGAACACATGTGGGAGTGCTTCAGCATAAAACAAGAATCTCAGACTATCATTAAGAGGTAGAGTTAAAAGATAGATATTATATAAATTACACCTATTAAGCGGAATGATAGAGCACTAAATATTCTGAGTTTTGTGTTATGGAAATTTTTTACTAGATGAAAGATTTCACAATCTCCATTGTACTTACAATGCAGGGGTTAGAGTACGAGTCAGTTAACCGTATATAGTCGATTCTGTGCCTAGGGTTTTCTTTTGCAATGGATCGGTCTCCTAACTAGAAAAAAAATAAAGAAAACAAACAAAAAAAAAACAAAAACACTACATCCACAAATCTGAAGCGTCGCACTGGGTGGTGGGCTCCATTTGCTTTAAGCTTGGCATGCCATTGACTCACTGACTGTAATCAAGGCTGCCTTTACTCTGAATGTGAAAGAGTTGTCTTCATGTTGCACACATCTTTCCACTTCAGTTCCTCAGCGAGAGGTGTGTTAAGGCGGGAGGAGGAGGTCTGCTTGCTGGTTAGCTAGTCGTCACACCAGTAAGGGGGAATTAAAAGGGTGGCAGATTTGATGTAAATTAATTGTACAAAAGACCCCGAGGAGCAGGGTGGAGCGGAGCAGCACTGTTGATCGGTGCCCTGTGTAAATAAACACTGACTGTTCTTTGAGTGCAAAAGTGAAAGATGTATGAAATATGAAAACAATTCAATCAAATTTGACTCTACCTAAGTTTGATTCAGGATATTCTCTGCGTTTGTCTCCGCAGATATTTTCTTTATGTAATTAGAACGTGTAGCAGACGATGACTGAAGTCTTTTCTTTCTTTTACAAATAAAGAGCAGCTTCCACAAACGAGTTGTGCATGTTTTGTTCTGTTAGGATGAGTGTTAAAACCATGCATTTTAATCTGATCACACTGGGATACAGTTAAAAGAATATTTAGACACTTATTGTATTAGTACTAGTTCAGATTGCATCTGCATATAAAGCAACAATAACTTTTTGCTTTTGTATAACTCATTTTTGCACCCAATAGCAACATTTTAATGTTTACTGATAAAGAATTATTTTATCAGTAACTTATAAAAATAAAATATTATTCCCACAAATGAGCAATTTAAAACATGTGCCTCAGATAAAATTAAAAATAACCTGGAGTAAAAACGGCATCAAAAGTGAAAACACTTGAAGTACAAGTTATAAAACCTATTGTTTATGGGACAATCGGCGGAATAGAAAAAGCTGACACTGATCAGAGCTGTTGGTAACCATGCTCCTAAAGCTACCAACCTACTTGACCAGTGTAGCCCTAAAAAACATGAGCAACTGCATCAGATATAATACAGGTCAATAGTTTGTCAACATCTAAAAAGAAAATAATTAATAAAAATCCTGTCATAATGGGCGATCTTTTGTCAGGTAAGATCAAGATAGATTTGCAGGACTTTGACGGTGTGGATCACTACAATGAACCCATAGCCCTTACAGTAGCATGGTGATGGTAGTTTGATGATATGGAGACATGAACAGTCAAAGATGGCACAAAAACACCTCAGGAAGTTACCAGAATCATGAACTCCTAACCTCTTGATATCTTGTAAAGATGTGTGCATGCTAACTAGACTAAATACACTGCAACAGATAGTGTTCCTAAAGAAAAAGATAAACAATTGTGACCTGGCTGAGTTTGTCTTACTTGAATCTGGGGAAACAACTAGCTGAAATAATTGATGAATCATTCCAAAAATGAGGGCAAAATTAGAGTCATCTATGGTGAGGCCTGTTTTCTGAAAAAGGGGAAAGGAGTGAAAGGAGAAAGTATTTAAATCTTAGTAATGAAAGAGCTGCAGACTGTGAAATCCTACTCTGAAACTGTTACTTTTCATTTTTATATTTTGCACTACACTGTTCAACCTAAAGAATGATCAATCACCTATAATTGATTTCCCAATCCTCAAGTGTGTATTCAGTGTGTTTTTGTACTAGCTGGTTTGGTTTTAGGTCCTGTTTTCATTCTATAACATCCCAGAAAAAAATTACGATCCTTGTTGCTCCGACAGTTTCCTTCAATGATGAAAAATTGTGTGCCCTGAAAACCAAAATAAACTAAACTCTAGTAGACTTGAAAATGTGTGAGCCATGGCCCATCTTCACGCAGAGCACTTTAGATAAGCGACAAACCAGATGGATCTTATCATCTGTCAAAGATGGGTAAAAGTAGCAGTTAATCAAATTACCACAATCCAATTAAAAGTTTTTATAATGGCCTCTGAGTCTATAGACTATTGTTTGCTGTGTTTGGAGAATTTGACTTTCTTGAGAAGGATAAAATGGTCTGATTAAAAATATAAATGAAAAAAATTATTAAAAATGTCACACTCACAATTCGGTTTAATTGCTTGTTAACACAAATAGCTGATCAGTCAAACACATGGCAGAAGGTCAATGCATTTAGGCATGTAGGCATGGTCAACACAACTTCATGAAGTTCAAACTGAGCATCAGAACTGGGAAGAAAGGGCATCTACAGTGAGGAAAGTAAGTATTTGAACACCCTGCTATTTTGCAAGTTCTCCCATTTAGAAACATGGAGGGGTCTGAAAGTTTCATGGTAGGTGCATGTCCACTGTGAGAGACATAATCAAAAAAAAATCCTGAAATCACAATGTATGATTTTTTAACAATTTATTTGTATGA
>JBAMHW010000009.1:14986280-15016521 GCA_037177495.1 Rhadinocentrus ornatus | reverse complement strand
TCAGACCCCTCGAAGATTTCTAAGTGGGAGAACTTGCAAAATAGCAGGGTGTTCAAATACTTATTTTCCTCACTGTACGTGACTTTGAATGTGGCATGGTTGTAGGTGCCAGATGGACTGATCTGAGTACCGTCAGTACTGCTGAGTAATTTTCCTGGATAACCAGTTCTAGGCTTTACAGAGAATGGTTCGAAAAAGTGAAAATATCCAGCGAACTGCATGCTGTCTGAACAAACAGGCCTTGTTGATGTCAGCGGAGACTGAGCAGTCCAGTTTAGCATGACAGAAAAGCAACTCTAAATCAAATAACTACTCATTACAACCAAGAATACCATCTGATCACACAACTTGCTAAACCTTGAAGCAGATGAGCTACAGCATCAGCAAGTCTTTCATGTCATGCTAAGAACAGGAACTGAGACTACAGTTCTTAACAGCCTCACCAAAATTTGACAATAGAAGACTGAAGAAATGTTGCCTGGTCCAATAACTGCTATGCAGATGGTAGGGTCAAAATGTGACATCATATGAATTGAGCATGGTTTAAATGACTGAGTATTGTTGACCATCTCCATCTATGTGACCACAGTGTAGCTATTTCTTCTGAGCTCAAATCATCTCAAACTGTGTTTTTCAACATGGTTCCTCCACCAGATCTTATTCCAACAGAGCACCAGTGGGATGTGGTGTAATGGTAGATTCTCAAGATGGATGTCCAGACGACAAACAGCAACTGTGTGATGCTATTATATCACATATGAAGCTAAATCTGTTTTCAACACCTTACTGAATCTATGCCACACAGAATTAAGATTGTTCTAAGGCTAAAGTGGTCCAACGTGGTGTTAGCAAGGTGTAGCTTATCCCTAATTAAGTGGCTGGGGAGTATATTTCTGACATGTCTTTTGTTAACTTCCGGGGCCACAAATGTATACAACTGGCAAACAATCAAAATAATAATCATAATTCATGTTTTATCTATACTGTAGAATTTAGGAAAGGTAGATCAATTCACCAGTTCATGATTTTACAAGCAAATAAGCAGAATGTCCCGCAAAAAAAGATATTTCCAGTGGCTGTGTCTCCCTCTGAATATAAAACCAGGACAGACAGACTCAGGTGATGGTTTTGAGTATGTGCCCTAAAAAAAACATTCACATCAGGGTAGGGGTGGTAATAATTTTGGCACGTGTACTCTTTCGAACAGATGGGAACATGGCTTCGTGTCGCGAGCGTGTAATTGCTGTTTGACCTCAGGTTGTCCTGCCTGCCGGTGAGCTTACACCCTTTTGTCAAACAGCAACAGACGACACCTGCTGGATGCTGCCTGCCATTGCAGCCCGGATTGGTCAACACGCCCATGTCTAAATTTCACTTCAGGGTGTAAAATTAAACCTTGCGCTCAAAATGAAACATTCCGAGACACCTTACATCAAGGGGTGAGACAGTAGAGTGCTTAAGATATAATACCATATAATATAACATAATATAATGCTTGCTGGTCGCATTTGCTCCTCGTCAGGTCCTCCCCATCGCTCTGAGTCCGCCCCCTCTCATCCACTCATGTCCGGCGGATCCAGCGGCAGACCTGCAGAGGAGTTAAAAGTTTCTTCATCCCTGTAGCTTTTTCCATCATCACAGCAGGATGGTAACTGAATGAGCGGGTTGTGAAAACTCCTAAGGTGTCCTGCAAGGTAAGAGAATACAATACACATAGTATCTACCAGTTTTTTGACCACGAGACGTGACAGAACGAGCATTAAAAATAAATTTGACATTGAATTTAGAGCCTTAGTTGGTATTGCATTTATTTTAATTTGGTTTGATAAAAGGAAAGATAATAATAATAATAATTATAATAATAATAATAATAATAATGATAGTAATAATTACACGTTTGTCCTCTGTGTTTTTAAGATTGAGCACTTTTTTTCTTTTAAGAACAAGCTAGGAATGCAGGAACAATCTGCAGTTTTCTGGAGAGCAAAGCCAGTCTTTGTGTTTTCCCTGCTGTGTCAACAACCTCCTCCTTTTATAAACTTAGAGGGCAAAGGATATATTTCACTTCAATTGTGCACAACGAGGAATGGAAGGACTCAAACTTATGTGAGCTTGCACAACAGTAAAAATCCTTCACTACAAGAAAAGGAATCAGTGTAAGCAACATTTTTTCACTGTCTAACTTTGAGGGTCTGCCTCTCAAGATTACGAGGTTAACAAGAAGATCAAATTAGTTTAGATAATTTTCTCTTCAAAAACTTTTCTCCAATCTTAGTTTTTGTCCATAAACTGCTAAATGATGCGGTAAGTATGAGACGCTTCCAAATATGATGTCACAAATTAGCTTGCAAACGACTGGTTTTATCTTTTTATCTGTCACAGGATGTGATGAGATGTTGTGCATTTATGGATATATCTAGGTGAAGATAAAAAAACTGGCTGCACTTTCTTTACCATCAGAACTCTGTGGGAATTATCATAACTGCTTGTAGATATTTCTGAATTAAATGTGGCTAATAGACTATTTAATACACATAATCAGAAGCCTGTTGTATGAAGAAGTCAGTTTAACTCACTGGATTGCTTATTTTGTGAAGAACCCAGAGGAATAGTTTGTGACTGTGCCATAGGGTTTGAGATATATTCTGCACATTTTGTGGGAATAAATGTTCTTCCACAGTTTTCCCAAAAAGCCTATTTCTTCTCACTTCTCTGTCTTTTTTTGGGGCACATCTGCACAGATCCAGCTTTCATCCAGCATTTCTACACCTGTCCGCTGAGAGACGGAGGAAGAGGAAGGATGATTGACCTGAGCCACCTGACGGAGGAGGAGCAGGGGGTGATAATGACGGTGCTAAGGAGGGATGAAGAACTGAAGAAGGCTGAGGAGGAGAGAGTCAGGTAGGATTTATCGCCTCTATCACATATGATAATATTACATTACATTTTTTTTATATCCTTATGCAGTTGTCTTTTTCCAGCTCGGCTATAAAACTCTTTTCTACTCAAGTTATTTTATATGACCGGAGCATTTTGGGCTAGCATTTAAGTTAATGTCATGATGTTGGGCTAATGTCATTGTATAAGTACCACTTAGTTCCTTCATCACAGACTCCGTGAGAAGAGGCCTTTGTAGAACTGTCTTTGCTAAATAGAATAATACAATAACAGCTTGTCCGGACACCGCTGTGGAGAAATCTCTATGTGTTGTGACCAATTGGATTACAGATAAGTTGAAGTACACCCATGGATGAGCAAGGTCATGCTGCTCTCACAGACAAGAATAGAAATCCTCACTGATGAGACACATCAACTGTGGCATGCCTTACTGTTAAATATTTTCATTTGGAAAATTCCTTCAGCTTAAAAAAAAGTTAAATTTTGCAGCTTCCTGGCTCTTCATTGCACCTTTGGGAAGGCTTCGGACAGATTGTATGTTCACAAACTCTGTGAACAAAAGGAGAAACAAATTTATTGCCAATCACAATTTGAGAGGCACATATGAAACATTTGAAGATGTGTTTCAGTCATTTTAAAAGACAACTTTGCCCCGAAACAAAGAGCTTTTCATTGTGAGTTTAATGGAATTGGCTGGTCGACCTTGTTGCCCGTGGGAGGCTGAATACTCGCTGTGTCTTGTCCAGTCTGGTGTAAAAGGATTAAGCCAACAGCCTGTAATAATGTGCTACCCCTTTTTCACATGACAGCTGTGATTCCCCGACAAGTAGAAGGATGAGTTGGAATGGTGATTTTAAGGTGCAGGAATTTGTTTTGATCCCTCTCTGATTCAATTTTTACTCAACAGAGATGTTTTCCAAATTCCATCCCTAAGATCGATCATGTGCAGCTGTTATGTAATGATTATTATGCAGTATGAAGAGGAAGTCATAAACACATGATGTCATTAAAATCAAATTGAATAAGAAACATTTTATTCAGTAAAACTGAGGTCCAAATAGTGTTGAATTTAAAAAAAAAATAAAAAATCTAATTTAACTTTTAACCATACTTGTTTGGAAAATCCATCCTTTCATTTTTTAATAATAATTAAAAAAAAAGAATAACAATTATTGCATCATGAAATTATTATATAAAAAAAAGTAAAAAATGTTCAAAAAAGGAGATGGAAGAAGTATACACTTTATCTAATGCCAGGTTTTTAGAGGGGTGGAGTGTATTCTAGCTGTCACTAAGCAAGAAATGAATTCAGAAAATAACGAATGTATAATATATTTTAAAACAAATAATTTGCAAATAATTTTATTATTACTATTTTTTTAAATAGACCTTTAGAAAAAGATGGTAAAGAGACAAAAGAGGACTAAAAAAATGCTTTTAACTTACCTCTTAGAACTCTTCACAGCTGATCGAGTAAATCAGCAACAGGCTAGAAATAGGATTTTATAGAAAAGGAGCTTTAGAGAGAAGCTGAGTCTTCATTTGGTTGGCAATAAAGAATAACCTCTTAACAAACAGTGAAATGTGAAAGTCTTTAGCCACTTTTTTTTTAAGACAGTTTATTGCCAGGATAACAAGAAAAGTGCAGCAATTTATTGAAACATGCAAGCATGAATGAAAAGAGAGTAATAAGGCAAAAGCAAAGTTTTGAAGACAGTATTTATATAACCTCCTACATTCTTTAATCTGGTATAATCTGAACCCTCTTAGACAAGCTTTCTAGCCATTTCTTTAAGTAGTCTTCAGGAATAGTTCTCCAGACTTTTTGAAGGACATTTCAAAGCACTTATTAGGATGTTGGCTTCCTTTTATTTTGTTCTCTATCTCAATTATCCCACCCTGCTTCAATAATCTTGAGGTCTGACATCACTCCATAAGATCTATTGCTGCTAATTTGTCATCCAGTTTTTGTGTCATTGGGCAAACCTCCGCCTTTCCTCCCTTCTTCCCTTCCTTAAGAAAGGCTTTGTGACAGCCACTCTTTAAGACCAATCTTGATTAAGCTTGATGAGTTGAATGGACCGATACGTTGCACATCACCCAGGTCTTGTGTCAAATTTCTCAACATTTCTCTAGAACTTCACTTTCAGATAATGTTAATCTGCTATAGATAGTTTTTGAAAAGCCACGTCTCCCTTTGTCCTGCCCAATTTACTGTTTTTAAAATCACACACAGCATAGAAATCTGAAATATACCAAATTTTAGAGTTAACAAGCCCCTGGAAATCACCCTGTTTATTTTAAAGTGCTGTTTTATGTCTTACAAACTGTGTTATCTTTGGTATTTTTTGTTAATGCAATTAAAGACATAGAGACAAATTATGTGAGACAGCCTGCTGGTAGCAAAGTGCCTAATGATACATAAAAAAATGGTTCTTTACTAAAATTTCACATATGTAGTCACAACAGTGGTTTATTCAACTCTCAGAAAGCCTGGAGAATGATTGTGTAAAAGATTGTAACAAGGCCTTTCTCTTTGTGAGTAAATACAAAGAAATGAGAGGTGGCTTAGTAGTGGTGATATGCAAATAATGTATGAATTTTACCATCAATGTTACCTATTATCAATAACTTTTTCAGAGAATTGTAAGACACATCTAGATGCGTGTGTATGTCTAAAAACTAGTACTGAATTTTGGTATTCTTCAGCTCTCTGCAGTTAAACTGGTAGGAGTGGAAATCACTGCTGAACAGCTTATCCTCAAATGCAAGTAAAAAGTCAATGCAATGAAAAGAATGTAAAAAAAATCCTTCTGCTTCCTCTGTACCAGAGCTTATTTCAGATGGATGAGTTAAAGTGGAAGCTGTTCTATAATTTGATTAAAGTGAATTAATTTATTAGATTATTTTTGGAGGTAATGCACACAGTGCCCTCCGTGCTAAAGCGGACTAGAACCACTGACCTGTTTCCAGCACACACTTGAAAATCCAGCATCAATGATGGTATAGAGCTGTGCTTGAGTATAGTAAAATGGACTGTACTTGAATGAGTATCTTTTACATCTGGTAAGGCAAAAGTAATACTGAGGTTTTGGACCAACACATGGTGCCATCTAGATTTTTCTTTAATGGAAGGGCTTGCTTATTGTGCCTGCAGCTCAGACCTGCTGCTCACTGAAAACATTTGAAGCATTATGAAGTTAAATACGACAAATTAGGCCTCAAACTATTGACCAGCTTGGTGTGTTTCTTCTTTGTCTGCTCTTGGCCTCATAAGTAACCTCATACTTGGAGATTATTGTTTTCTGTAATTGAATTAAAATGGTGTCAGATTCTCTGCTCAGTCTAAAGCAAGCATTATCTTGATTTAATTCTTTCTGTGCCTCATTCAGCAAGAAATGCCATCCTGCTTTTGCAAAGGAAAAAAGAACTATAAATAACGGTGGTACAGAAAACCTTCTTGACTTGAGCATTTACACATGTCTCCTTTGTTTGTTTTTTTCCCCAACAGGAAGCTGGAGAAGGTGCTGAACAGCAGTACGCAGTCGGACGTCAAGCTGAAGTACCTGACAGGAGAGTGGTTTTATGAGGCCAAGTCTCGCAGACACAACGACAAGATCCACGGCTCTGAGATCATCCTGGCATCCATGAAGCAAAGGAAAGCAGCTAGTTTAGGTGTGTTTCCTTTATGCTATGGAAAAGGGTTGTTTTCTGCACATTTTTTAAAATAATGGAATGAATCTAGTTGTATTTGCTACCAACACTCAAAGTTAGTGTGTGATATCTGTCTCGGTCCTTCAGATGCTCTAAAAACTGTTACCAATCTGCATTATTATTTCTCCTCCTTTCTCCTGCAGATGGGTCTCTTAGAATCAACAGATCCAAGTCTCCCAGCAGTCGAGGTTCAGACATCGTGGCTCCACTAAAACCTGCCAGATGTTTGGAGGCACCACAGCCACAGGACATAAAGTACACTATTAATTTAACCTTGCTATTTTAAAACCTAAAAATCCCTCTATGTTCCAATGTTCATTAGCAGGAAGTCCGAAATCTTAGAAACATTTCAGGATAAATGTCAGTTAAGGGTCTTGAGGTAAATGCGCTAAAACATCTTTTAAAGAAGTTTTACAGCTCTGTTCAGATGAATTTATGTGTGTGTTCAGTGCGTGCCATGTCTTGTGACTCAACATGTGTAAACATAGGTGGTGCTGACTGAAAATAGTTTGTTTTATAACCCAGCAGCTACTGTGCCGCTAACAACAGACTGCAATGAGAAGAGATAAACAGTTTAGTAAAGTGTTTAATTATATAACTAAATTTGCTCTTGGTGAGCAAGTTATCCCACTGAGTGAGCTGACTAAAACCAAATGTATAGTTAAAGTAATTGCAACACAGCTCAGACTTAGTCAGAATATTTCTGGTGAAGCAGAGTCAATATTTGGCGTGACTAAACCTCTCTGTGTATTTACTCTTACAATACAGCAGTTCCTGTCCCGTTTTTTAAGTTTATTGCTGCATCATGTGTGTTGTAAATGCAGTCAAATGGATAGGATTTTATCCATTTCTTTAAGCCACAACATACAAGATATTTTATCCTTTCATATGTTCGGAGTACCTTGATGTTTTGGTTGACTTGGCTGGATAGGCAGCGTTCACTTTGATGTAGTTAAGTCAGAAAGCCTCAGTCATGCACATCACAGTAAACATCTGAGCCAAGACTAGTTTACTAATAAGATGCAGCACATTTATCATGTTCAAATAGAGTCTTGGTCAGAATCATTCAATTTTATGCTGAGAATATTTTGTTTTAACGTTACCAAGGGTAAAAATATAGCTTTAGAACACTGGGTAGCATGTTTACCTCTTAAATGCTTTGTAAATCTCTTAATTTCAATATTCCTCTGATAATTTCATTGGTTCTACAACCAGAATAAACAAAAAAAAAACAGACCCATAACATGATAACACATCCATGTGATTTACTGTCAGGCCTTCTTTTTCTTATCTTTCATGGGAATGCACTGCTACAACAAGAAAGAGCATAATCTTAGGAAGGCTATCTGTTAAAGGCTTTGCAGACTTAAGTATTGCTGCCTTGTGCCTGTCTTTCAGTACGGGTGTCCTCCTTGGATTTTGCCCAAGGAGGATTCCCGTACTTGGTTCAGTCTGCAGGCTACAATATGGGCTGAAATACAGCTCCAGATGGCTCTGGGTCAGCCTGGAGCTCTGTAGGTGCTGTGTGTGGTATTTTTTCCACAGTACTCACCAACAGAGTTTTAGAATTTTTATTCAGTTTCAATTTTAGTTGCACAATAACTCTTTTTGGTTACCTTGGCATGAACGCTGAAACTTAAACTAATATTTTTAAGTCTTTTTATTTAATTTTTTTATTAGAAACCTGTTATACTAATCAAATATATTAATCATTTATTGGTTTACTGTCTGTTTTACTGTATAAAAGTCTTTTTCTTGTGGGTTCTTATTTAATCTTTGGGTTATTCTTTTGATTTGAATGTTAGAATCACAGTGAAATAGGTTGTTTTCATTTACATAGACAATATTGTAAACCCTGTACTTACATCTGGTCAGGACTTTACTTCAGCTGCTGCTTTATTCTTGTTGCATATCTTTTAATTTAATTGTTCCAACACTATGTTTTCATTGGTTTTATTGACTTGTCATTTCTTTTGCTTTTTGAACTCTTTTTGGTACAGTGACGCAGAAAAAGAGAATCGGTTTTTAGCAGTTCGTTCCCCAAGAATGGTAGGCACTTGTGTTAAAAACAAATTTGCTTAGTACAAGTTTCCTACAGTCATCTGCAACTACTGTCATGTAAATATTTTATTCTTTTCATTTCACTTCCAGTCGAGGCACAACCCTTTTAACCGTGCTTCCCTTATTGTTGTTGAGCCTCCTGAATATAATCATGACTTTTCGACCAGTCAGGACCAGGAGCCACGGGAGACAGGTTGGATCTCAGATCTCACATTTATAAGAGTGTTGTACAAGTGGTGGTATAGTGCTCTTATGTTTCTTCTTCCCCCTTAGAGCCAACCTCTCCGTTGAAGAATGCTCCAGAAGTTGCGTCCAGTCTGACTTTAAGGGGCTCCATCACATCTGAAAGTTCCTCTGTGGGTTTCAGGCCAGTGCCAAAGAAGAGGACATTTCTCTCAAGACATGCTATCAGTCACCTAGAAAGCAATGGCCAGCTGGGGTTGAACACTCAGGTTAGACCTGTTGTTCCTGCTCCAAGACGGAGCCTTCAAAAGGCATCTACTGTGAGCTTAGACCAGCCCTGCCTGAAGAACACAGATGAAACACCTCAGAAAAGTGCCTCTAATCAGTTGACTCAGTCTGTGCAGCCAACCAGATCTGCAGATGAAAACTCCCTGCAACCGCTGTGTGATGCAGTTTCCTCAAATCCAAGTCTGGAAAGAGAAAGAAACCAGCCTTTTATATCAAGTGATAGGTCAGTGGACAGCTTTTACTCAAAATCTTCAGCTAAATCCCTGTGACCTTTCATTGAAAATCCAACTCTGTTGAATTTCAGACCTGCTACCTACACTAGGACCGATGTGTCGACTGAAAGAGAAGCACCACAGAGGTGTGAAGATCAAGATGATCAGACCCAAAGAGAACACACAGCTTTAA
The DNA here is from genome assembly GCA_037177495.1 of Rhadinocentrus ornatus. Taxonomy (NCBI): domain Eukaryota; kingdom Metazoa; phylum Chordata; class Actinopteri; order Atheriniformes; family Melanotaeniidae; genus Rhadinocentrus; species Rhadinocentrus ornatus. Next base: position 15,006,972 of record JBAMHW010000009.1, on the reverse strand, counting down.
ACTGTTTCAGCAAACCAAGCAGCAACATTCAGGAGAAAGAAAACAACAGCAGTGTGAGAACAGCAGTGAGGCAGGAGCTCAGTTTGCCTCAAAGCACCGTGGGTAGGTTCTTTTATATGACATAAACAATATTTTTGCACAAGTGAAATGCTTTTACTTGTCTTTATTTTTCCGGGGCCACTAAAGTTTTTACAAGGTTCAGGTCCAAGGAAATTACGTTGTTTTTTTTTCTTTTTCATCTATTTACTTGATTGCAGCTGGTGTATTATCTAAAAGGCACACATTTCTGGAAGAAAAGTATGTTTGGCTGAGGTACCGAACAAAAGAAAAGTTCTGAAATTTACCATAAAATGATAAAACGTTTGTCAGTTTTTTACTGCAACAGATAGTGTGAAGATCCTGAATTATATGAACCCCCCCTGAAGCTCTTAATGCTTTAAAATCTTTAATAAAAATAAAAGAAGAAGAAGAAAAAAGAAAAAAATGAAAATAGAAAAAAATCTTCAGATTCAGTCAGTAGCATCTGCACAGCTGGACAGCCAGAGTAAACACATTTGGACTCCAACTCCAGGGACTGCTGTGAATAATAATAATTCCTCTTATCTTTATTACCAGGAAGAGTAAGATAAAGTTTGAAACTGACATTTATTTTGGCCTTATTAAAACTATAAATTAGAGATTAAATACCAGCTTCATAACAATAACTCATTCATACTGTTACTGATTATGGTTTGAAAACTGCCAGGCCATAATCATTTCAACACAGCAAATGTTAGAAATCACTGTAATTATAGTATTTCTAAGCAGCGTTTTCAGTGTGAATTATCCATACTTGCAAGTATTTAAAATATGGCATTTCATAAGAAAGACAGCCAGTTTAATCCATGTGACTGCAGGATAAAGGAAAGATCAGCATCTTTACATTCATCCTCACCCCTTGCCCCTCTTAACGATTTGCCAGTACAACTTATTAATAAAGAAAGTTTTAGCTATTAAAAAAATCACAAGAAAATCACACAAATTTGAAAATTAAATAATATATCAGATACTGAAGTGAACGCACGTTCAGTTTGGATAAATACTGAGAAAATCTGAAAGGGCAGTTAAGCTAACAGCTCCATCTAATCCATACAAAACAAAACAAACATCAAAAATTTCAGAGCAAGCGAAAGCTATTGTCAGTAAATTTCACATTGCATCAGTTTTCACATCGAAGAGCATGCAAATGAACGGTGGAGGATCAATGTTTCTTCCGCTAATCAGCTGTGACCTACAATTCTGCTGGTTTGATCCAAGTACCAACTACTAGACAGTAAAAAAAAACCTGAATGTTGCACATGGCATGACTCTTCAATGTGCCATGTTGTAATAAAGTATAGGTGACCTCATTTAGTGGTTAAAGTTAAACATCCCATCATCTACAACTTATTTAGATTCAAATGTTCGTGGTTGCCTGTATTACTTTAAAAGAAATGACCATGAAAGGTCGCATTTTTTGCAACAGCATTGAAGGAAGATACAGAACTGAGTGTGAACGTTTTCCCAAAAATTCATAGAATAAAAAGATTAAAGTTGTGAAAGTGGCTCTGCTTAAATGATGTACTGGAGAATACAAACATGCTCACATTTTGATGTGTAGTGAGATTATAGAGTGACAGCCTGTACCCAGAGACAGACTTTACCATTGTTTTGAAATGCTCCTTTCAGACAAGAAACTGCTGTTTTATGAGAGCATATTGAATTACTGCAGGAGTCTGTGAGCTGTTGTACTGTTATTTTAATTGAGGAAATAAGAGGTCAGTGGCAGATAATGTGAACCACAATTTCTCTTTTCCCATCTTCCTTTTCAGATCCAGATCCTCCCTTGTCTTATGACCTCAACTTTATTGACAAGTCTGGCCAGAAAACCCAGAGATCAAATCACAAACATGTGTTTAAATTATCCACTCAGGCCTCCAGCCCCACTGGTGATGAGGAGGAGTCCATTGTGAAGGTACTGGACTGGTTCAACCGCAGCACAGACAGCAGTGATTGGCTCAATACAGAAGACAGTCCAAAGGCCACAAAGAGATCTGATAGACGACACACTGTCTGCAAATTACAAGATGAAGATTCATTAGCAAGAGATGGTATAAGTGATAGACGTACAAGTGATAGAGAGAGGGAAACACTTGACGGAAAGAGGATTCACGTCCAAAAACCGAGCAATGAGGATAAAGAGTTAAGAGCAGTACACAGAAAAGGCAGCAAAGAACTGACTGAAACACATGAGGAGGTGAGGATAGACACCAGAGAAAGAACACATTCACAAGACGTGAAAGATAACGCGGATGAAAGCCAACCACTGAAGATCTCTCATCTAAAGTCATTCTGGGAGAAAAGCAACACAGGCCCAAAGATACTGATCAGCAAATCAGCAACGCCTGGTGACAAAGGACTAAACCCTGCTCACTTTTCAGCAGAGAAAGAGGCTGATATGCTGTCTGTTCCTGGAATATACAGTGAGAAGGGGACACATGATAAATTCACCTCAAATCCAAGAGATGAAAGGGAACAACAGCTGGTAATCAGTCCACGGATAAATATGGGAGGCAGTGTTTACATAAATAATCAGCAGCAAAATCTGATAATTAATTCAACTCAAATTAACAATAATGAGTCAGCTTATTCAAAGTTGCTCTCCAGCCCCCAAAAGGTCGACAGAGGAGTTTCAGATAGTGAGACTATATGTGTAACCCGACTGAGCTCATCAGCAAGAACAACCATCGATCCAGTGTCTGAGAGTGCTTCTGTAGTCAAACCAAAGCTTCAGCCAGGCGGTATTTCAGAATCAGGAGAGCTGATCCTGCAAGAACTGCTATCAGCGACCGTCCCTGTGCCTCAGCAGGATATAGATCAACACACAAGGGTCAGTCCAGACTCTGAAGAGCTCGGTTTGTCCAGAAACAACCCACATTTGGACTTCAAGCCAGGTGGAAATGATGCCCAGATCACCACCAAAGCACAAGTTTGCAGCGTTTCAAGTGAAGAAATGAAGAGGAGGGACAGTGAAGATAGTGTGCATGCAAGCATGTCTCCTAAAAGAAAAGTGGAGGAAGACAAGACTAATAGTCCTCACTTGAATAGGCAGGCATTGCCGCATCATGATAGCACAGCAGAGAGGATAAAGCAGCTTAAATCCTTCTGGGAGCAGGAACGCAGCAGGCCGGTGTTTTACACTGGTAAACCAAAAGCTTTTGAAGAAGGAAAATTTGCTCGTGGAGCCAATCTGGCCAAATTAAATAAAAGATTTACCAAGTCTGAGTTTGATCTGAGTTCAATTGTAAATGAATCAGGTAGCGATGAGGAAGACAACAAAAGCCATCCAAATTTTACAATTCTGCCACTAAATCAGAGATTGGATAAACTGTCTCCAAGCCTTGGCACAAGTCGTACCCAGTTTAACACTCTGCGGGAGTTCTGGGACGAGGCCACCTCCGACTCCAGGGTACCATTAACTTTTGACAAACCCAAAAGCCCCAAACGAAAAGAGCCAGTAGTTGCCCAGCTCTCACCTGTGGAGTTAAAGGGCGTTGACTCAGAGGTTTCTCGATTAAATCCCACTGTTGAGAAAACAAATGCTGCTGTTATGAAGTCATGTCCTCAGAATCGAACAAAGTATCCACATGATAGACAGATGGGGTCTGGGTCAAGACCGCTGAGTGACAGCAAAAACAACCTGCCTGATTATATGTCAGCTGAGTCAGTCCCGGCGAGACAGTCCAGACGGAGCTCAAAAGACTCCAATAGAGAAGAGAAGTTCACAAAGCCACAAAGCAATTCAGGTAAAGAGAGTCGAGCTCCAAAGAACAGAAAAGACAGCTTCAGCATTACCAGCAGTCGTGGAAATTCTTTGCGGCGTGCCACAAGCATGTTCAGTCTGAGTGTTGCTGATGAAAAAGATCCAAACCAACTCAGAACGGATGTAAACCCCATCCACTCTCAGAGCAGAAAACACAGGCCGAGCATTGATAAAGGCTCTTTGTCAAAAAAATCATCAGAGGACTCTGAGACTGTGGCTCCACGTGCACGGGCGTTTGTTCCTACAGACTACCGCCATTACCTGGGGATGACAGACAGCACTAGCATCCACACATCACTCGCCCCCGTAGTGAAGGACGAAGGGCCAGAGGTCAAGACTGGATTTGATCTTGACCTCAGTGGACCAGTAAGGTCCAGCACGCCCGTGAACTCTGAAGAGCGTCACAGCAGGAAGAGCTACAAGATGAATCAATGCCCAGTGTGGGCAAACTACAGTGAGTCAGACACTGGCCAGGAGTCATCAATCAGCAGCACGTCAGAAACCTGGCCCAACTCGAGGAACAGTTCAAACCGTGAGCACCAACTTTTTATTATTTTATTGTATTAAATACAGACTCTGTAAATTAAAAAAAGGAATTTAGTCACTTTATAAACCTAGGCTCTATTGTTTCTCTTTTCGGTCTGAAAAATTGATGGACTGTGGATAGCTTTCACTTTATCATGTTGTTATTCTAACAAATGCACATAAAAAACAAACAAACAAACAAAAAAAAACCTATAACCACCGGGAATGATCAGCAACTGCTGAGTTTCCAGAAAGTCTGCCTCAAACCAACATGTACAATGGCCATTCCTGTTATTAGATCAACAAGTTCCACTACATGAAGATGATGCAGTGGTCAAAATGACTGTACTAAATGTTTCTCTGTTTCTCTTAGACCTGAATGATACTAATGATGAACCATATGCATATACCATATTTCTATGTGCTACTATTATTTATTAAGTGGTGTGGTGGTTAGCACCGCAGCCTCACAGCAAGAAGGTCGCTGGTTCAACCCTTGGCTGGGGGAGGTTCGAATGTGGGGGGTTGGTGGCCTTTCTGTGTGGAGTTTGCATGTTCTCCCCGTGTATGAGTGGATTGGTGACCTGTCCAGGGTGTACCCTGCCTCTCATCTGAAACAATGCTGGGATGGGCTCCAGCTTACCTTATAATGGAATAAGCGGTATAGATAATGACCACATTTAAAAAATTTATCCTAAAATGTACATTTCAAAAAGCAAAAGTAACAAAATAATGTGATTAAAATTGTCAAATTAAAAAGAAAAATAGAATTAAACACAATATTATAACGCTCATTCCCGCAAAAACTGGTGGATGCAAAACTGAAAAATGGCCTTGTCAGAGCAGACCTAACAAAATAACACTAACAGAGAAAAAAAAGAAGAAATAAGAAAGAAAAAAAGAAATCTAATAAAAAGAATGTTTGACCACTAAACAGAAAAAGGTGGCATGGACACGTTGGGACGTCCTCTAAACAAGATTCTATATCTCAATTGAGAAATTTGTAGTAAATGTAACAGTACAATAATATTTTGTCTTTATGTATAACAAATATGTATAAATAAACTAAACAGAGATTTTGAATAAGAAGATTTTAGCCTATGTTTTATAGTATTCAGTTCTCCGGCTGTTTGCAGGCTGTTTACCGTCACCATGGTGTGGAATCCAGCAGTATCCTTGACATCATGTCCGTGTTGGGTTGTCTGTGTTTGCCGAAGCAAATCTTTGTAAACAAGGTGTTTAGTTGTGGCCTTCTGCCAATGTTTACTTTGTGGGCTGAATACCACATGGTTCTAACTTTACAAACAGAAGTTTCACCTGTTTAGACCTAAAGAAGTTTCTGTCAAGGAGAAATACTTCACACCTTTACAGTATTTCCTCAAACCCAGTATTTCAGAAAGCATAAAAATCCTACTGAACTTCACATTTGCTCCAAAATGTTTGGTTTCTTCGTTTTATTTTGGCAAGTTTGTTCAAACCCTTATATTTTAAGGTTAAAAGTTAATAACAACACAAATTTATCAACATACACTATTAAGGCTGAAGCAGATAAAAGTGTTTTTTTTTTATTTCAGTATTACTTGCTGCTTTGTTTTTGTATATTTCAATATCAAAATTTTTATTTGCATATAATAAATATGTTCTGTGGAGCTGCAGTAATAATCTGATTAATCCATGAGTTGACCAAAAGGAAATTAATCTCAAAACGTTTTTTTTTTCAAAATTGACAAGCATTTGTCCAGTTTAGGTTACCAAATGACAAAATGAGAAAACACACACACATACACACACACACACACACACACACACACACACAAAAACAAAAAAAACAAAAAAAAAAAAAAACATGAAACAGACCTAGTTAAACAGAGCTTTCTCTTCCAATATGAAGGTGACAATGATGATGATGACCAAAACCCTGTTAGGAAAGCACTGTGGCGAGCAGAGACGCGGCCTAAAAATCTGGCTAAAAGTATGGAGGACATCACAGCATCTGTATCACCACGTGAGACATTTCCTGCACTATCAAGACAACTTTTTTTTCTTTTAGGTGTGCAGATCATTTTGTATGACTTTTTTTTTTCCTTTTTTTTAATGCAGGACAAGAAAGAAGACCAGACCCAACAGCTGATCTCAGGCGCAGCAGTGATGGTACAGACTGCATTTCCTTTTTTAATGGAATTTTTAAAAAGAGAAAAATTGATCAAAATTTGTACATTCTGCCTCTCAATAAACCACTCTGCAGTTTCAGCCATCACATCACCATCTTCAGCTCTGTTTTCCAGCCCGGACCACCTGAAGAAAATGAGCAAATCCGTTCCTTCATTCTCACAGAAGGAGGTAAAAACTTCTGCATCCTTTAGTTCAAAAGGTCAAAGCTTGCTCTGCCTCTGTGGGCACGGAGCCTTCTGCTCCTACTGTCTGTGTCTCAGAATGCTAGCAGAGATGCTGACTCCACCTGTGAGCACAGATACCAGCGAGGAAGACTAATGGCAGGCAGCTCAGTGACTAACCTGAGCAGCTCTTCTGGCATGGCGTCTATGTTGTCTGTTTGTTCACACACAGCAGCATGAATTGCTTATGCCTGATTCCTGCATCCCACTTAGGGATTGTCCTGTTATTGTGTATGCTGGTTCACTGTTAAACCTGTTAAACCAAGCAAAGAAAGCATCTATGTTTTTTTCTCAACTTGTGCTTTTTCCTCTGACAAAATGTCTGCTGTGGAAACTGCTGCATTGGCGTTCGACATGAGTTTTTAGTGTTGTCAAAGTACAAAATCCTAGAAAAGTTCTGCAAAGCAACCATGTACTTCAACTACACACTGGTAGATTATCAAGGAGTTAGCCCCCCTGTTTACAGTCCATCCTCTTGCAAAGTTGAAATTATAGTTTAAAAAAATAAAAAGAAATTATAGTTTAAAATTAAAAGAAAGCATACATTTCAAGCTATTGTCACCAGGGACAATAAATGAGACAATAACAATATAGCTCACCATAATGAAACATAGAAATTCCATCAGACTAATGGCTTTTAGGTGAGGTATCTTCAAGCTGTATTGAAGACCCACCCAATGCTAGCTGGGATATATTTCAGTCCTTCATGACTCTCAACAGGACAAAGCAGGTATAGCTAATGGATAAAGAGATCTTCCTCCATGCCCTAAACCTACTGTCCACATTATCCACATTGTGACTTAATCACCAGCTCTGTCAAAGATTGACATTGAATACTCAGAAATTTCGCTTTTAAATGCTTGATCTTTTTTTGTGTGTGTGTTTGCTCTCAGCTGAGTGGAAGTGTGATGACCATGTACAGTGGTGACATTGTGGAGGTTCAAGGAAACATCCAATTCTCCATCAATTACATTCAGAGGCTCAAAGAGTTTCACATCTTTGTGGCGGAGTGCCGAGGTTTGGCTGCAGTCGACCCAAAGAGGAGCCGCTCCGATCCGTGAGTGATGTATCTGATGGTTGACTTTCAGAAGTGGTGGAGAAAGAGTTAATAACTCTTCTAACTGAATTGCTTATTGCACAATATAAAAGTACTTTCTTCCTTGAAAAAGCCCACAAATTCTTAAAAGAACTATATTTAATAAAATTGCTTTATCAAACCATAAAAAAACACAAGATATCGGGCCAAAGAAAAAGGAAACATTAAGGATGATGCAATATTAGTGCCACGATGATCTTCAACTCTCCATGTTTCCAGATAAGACACTGACAGATGTCTCTGGGCAAAAACACAACATACTGCATTCAATAAAACAAACTAAAGAACTGAACCAGATATAATTTTTACCCTACCTGAATTTTTTCTTTAAAAATTAGAAGTGTAAATAAAAAATAAAAATACTATTTTTTACTGAGTTCCAGAAAAAAGTCACAGCCCTTTCAGACTCACACTATTTGCATTATATTTAGTGCACTCTCATGGAAATGTGAGGTTTCAGAACTTCTAACAGGCCTCCATCAATTTGTGACCACATATTGCCTTTCTAAAAAATTATACTTAACAGCTGGGTTAACACTGACATTTCTATTCACATTCAGAAGAAATGTATAAGAACAGATGAATGGAAACAATAACAAATGGAAAAACTTACCTTCCTGCACAAAGTGAACTTATACTGTCATGTCAGGGGTTTTGGTTATTGTCAAAGGACATTGGATGCTTATTAGGGGAATTGGAAACATCTTGATGAATTCCTTCTAACTTTACAAATATAAAAATGATATGACTCATTAGCTGTTTCTGGCGTGAACCAAAAAAACAACAACAACAAAAAAAAAAAAGAACTCATAAGACTGATCAGCTTCTTTCTAAATACGTGAAATGATATGCCAGATTTTTTTAGAGATGAAAAAAATCCCAGTTTCCATCTTAATTAATTTTGCAGATGTTTACCACAGTCTTTTTCCCTCACTCCTCCTGATAGGACAGCTTATCCTATACTGGCTCACAATACTAATGTAGTACTGCCACCCACTGGTGATACAACACAGACTAGTTTATCTGTTTTTCAAAATAAGTAAAGAGGGAATTGAAAATGTTTCTGTTTCACATTTCTTTTCTTTCTTTCGTTTTTTTTTTTTGGCACTTTTGAAAAGCTTGTTTTATATTTACTTCAAAATCTCAACTTGTTTTAACACATGAGGAAAATCTTTTTGCAAATTAGCTTTCCACCTAAGGTTTTTCATTAAGCCTCTTTTAGGAAATTTACATAGAAAAATATAATCTAGTAAATTGTTTTTCTTGCTATTCCTTATTAGCTCTTAATGTTAAGTGCATACAGGATTCTGTGGGGGTTTGTTTAGTGGCATTTTTAGGGTTCTTGAAATGAAAAGCAGGAAATAATCTTTACACAAATATGCAGTTTGGATACAACAAAACGTTTAGCATGATCAGCATGCTAGTAAAAAATCTTAAGTAAAATTTGGATATGGAGTTTATAAATTAATCTAGCCAACATGGCAAATATTACACAAGAAAAAAATATCTTAGATCAGTTTTAGAATTGCCATTGGTGTTTTCTCATTTCTTTGAATATTGGATCAAACAAGTCCATTTTTAATTGATAAAATGTCCTTTGTGTTCAACCTTTTCATTATTGTGACATTAAAGGAGTGTTCTGGTGTGTCCTCTGTTGTTGACCTGGCTGTGTCAGAGCACTACTGTGTGTTTTTTAACATCACCAGTTTAGCCAACAGGAGGCCTCGGTGAGAACTGTGAGGAAACAATATATTACTTCTGAAGTGACTGCACATTTTATTGATATTTTAAACCAAACTCCTGCTCAGATTTTACCTGCATCATGTGATTTTATTGTTTATTGTTTATTTATTGTTGACCATTTTAACAACAAACTAAAATCAGCCATTGACTCAGCAGCTCTTCTTAAAACAAAAACATTAGGAATTAAATCCAAAACACCTTGGATAAGCCAGGAAGTTAATGAGCTAAAAAGAAGCATGCCAGAAAGCAGAGAGGAAATGGAGAAAAACAAAACTAACCGTCCATCATGAAATTTTAAAGGAACAACTCAAAATATACAACAATTCAGTAAAACAGGCAAGAAAACTCTACTACTCAAACCTCATCAGAAATAATAAAAACAAACCAAAATTATTTCATAAAACCATTGATCTTTTAATAAACACAGATTTTAACAAGCCCTCCATGCCTGCATCAGATGCTGCATGTGAGGACTTTGCAGACCACTTTAGAGGTAAGATCAATACTATTAGATCCAGTCTTATATCTCAATGACATGTTGTTAACAGACCTGAAGCTTTGCTTTTACCTGAGGAAACACTGGAGAGTTTTGTCCTGGTTGAGGCAAAGAATACTTTTTTAATTTGTATATGTTACCTCTTGGGGATGTCATCAGGAGACACGGCATGGATTTTCACAGCTATGCTGATGACACACAGCTTTACATCGCTGTGTCTCCTGATGACCTGGAGTCAGCTAACATCCTTTGAAACTGTATGTCAGACATTAAAGCATGATGGCAAAGAAATTCTTACAGCCTAATCAGGACAAAACTGAAGTTTTAATTATCTGTCCCGAGGGCCAGAGAGAGATCATTTTATCTAAATTACAACATTTTAATCCTTCTCAGTGAGTGTTCTTTTCAACTCTGGGCTGGATTTTACTCAACAGATCAGAAATATAACAAAAACTGGATTTTATCATCTTAAAAACATTGCCAGAGTCCGCCCATTTCTCCCTCTTGCCAGCACGGAGGTGCTTATGTATGCTTTTATTTCTAGTAGATTAGATTACTGTAATGCCCTGCTCAGTGGTCTTCCCAAAAAGTTCATCTCAAACCTACAGCTACTTCAGAACTTGGCGGCACGAGTTCTGACAAGGACAAGAGGGCGGGAACACATTACAGGAGTTTTAAAATCGGTGCATTGGCTCCCCATGCATTTTAGAATTGATTTTAAGATTCTTTTAGTAGTTTATAAATGTCTTAATGGGCTTAGGCCCTCTTATTTATCGGACCTTTTTTTGAGGTCTGGGGGTTGTTGCTGCAGTGATCACCCTTGTCTGTGTGGCTGGGGCCTTGCACTGCAGCCTTATGGCTGTGGTGTTCGCCCTGGTCTGCCCCGATGGGGGTGGTTGCCGCTGTAATTACACTTTGTTGTATGTGAAGGCTTATTTTATTACGCATTAACTGAGATATGCATAAATGTTTTTAATCATATAAAGCACTTTGTGTTGTCTATGACATTGAAAGCGCTTTATAATTAAAGTTTGATTTGATTTGATTTATTCTGATTTTTCGCTTTTTAAGGTATGTCAAAAGCTACCTGGTTCCCGACAAAGCTAATCTCGGAAAGAGGAAAACATCTGTAAAAAAGAAGACACTAAATCCAACTTTTAATGAGATCCTCAGAGTAAGAGCAGAGACACTCAGAGGTTTTCCCACACTGTAATACTTGCCTGACAAGAAACAAAGCAGCTTGTTTTGTCTTAACAGTATCGTGTTCGTATGGAGTATCTCAGAACCCAGACGCTTATTCTTTCTGTTTGGCATCACGATACCTTTGGCAGGAACAGTTTCCTGGGTGAGGTGGATGTGGACCTCTCCAAGTGGGACTTTGACCACACCCAGATGAATTACTTAGCTCTGAAAGCAAGGGTAAAGACAAAAATGCACTCACACACACACAAAGGCTGCTTTATCTGCAGCTATTTTCTCATCAGAAGACAGCAGTTTATCGTTGTGGTTACTAGCCTGCTTTTTAATTTCCTTGAGACATGATGAGTATGTAAAATCTGTGTTTCAGACTACACCCACTGTAGAACCGTCAAATGTGCGAGGGGAGATGAGACTGGCCATACGTTTCCTGCCACAGATCATTCACAGTGAAGGTCTGCCCTTCATCCTCTGCTTTTTAAAATATGGATTTGTAATATAATTCATTGGTTTGAGATACTGAGATTTAAAAGTAGCCAAACAAAGTCAAAGAGGAGCAGCAACAAATGGAAATCAGATATAAATTTACAAAGAACATTTCTTAGCTTTTCTAAGCCAAGCAGTCTGTCCAAGAAACTAAGCTTCATTTAATTTCTGTAACATTTTGCTAGTGGTTTTATTTCCATTTGTGTTTCAAGCAGATAGTGTTGCAGGTACAAAACAAACAGAATAAGATGCAGAACGATAGATGCAGAACATTAGCTGTACAGTTGAGTCCACATTTGACTTAAATCTATACAAAAAAAGAATTATATATTGATGCTTGATGTCTGTAGATTTGTAGAATATTTACTTCATGCACCTGAATAAATTAAATCAATACACTTTGGTACATAATGAATGAAAGACTTAACCACACTTTAAGATGTGAATACTGATATTTATAATAATTATATTAAACCAAGCTAATAATGCTACATTAGTTAAGGTTTAGCTAAAAGATTTCTAAGCTGTTGTGATTAGATTTAGTGTATTTAGCAAGCTTTTTAGCCTTCGCTCCCTCACTGTTTCTGTGTACAGGGTGAACAAAGATGTATACAGTTGTGGACAGCTAGCAAGGAAAATTGTTGGAACTATTTTATGGATAAAAGTTTTATTTCTGCCATGACATAACACTGTCCAACACAGAGGAGCTTTATGAAGCCAGGCTGGGATCCTTTGATTGAAATAATTTAACAAGTACATATGCACAGTGGCAAATGGATCTTGACAGACACCAGCATGACTCTCATCATAAAAAAAAACCCTGAAATATGCCTTTTTGAAATTATTCTACCTGAGACTAAACCCTCTTTAAAGCTTGTTTAAAGAAAATCTGGTTCTGATTTGATAGGTTGAATTCTTTAGAGTTTGAAACTCAGTTGAAGGTTTGTGAAATCTTTGTTCTATTCATGAAAACACAAAACAGGCCATTCTCCAGCAATTTTCTCTCTAGCCCATATTAGAACAGGCCCTGGTAGAAACAGCCCCCATGGATAGGCAAGTTTAGTCTGAGTTACATGAACATGAAGAGTTTAAAAAAAAATCAAATTTCTAATTAATTTTATTTATTTAGTCTTTAATCTACACTTGATCTATTGTTGAGGTTTTTAAACATTTTAATTGGAAAGGGAGGGTTTAAACAGCTTTAAAGCTTAAATAACATTTCTCCTACTGGTTTCAAAATAAATGCCTTGGCAGTGGAACAATTCCTAATGTACCATTTATGAAATAATAATTATATTTAACACAAATAACCTTTTCCATAGGCAAGGCAAGTTTATTTGTATAGCACATTTCATGTACAATACAAGTCAAAGTGCTTCACATAAAACAATAAAAGCATTACAGCAGGGTGCAGAGAAAGCATTAAAAAGTACATAAACAAACTTTAAAAAGAAATTAAATAAAGACAGAAAAAGCTAGAATACAATAAGATAAAATCCAGGAAATAAAAGTTACAGTGTGAAGAATAAAAAATCATTTTGATAATAGGCAGAAAAGTTTTTAACCCTGATTTTAAACTGCTGAGGGTTTCAGCAGATCTGACATTTTCTGGGAGTTTGTTTTACGTTTGAGGAGCGTAAAAACTGAACACTGCCTCTCCATGTTTAGTTCTCACTCTGGGAACAGAAAGTAAACTTGCCCCTGATGACCTGAGGGATCTGGTTGGTTCATGATGAACAAGGAGATCCTGAATGTATTTTGATCCTAAGACATTCAGTGTTTTGTAAACTAACAGCAAGATTATGAAGTCAATTCTTGGACAGACAGAAAGCCAGTGTAAAAATGTGAGGACTTGAGTTATATGGTCTACTTTCCTGGTTTTAGTGAGAACTCGAGCAGCAACGTTATGGACTAATTGCAGCTGTCTGATGGACTTTTTGGGAAACCTGTAAGGACAGCATTACCGTAGTCTAGTCCACTAATAAATACGTGGTAAAGTTTTTCTAAATCCTGCTGAGACATCAGTTTTTTAATCCTTGATATGTTCTTTAAGTGATAATAGGCTGACTTCACAACTGTCTTAATGTGACTGTTGAAATTGAGGTTTGCGTCCATGACAATTTCCAGATTTCTAGCTTTGTTGTTGGTTTTTAACTTAGCTGTTTAAAGCTGAGTACTGACTTTTAATCTTTGTTCCTTGGCTCCAAAAACTATTATTTCAGTTTTGTCTTCATTTAACTGAAGAAGGTTCTGGTACAGCCAATCTTTAATTTAAACAATGCATTTATTCAGTGTTTGGATTGGATTATAGTCTCCTGGTGACATTGTTGTGTAAATTTCTGTGTCATTAGCATAATTATGGTAACATATTTTGTTTTTTTTCATAATTTGAGCAACTGGGAGCATGTAGATGTTGAACAGGGGTGGCCCTAAAATGGAGTCTTGGGGAACTCCCAGGCTATATTTGTTTGGTCAGCTTTATAGTTACCAATGGACACAAAGTAGTCCCTGTCTTATAGATAGGACTCAGATCATTTGAGTCCTACCAAGTTTTTCAGATGGTCTAGTAAGTGGTTATGGTCGACTGTGTCAAATGCAGTGCTGAGATCTAGTCGTACCAGGATTGAAATGTTTCCGCTATCTGTGCTCAAGCGAATGTCATTAAAGACCTTAACTAGAACAGTCTCAGTGCTGTAGTGTGGCCAAAAACCTGACTGGTTGATGTCAGAGCAGTTATTTACAGTCAGGAAGTTGTGTAAATATTGGAAAGCAACTTTTTCAATCATCTTACTGAGAAAGGGGAGGTTTGATATCTGCCTACATCTGCTCATGAGCAACAAGCCTGTTGTCTTTCAGGAGTGGCAAGATGACGGCTGTTTTACGGGTACACCGGAAAGCACAGACGTTTTTTCAATCTGATATTTAGGACTAATATTATAACTGGCACTGAACATTGTGGAAGAGATTAAAAAAATATTCAAAATAGTATTTTGTCTTCATAAAAATTAATTATTTGCTAAAGTTTAATGTCAAAAGTGATGATATTTGATCCGACCTTTGTGCATTGTTTTGGCTGTGTAATCCCATTTTCATAAACATTTTGTTTGTCATTTATTCAAAGGTGTTGCCAAAGAAGTTTCCAGTACTGGAGAGATTCATATTTGGGTGAAAGAATGCAAAAATCTTCCTCTCATTCGGGCCACCATTGATCCATTTGTTAAGTGGTATGCTCACAAATAATTCTGCTCAAGTAAAGTAGAAATTTACCTCGCTTGCTGTGCAGTAATTCTGCTTCTTCCCTGGCCTTATTTTAAGCTTCGTGCTGCCAGACACAAGCAGGAAAAGTCGCCAGAAGACACGTGTGCTGCGTAGAACAGCAGACCCAGTGTTTAACCATACAATGGTTTATGACGGTATTAGTGAAGTTGACCTAACAGAAGCCTGCGTGGAGCTGACTGTCTGGGACAGAGACCGGCTCGCAAGCAACCTCCTGGGGGGCTTGAGGCTTGGAGCTGGAACAGGTAAGCAGCAGAAGAATCTCATATTTTGTCTAAGAGATAATATTAATAAGTTGAGCTGTAGTGTCTCATGGTTTTCCATAGAAACTGAAAAAGCAGAACACCACTCCTGTGATTCAAATACATACATACAAGCTCAAGTGGGGTCAAAACCTGGTCATCTCATTATAAGTAACATTCAGCCTCTAAGTTATGCATTTATGTTTCTAGTCCGCCAGATTGTAAAATGATCCTCTTTGTAAAGCTGCATTACCATTTCCTATGGTCTAACATGACAATTTTATGGCCTTCTTTATATTTTAGGTCAGTGTTTTGTCTTATTTTGATTTAATGAGTTTCAATTCTGTCTGAGGCCCCTTTTTCTTATTTTAGTCATTTTGACTGACTTTGCTGCCATTCTTTGTCTTTTTGTTGTTTTTCTCTCGTTTTGATTTCCTATCTCTTCAGAATTCTTCAAATTTGGTAATTTATTTTCTATACTTCTTGAGAGTTTCTCTTCATGATAATTTATGTCTCTTTATATATGTTCATTGATCATTTCTGGTTGCATTTAGATTTTCGTGTCAATTATTCCGATAAGGCAAGGGGCTTCTTGACTATTAAGGGCTCTGCACCTGTAAACAATAGACACGCTTATTCACCTGTTGATGATGGAAACAGTGGTGACAATAATAATGATATACAACAAAGCAGTCTAAGTGCAATAAAACAAAGAAGTGGAACTGAGCAGTGTAATAGCAGCGGAAATACAGCAGACAAGCAGATGAGTTGAAGCTAGTTTGAAGAGGTGGAGTTTTTGAAGGGATTTAAAGAGAAGGAGGGAGTCAACATTAAGGAGGTCAGGAGGAAGGGATCCAGAGTTTGGGAATCGAGCAGGTAAATCCCTTGCTTCCCATGGTAACGAGGCGATGGGACAGAACAGTAAGACGAAGAGAGGAAGAGGATCTGAGGGATCGTGAAGTGATGGCAGGGTAGCAGAGCGGACAGATACAAAAGAGCGAGATGATGGATGGCCTTAAAAGTGAAAAGAAGGGTTTTGAAAAGGATACTGAATTTTATGGGAAGCCAGTGAAGCTGTTGTAGGAGAGGGGTGATGTGGGAAGAGGATGGGGTTTTAGTGATTATCTGGGCAGCAGAATTCTGGACCAGTTGACGTTTATGGATTGATTTGTGAGATAGACCAAAAAGAAAGGCGTTACAGTAATCAAACAAGAGGTGACCAAGCTGTGGACCAGGACGGCAGTGGAGTGAGGTGTGAGGGAGGGGCGAAGGCAGTTAATGTTGCGAAGAGTTGAGGGGGAAGGGGGAACTGAAGAGTTCTTAATAGAAAGTGAGAAACTGTTACTTTTGGAAGAAGTTGAAGGTATGCAGATGAGAATGAACTCAGTTTTATTGATATTAAGTTTGAGGAAATTGGAGGAGAACAAAGCTTCGAAATCATCTAAACAGTTGGAAAGAAAGGGAGGTGGGAAGGAGAAATTTGTTTTGCCGTAGATGTAGAGCTGGGTGTCATCTGTTTAGCAGTGAAAATAAATGTTGTGTTTCCAGAAGACACTGCCAAGGGGGAGGATGTAGGTTATGAAAAGAAGAGGACCTAGGACAGAGCCCTGGGGGACACCTGCAGTGATAGGTAGTGATAGTGGTGATAGCAGGTAAGATAGTGGAAAAGGTGGCAGTTTTACTATTTAGAAATTACACAATTACAATGATTTTAAAACTCTAACATCCATATATACCTAAATTGGTCTTTAAACATGATATGGCTATTTTTTTTCATAATGTGTATCACGTAGTTCATATTTGCTGCTTTTAAGATACATAAATCCTGTGAGATGCAACAGATGGGAATAAAAGCTCCATCTACCCTACCCCCTCTTTTTTTTCTTTTTTTTTTTTTTTTAAAGTGCCTCCACTTTTTTTACTTCACTGGAACTCATAATTTGTAAGGTTCACATATTGATTGTTAGAGGTAGGAAATGACAAAATACACATTTTGAGTTAGGTGTCAGAAATGCATTGTTAGCAAGAGATTTGAGAAAAGATGTCTGGGGTTTGATTACACAAAACTGGAGCTTAAAGATTCTGGAGTGAGTAAATTAAGACTAATCACAAACTCTCATCAAGGGTCTTTTGATATTGAGATTGAAAAGAGTTGCAGTTGGAAAAAAAGAGGAGGAAACTGCTGACTCTAATTTTACAAAACAGTATTTTTAAAAGACATCATAAACCTGAACCAAGCTGATGATGAACAATGAGGGGTGACCTATTTGAGTTTTGAAAATCTTTTCTAGATCAAAGTGTTTTTCTTAAATTATTCAACAATTGCGAAGGACTAAATTAATTTCAAGAAAGTTATAAGGTGGCTGAATATTTCAAAGTTTCTACTAAGTCTCAAACTAAATGAAGAAGTGCTTTTGTACAAAGGTTACCAGGGATTAATGATTTGCCTTTCTGCAGGCCGAAGTTATGGAGCTTTGGTGGATTGGATGGACTCGAGTCCTCATGAGGTGGCCCTATGGGAGCGTATGATGGCTTCCCAGAATGAATGGGTGGAAGATGTGCTGCCACTGAGAATGCTGAATTCTGCAAAAACTGCTTTCAAATAAGTATACTAAACTATGACAAGATGGTATTTTTTATTACTAATGATAAAAACATGATAAATTTATTGCTTTACAGATTTATGCATTGATTTAACCCAATCAGTAAAAGCTTTATATTTCTTTAAAAAGTCAGATACTGGAACCAAAAGTTTATTTTCTTTTTTTGTTTTGTCTTTTTACAGTACAGCATGCTGCCTCCAAACAAAACCAGGTGTGCCGCATACAGTCATATGTCTGAAAACGTCATACGCATTAACTTTCAGTTTTGTCTGTAGTGCCATTTCACAACAGAAGACTCTGATGACTTTATAAGGAAATCCAAGAAGTTTAATACAAGTTCAATTAAAACTAATTGCCTCCACTTCATTCCTATTCAGTCTAAAGCAATCCAGTCGAATCTAGCTCAGGAAACAGTGCGTCAAATCTTCAGTTGAATCCTTTGTCCTGAGTATGCACAAGCCAGTGGCTGACAGTGGAGCGGAAGAACTCTCTTTTAATGGAAAGAAACATCCTGCATACTAAACTTGCCCAAAATGTCTATTTATCTCAACCTCTTGGCATATGAGCGGGCAGGACAGAAACATCCACTCAGGGATTCTTACATGATTGTCAACACATTTCTACACACAACTGGACCTAATGTGGTCAAGTAGAAATAAGTTAACCTTTGGCTGCTCACCCAGCAGACTAAACTCATTGCAGTAATAAACTGTCGTTGCTCAGAGCAAACTACTGGAAATAATGCATTTTGCAGTACAGATGTTGGGTTGTGTCTGACTGTGTTGGGAGTGATATCAATGTTGTGTCTTTACAAGTGATCATTATAGCAGCTGTATCTTCTCATCATCCTCATGAAACTATATTTGATCATAAATTTGACTTCATATGAATGATAAGTTAATATGTTAACCACAAGTGGGATTAAAGAATTTTTATGGGGAAAAAAAGTCATGTCTTTTTTTTTTAATCTGAGTAAATGGAAGATTAACATGTTGGGTTAAACATTGTGTACTGTTCTCAACGAACTCTACAGATGACTGTCTCCTTCGAGTGCAACTTAATGTTGACATTTATAGTTTGGAGTAAAATGTACCATCAGCTTTAGGATGGATTGCCACGAAATGTGGTTATTAGATTTGGGTTTAGCTCTTTACTTTGATTTCATGTCTTTTAATTGTGTTGTGCTTACGTTCTCTTGTGCTTATGAAATACCTGTTATAAACCTAATTTTACAGTTACATGAGGATCAGCAACAATATTTTAGACATAGCTGTATATACATGGTATCAAGTCTCATTGTGAGACTGAATATTTACTTTTTTTAAGTGCATTTTCTGAAAAACACTGCTAATGTTTGTTTTTTAACAGTGTAATTAAAATTTAAATTGATTTATAATTCTAAATTATTGTACATGCTTTGGTTACTTGTGTAAAGTATAAAATCTCTGAATAAGGTAGTGGGTCCTTATTTTGGGCTTAAATCCACAAAGGGCCCTGGCAACACAGAAAACAGACTATTTCCTAAACACAAATTCTTATAACAAGGTTAATAATCATTCATCCACGATGATGGAACTTTTATTTTTATTAAATCTGTGAGGATATGTGCTCTATCAGGTGAGCTTTGAGCAGCAGATCAGGAGCAAATATAGATTGTCAGAAACAACATCTTTGGAATGAGTCAAAAGATGACTTTTGTAGCCAACTTAAATCTGAAATTCTTAACATCACCCCTTCTTAGAGTTAGATTTGCAATATTAAAAAAAGATATGCCACACTCATACTATGTTTATAAATGTCAAAACTGACATTTTAGGCTCAACAAACCATGTAGGACTCATTAATCCTACTTCCTAGAATAGCCCTCTGATCTCTGCCATTGAGTATAATGGTTAAGGTCATGACATGGTCCATTTATACCCAAACAAGATCTTTCCTAAACCTAAGTGGGTAGTTTTCCTCCCTTAACCTAAACAAACTTTATCCACAAAGTCTTTGTGAGAAAAAAATCAATTGAGTCGAAAAACTTTAACATCCACTTTTAGTTTCATAAGGGATTCAAACCTCACTATTCTGGGTAGGGCTGGACAATAATTCAATATCAATATATACCGCAATATACTTTTATTCAATAACGGTAATATGAGTTATGAACAAATTTCCGATATTTTGATATACATACAGTATAAGATTACAGCGTTTCACTGACTGGCATTCAAGCCAAACAGAAAGCGCTGCAAAACATTGGCTACGTAAGTGATGACGTACACCACAGACACGGAGCCTGATCAATGAGCCAACCAACCAAGCCCAGCAGCAATTGGTTGTGCTCAGCACAAGGTGGAAGGCTAGGCTAGGCAAAGCTCCAACGCTGTTAGTTTCAGCTACAAAAAGAGTGCTAATGTCTGCAATGCAAACGTGACTAAACAAGTTTTCTACAAGCGAAGAGAAAGCAGACGAAGTTGTTGATAAGAGAGGAAAGACTAACCCGGTGGTACGGAAGTGGTTTGGCTCTGTGTCGTAAAGTGTTGCCACGAAGCCCTTAGCAGTATTGCCCTGTACGGGTAGACCACCAAGCTGAAGCTCCCTATAAGCAGCCTGAGTAAAGAGTTCATGGTCTCCCGCTCGAAAGAGCTGCTTCAATACCTGGAGTCCAGTGACCTAAAGGTCGCTCAGGCTGGGATGAAGGTTAGGACGGGACGTAAGTGGAGAGCTTTCGAGGCTGTGGGTGTTGCAGAGTCAAGGCTACGGCAGAGGGTGCTGGTGGGCACAGTAGCACAAGGAAGAGCTGGGT
>JBAMHW010000009.1:14947229-14975782 GCA_037177495.1 Rhadinocentrus ornatus | reverse complement strand
CACCAACCCCCACATTCGAACCTCCCCCAGCCGAGGCTCGAACCAGCGACCTTCTTGCTGTGAGGCTGCGGTGCTAAATATTTATTTATATTTATATAAATAAATAGACAATGATTAATCTTACATTTTCACTTACATTATTCTATTGTAATGAAACTAATCAGCACAAACTACCAAACACTCTGGGGCTATGACTAAGAAAGTCAGGAACTAGAGACAAATTTTTCCAGTGACTTTCAGTGGCCCCACATGTTGGATATATATGTAGAACATTAATGTTTTCTGCTAATTGATCTTTCTTATCCTCTGTCCGAACTTTTCTAGAATCCCCACTAAATACAACCGTAATCAATTTTCCTGGTAACAACTGCTGCGGAAATTAGCTCAATTTTTCTTTTATTCGGACAGTTTGGGAAAGCAGAAAATTTGTTGGAAGAGGATTGGCCAGCCTCGGCCTTTCTGTGTTCTAGAGAATTCTAGATGGGAAGGTTTTTGACGAGGCACGGCCGCTCCAGGCTGACACACACATGCGAGTAGCAAACATCAACGGCGCTCGAGACTCATCACTCCTCCAGATTTACTAAGGTTTCAGTTGTGGCAGTTGTAAACCAAAAGCACGGCAGATTTTATAGCGGTAGGTAAAATGTTTATTATTTTATTTGTGTTTATTTGTTGTCCGAGAGGTCAAAAATAACTTTATATTAATATGAGTTTAATAAAGTTAACCGTCCGGTAATATAACAGTTGACGACTGCTTTGTTTTTTTTTTACATGTAAGCTAAACGTAAGCTAGTTTATAACTATTTAGCTTATTTAACCACCTCAAATCCAAACTTTGCGTTTGCCAATATGTCTTACAGGTTGACTCTGCCTTGGTAATGAACATATTAAAGTTTACCCATCTAATATTTGCTTTTTAAAGTCACAGTGGATACCACAGCGAGAAGATTACATTCATACTGCATGTTGCATCTTTTTGCTAATGTATGCTAGAACAGCTGCTGACGCCAGGGACATTTCTTTACATTTCCATCGATTAAGTTGCCTGAAAAGAGAAGAAAGATCCAGAAAGTTCTCAGCCCTCTAAAATATGTGGTGACACGCCCTCCATTACTGTTGCTGCAGTTGACAGCTCAGGCTAATGATGCAGCATTGCTAAGCTGCTTCTTCATCCGGCAGCTTGCCGTTTGTGCCATGCTCCCAAATCTAACTCATTTTTATAGTTAACATCGGTGTTGATTAAGTATTTCTATTACAACAGTAATGAAGTTGAATAGTTTGAATTGATATAATCTATGTTATGAGTTAGAGCATTACTCATAACCCCTATACTCATAGATATAAATGAATGAAAAGGTACTTTGAAGCTGCCAGTTTCCTAGTGCTTTCCCCCTCAAAGACATTAGTTTTCTACTTTTGGTTCACTTGAATGCTACTTTTTTGCAGGCGTGTTTATTTTCATGGATTTAATGCATTTATTCTGTTAAATGTTAAATTTGGTTATAGTTGCTCACTGTGGAATATTTGTAGGACAAGATAACAAATCATTATCTGTTATGTATTAAGAAATTGTGCAAAACAAGCCAGCAAAGCTTTGCTCACTGTTGTAAAATAATAACAATAATAATAAATTCCCAGAGCTCAAACTGATACCCTGACATGATTAACAATTCAAAGGATGTGCTGAAGAAAAAACTATAAATACTCACATCTGATAATTCAAAAGCTCATTCTGATTTTTCTGCAGTGGTCCTGTGCTCAATAAAAGCAACTAAAACATTGACATGTAAAGTGAAGCCAGTGCAGAACATACATTCTTTCTCATGGCCAGCGGGTGGTGACTCCTCTGGTTGCAAAAAAAACCCCTTTAAAATTACTTTAGAGAGACAATGACTCCCCCATCTGACATGACTGAATACTTTTTGTAAAAGCTTTCTTTTCTTCTTAATTTTTAATAGTTATGGTTTTATTTAGAGTGACGTGCTTAAGAACTAGGTTAAGTCGTTACAGTGGGTTCTCAGCCATTATTGCTGGATCTCCCCCTTCCTTTTAATGCCTAATTTGATATTAACTAAAATAGTAACTATCTGAAGGGCTTAAGAGTAGTCAACAGAGTTGTGTGATCATTTATCTTCTATACACTCTGTGGCCTCACAACCTTGCATAGGAAATACCACTAAGTGTTAGTAATTATCCCCATTTGGCTTAACATTACTAACATTAAAGGGTATTGATGAACCGCTACTGTAGCAACAGTAAACAAGCTATTCCAAGAAGGAACAGCTTACTGAGCTATCTCAAACATTTTTCAGGTTACTCTGCATTGTGTCCTTTTCTTTAGTTTTATACCCAATTTATTTCCCCAAAACAGTATATCAGAATGAATAATGTATAATAGTAACCAGAAAGTGTTTCAAGTTTTTTTTTTTGTTTTTTTTTGCTGACACATAAAAGACCACACACTATAGGAATCTACATGACAAGAGTAACAATCTTGTAAAATAAAGTCACTGCTGTTATCAGATTACTGTAGACTTGTTTCCATGTTTTCTGTCACCATAATGAAGGCAGCTGTTGTTGTTGTTTCAGGCATGAAAACAGGTGCTGAGGACTTTCCCCTTACAGCCTCGCCATATTTACGCTTCTGTTTGAGCAGCTCAGACTCCGTTTATAGCCTCATTACCCCACACCACAAATCTGCATGATGCTATCTGCCCACAGAGCTTACCAGATCTTAAACTAGATTCCTGTCACATCAAGTGGCACTCAAGTTACAATTAATTGTTTTTTGCTTTGCTCAGGAACCATGTCCAAGGGACCAGCAGTTGGGATTGACCTGGGCACCACCTACTCCTGTGTGGGAGTGTTTCAGCACGGCAAGGTTGAGATTATTGCTAACGACCAGGGAAACAGGACCACACCCAGTTATGTTGCCTTTACTGACACTGAGAGGCTCATTGGAGATGGAGCCAAAAATCAGGTGGCCCTAAACCCCAATAACACAGTATTTGGTATGATCTTTCTCTTTTTACTGAGGAATCAAGTATGATCAGTGACCCTTGTTTTTACTTATCAATTGCATCTTTTATTATCTCTCAGATGCCAAGCGTCTTATTGGACGTCGGTTTGATGACAGCGTGGTCCAGTCAGACATGAAGCACTGGCCCTTTACAGTGATCAATGATGCTTCACGCCCCAAAGTAAAGGTGGAATATAAGGGTGAAACCAAGACCTTCTATCCAGAAGAGATCTCCTCGATGGTACTGCTCAAAATGAAAGAGATTGCAGAGGCCTACCTTGGAAAGGTACTCTTCCATACTTAAGATCATACCAAATAGTAGAGGAAGCTGAACGCTGTTTGTGCTCTGTTTGCTAAGTCTTATTAAATGTGAAATGGTGACAATGTATTGTCACATCTCAAAATATGTTTGTTTAATTATATTCTTTAACCTGCAAGTGTTCCATGTTTACAGACTGTAACAAATGCCGTTGTGACCGTGCCTGCCTACTTCAATGACTCTCAGCGCCAGGCAACCAAAGATGCGGGGACTATTTCTGGCCTTAATGTCCTTCGTATCATCAATGAGCCAACTGCGGCTGCCATCGCTTATGGCCTGGACAAAAAGGTAAGATGAACACTTGGCTATGGTTTCTGTAATGTTCAAACTTTTTTTAAATTTTATTTATTTATCTATTTTTTTAGAACTCCAATAAAATCTTCATGCGAATGATTATTGTGGAGATTATTTTCATAATAAAATGTCAGAAAAAGGTCTTTGAATAGTTATAACCAATATTTTGGACCATTTCTGTTTATAGCTTTGCAATTTTGACTTTTAGACAAAGCTATAGTATTTTGTCACATTAAGGATTGCAACTCCATTTAAGATTTTAAGGGTTTTAATTGGTAAAGATACAATGTGTGTTGAGAATCTTAAATGTTTTGTGTAATCACTGAAACACAATATACTGCCCTTAACCATTTTCTGCTCTCTCCAGTTGTTTTATTAAATGAATTTCAAGTCTCAATCATGTCATTTCTAATTTTAGGTTGGATCTGAGAGAAACGTTCTCATCTTTGACCTGGGTGGTGGTACGTTTGATGTCTCCATCTTGACTATTGAAGATGGCATCTTTGAGGTGAAGTCAACAGCTGGCGATACACACTTGGGCGGTGAAGACTTTGACAACCGCATGGTCAACCACTTCATCTCTGAGTTCAAGCGCAAGTACAAAAAAGACATCAGTGACAACAAAAGGGCAGTGCGTCGTCTTCGCACAGCATGTGAGAGAGCCAAGCGCACCCTGTCCTCCAGCACGCAGGCCAGCATCGAAATCGATTCCCTTTACGAGGGCATCGATTTCTACACCTCCATTACCAGGGCGCGGTTTGAGGAGCTGAATGCAGACCTGTTCCGAGGAACACTTGAGCCTGTAGAAAAAGCTCTTTGCGATGCTAAGATGGACAAAGCTCAAATTCATGACATCGTCTTGGTGGGAGGGTCCACTCGTATTCCCAAAATTCAGAAGCTGCTGCAGGACTTCTTTAATGGAAAGGACCTCAATAAGAGCATTAATCCTGATGAGGCGGTTGCCTACGGTGCAGGTATGATTCACGCGTGCCTGAAAATCAAACAGTAGCTAATTTTCATTACTGAGCTGTACATGTAAACTTCATTTCCACATTTTTATCTGCAGCTGTACAGGCAGCCATCTTATGCGGCGACAAATCCGAGAATGTTCAGGACCTGCTGCTGTTGGATGTGACTCCTTTGTCTCTGGGCATCGAGACTGCTGGTGGAGTCATGACAGTGCTTATCAAGAGAAACACCACTATCCCCACCAAGCAGACCCAGACCTTTACCACCTACTCAGACAATCAGCCTGGTGTGCTCATTCAGGCAAGAGAACTATTAGTTTTTCTTTATTATTATTATTATTATTAATAATAATAATAATAATAATTTTTCTTTATTTAAAAAAGATATTTTAGATGGGTCAAATTTATATTTGCAGGTGTTTGAAGGTGAAAGGGCCATGACCAAAGACAACAACCTGTTGGGTAAATTTGATCTGACTGGAATTCCTCCAGCTCCTCGAGGGGTTCCTCAGATTGAGGTTACTTTTGATATCGACGCCAATGGTATCATGAACGTGTCAGCGGTCGACAAGAGCACAGGAAAAGAGAACAAAATCACAATTACCAATGACAAAGGTAACTCAAAAAGCTTACAAGCTCTTATTTTCTTGAGTAAAACAATGCATAGCAGTCAGCCTTATTTGTTTTAATTAAATTGGTATTTTTCATTGCTACTCAGGCCGCTTGAGCAAGGAGGATATTGAGCGTATGGTCCAGGAGGCGGAACAGTACAAAGCTGAGGATGATGTGCAAAGAGAGAAGGTGACTGCCAAAAACAGTCTGGAGTCTTATGCATTCAATATGAAGTCCACTGTGGAGGATGACAAGCTGAAAGACAAGATCAGCGAGGAGGACAAAAAGAAGATTCTGGATAAGTGTAACGAGGTCATCAGCTGGTTGGATAGAAATCAGGTCTGTTTGTGGGGTTTTGCAGATTAAACTGCAGTTATTAGCATACTGGATTTAAAGTGAATATTCATTTCTCTTTCTGTTTCTTCTCTTTAGACCGCAGAGAAAGAGGAGTTTGAGCATCAGCAGAAGGAGCTGGAGAAAGCATGTAACCCCACAATGACCAAGCTGTACCAAAGTGCAGGAGGTGTTCCAGGGGGAATGCCTAGCGGCTTTCCCGGAGCCGGAGGTGCTCCAGGAGCAGGAGGATCTTCCTCTGGCCCCACCATTGAGGAAGTCGACTAAACTACAGAAGTTTTGGAACAGACATGCATGAAGATGTTCTTTACGTTTTATGAGGCGTGTGTGAAGGGTCACAGCGTTAGTATTGTTTCAGAGGTATTAAAAAGTCAAGAAGAATGAATTGTATATATTTGAGGGAACTGTCTTGCTAATATCTTTTGAATGTCAGGTTTGAGGCCTCATTTATCTTGGTAAGCACTTTTTAATGGCATCTAAGTTCCTTTTAAGCAGACTTGTTGATGTTTACATTACCAGTGTTTTCTTGGTTATTCCAGAGCTGAGTGTTTCTTAGCTGCTGATTAAAACTAAATAAAGAATTTTTTTGATTTTGACCTTGTTTGTTCATTATTTTATAAGCTTCCTGTGAAATGTTGTGGCCCCAGTAGCAATAAGGCCACAACTCAGTTGTAGTAACAGGTACTTCACTAAAGATCTGTCATAGATGTTTGGAGGATATCAGCTGATTCTTAGTTCTATCAACTATAATGGAACTCATGTCAGTGTGATTGTTGCTAATAATGCAGACAGAAGTCAGAGAAATGCATGTTTTTCTTTTTATTTTGCTTATTCATGAATATTTACTTTTGATAGAGAGTGGTTAGTAAGTTAATTTGGATATTGGTTCCTTTTCTGCATGCATGCAGAATGTATTTGTGAGGTCTTTGGCAGGTCAGCGTGTGTTAGAGTTTCTTGGGCATTCATGCATCCGGTAGGCACACATATAGAAGATACCTAATAGAAGAAAAAAAAGTTAACATGATTATTGGTAAAAAGAAGTGCAACACAAAGCCTGAGCAACCAATCAAGTCTGATTTGTTTCAGCGTAGATGCAAACCTGAGAAGAATGTGAGCACCACTGCCACCCAGCCCATTATATAGGACCAGGAGAATCGCCAGCTGCCATAGCGTTTACCATAGTAGTTCACTGTCACCCCGGTGTACACAGCCATGGCCAGCAACACAAAGAAGCCTGCACAAGAGGAAATCACAATGGATGATATTTTCACTGCAGCACAGAGGTCATTTTGTGGCTGTTGAAGTGTCACGCACAGGAGATGAAGAAGAGGATGCCGGCTGCAAATGTCTTGTCAAACCCATCAAAGGAGGAGTAGTGGATGAAGGCCATGACACCAATCACAATGCCAATGAAACAAGCCAGCAGGGAGAGAATCATGAAGGCCCGAGTGGCATCCCAGTATGCTGTAAGAGAAAACAGAGACCTGCAATCTCCAGCAGTGTCTTTACGCATCAATCATTGTCATATATAGTGAAGGTATGTTTAATTATGAAAGATTTATGTCTATCCTTATTTATGAGACAGCATGAGGTTGTCATCTACTGGATTTAATGATTTAAGAAAGTAAAGAAAACCCTAAGCCATGCTTTGACTTCCCAGGGAGTGAAGTAACCTCAGCTCTGATCAGGGTCACAGACCGACCGTCAGCAAATTAATAAATGTGGATCTGCCTATCTGTATGTATGCAGAAAGGGCACAAGTGCAGTCTCACCAAAGCTGTCTGTGTGTGTCATGCATTTCCCAGGCACACAGTACCGCCAGAGGCCCTGGTGCATGTAATTGCTGGAGTGTCGATACTGCATCCAGTAGTCTGTTGCCGTGGAGACAATGAGGAGTATGTTGCTAACTCCGGCACAGAACAACCCACCTCCCATGAAGCTGTACATCCTGCCAAAATACACTGACTGACACACAAGAAGTAAAACAGAGCGGATCAGGGCTTCGCCACATCTGGCTGCCGCTGCCATACCAATTACAGCAAATTCTTCTTGTTACAGAGCAGGAAGCAGCAATGGATATGAATAAAACAATGTGCAAATGTATTCAGGAAAGGGCAAAAATGTCATGCTAGAGATAGACAGCTATGGCTAGAGAAAGACACACCATTTTAGTCAACTTGCAGAAGCGAGGTTAGTCTGACAAGTCATTAACACTGCCAGACAGAGGTGGTTCCATCTTCACATACATATCAGATGAACATTTTTTTAAACCTGCTGATAAGTGTGTGAAGTTCTGACTGAGTCTGTCATATTTTTAGGGATGCTAAATGTGGGATGCGAAACAGAAAACCATGGCATCTTGTTTGAATATTTTAGGCAAATTTGGTTTCTTAACCATTTTTTAAGGAAGAAATCAAAATAAATCAGATAATCATTTTTATCTCTAAAAAATGCTCAATATTGGACAGGGATCTTTATGACATTTCACAGATTGATAACATACCTTTATCTTTTTTTTTCTTTTAGAAAAAGTCAGAGAATCCAATAATCCGGGTTGCCAAAGCACAGAGGAGCCCAATATTGCCCAGAATGGCAGGAAAGTTTTGTTTGTGTGCAGGAAACCAAGCGAACAAACGGGCTGATGGAACAATGGAGCAGCCTGAACCACAACCAATCACAGAGGATGAGTTTTGTGCTTTAGGAAATCTGCTGAAAATGCTAAACTGTAATACTGATGACACACAGGCTTTTCATTCAAAATGCTCCACAACCTCACACAGTAAACTCATGGCCTGCAATGGGCTCATCCATAATACAGCTGGGAATAGTGCTGGGAATACTCAGTCATTGGACCATTTGTTAAAGGTCCTTCTCTTTGTGCATAATGCTCATAGTAATGTAACTTTTTTTTCCCACTCAGCATCAGGTGATTTCTGCCTTTAAACACTTTTCTGCAGGAGATTATTCTAATTAAATTGTGCAATTTGCATAAAATCAGTCCAGCATTTCCTCTTTCAGCCATATGCAGTTATTGATAAAGCAATGACTGAAATTACTTTTACTGCAGTGTCCTTTTAATGTCTTTTTAACCCTAATAATAATAACTGAAAGACAAATTGTGTTTTCTTCAATTTATTTTGCATTAAGTCTCATATTTTCAAGTTGCTGTCTTTTAATTTTCACTCAGCCCTCTCAGAGAAATTCATATAATTAGTGTGGAAACATTTCTCAGACCTTTATAAAAGAAAACACACATGCAATTAGGAAACTTAATGCGTCCAAACAGAATAAATTCTTGAGCCCACATGCATATGATTAAGTCAAGAGAGCAGAGTGTGATGATAAAGCTTCAGGTTCGAACAGTTTGGGTGACAAAGCTGCGATAAAAATGGCATATTGGAGAATGAGTGTGTGGTTCAAGGTTAGTGGTGTAGCTTATTATTAAGAGAAAAATGTTGAAAAATGTTGAAAGCATTTGGAGAAGTTTTGATTTGGGGACATATTTTCAGAATATAGATCAGATCATAAAGAAGAGATTCTTAAAAGTCTGGTGTGTTTCAAGTTTTGAGGAAGACATAAATAGAGTTATACTGACACTTGAAATTAGATTAGATATTTGAGAAAAAACACTTTCTTTACATACTGTACGTCTTTACACTCAAAATTGAACAAGAACAAACAAAAGAGTATATTTAAGGGAGAGTATTGTGCAAAAGAACTACATGGATGTGAGTCATACTTCTACAGCATAAATAAAATTTACTGCCTTTAAGACCTGTGTCAAAGGGATTTATGAAGATGAACAATCAGGTGGATAGCCCAAAGATCTTCATCCATATTGTGTACCCGCTTTATCCTGTTCAGGGCCGCAGGTGGTTGGAGTTAACTTACTAACACAAAGCAAAAATCACAGAGTTCAGGTGCTTTTTCACTGTGATAGGAAAAGAAAACTAACGCAGACACATAAAAACTCTGCACAGAAAGGTCTTAGCTAAATTTAAGTTCTTGAATTATATATATATATATAGGATATTTTATTTCGATCCATTATCTGTTAAAGGGGTGCAGCTGGAGTAACTCCCTGGGTTTGTGGTTTGGGCTGGAGTGGGTTGAATCAGACAGCAGAGCTGATCCACTCTAAAGAATTCCTGTACCAAATTTTGAGAAGTAATGGAGTTTAGTTAGCTCATTCAGCATTGTTCATTTCGCCCAAAAGTAAAGAAGCAGTGCAAACGCAGCTGTATGACGATTCCAAAGAAAAACTTATTAACATACGTTTTTATAAAACGACAAAATTAATTCTAACATTTTAAAATTAAAACATTAAAAGTAATCAATAGAATAACTCTCCTCCAGCAAAAAAGAAAAAAAACTTGCTAATTTATTCTGATCTGCCAAATCTACAAACATGTATTTAAGTTTTCTGAAGAAGACTGAAGTTCCAGTTGAAACATGTCAAGGTAAAAAAAAGAACTTTGTCTGATCTAAAGAATTCTTACAACTATGTATTCACTGTTTATTTCTGTCTCAGTTTTATGCAAAGAGACAAAAGAGATACGTTCACATAATGAACAGAAGTCCAAACATGTTTATGGTTATAGTTTATATTTTTATAATGGGCACATTTATGAAAAAAATATATAATCATGTCTATATGCCAAAACCGCATTCAGGGACTGGATTGGACTTAAAGGAATCCTTGTTTAGTTCACTGCATGAATTATTTTATGACTTAAATTTCATAATAAGCCCACACTACTGGCACAACTTATCACAATCATCTTGTAAGTCTTGGTTACATCCACTGGGTGGTGCCTTTCATTTATTATTGAAATAGACTGATTTGGTACTTAGGTTTTTTCTCTCAGTAGATTCGTAGGTTAGGATTTCTCAATGCTCATGAGACTTCTCTGTTTGATACTTCTTTCTATCAGTTTAATTTTGAATGTATTCCTTAGTTTTACAAAGCCTAGAGGTTACAGTGGTGGGCTTGTGTCTGGAAAACCTGGATTTAAGTCCCTAGGCTGGCAACTGAGGTGAACCA
Source organism: Rhadinocentrus ornatus (assembly GCA_037177495.1). Taxonomy (NCBI): domain Eukaryota; kingdom Metazoa; phylum Chordata; class Actinopteri; order Atheriniformes; family Melanotaeniidae; genus Rhadinocentrus; species Rhadinocentrus ornatus. The sequence goes on along the minus strand of JBAMHW010000009.1, from coordinate 14,965,172 downwards.
CTGTGGGCTCTTGAGCAAGGCCCTAAACCCGCAGCTGCTCCACAGGCACCGGAGTCTGGTCTGGCAGCCCAATGCTCCAAGTCGGACAAGTTAAATGCAGAGAAGGATTTTCCCAGCTTAATAAAGTATAATAAGATACCTGGGGCTGGAAACAGAGCAGCACATGGAGCAGGTTTGTTTCTGCGGCCACTTAGCCCATAGAAATAGTCTTGACAACACTGAATTGAATTGAATTGAATTGAATTGAATTGAATTGAATTGGTGACACTGTGGATTTTAAAGTCCCTTACCACTAAAAGCTGTGTTTCATTTAAAACAACTAGATTTTAATATCAGTCAGTAAGCATCAGATGCAAAATCAGTTATTGAATATTGTTTATTTATTAATTCGTTCTTTTTTTTTGAGAACCATCTTGAACCTCAGTTTAAGACTATTACTGACTATTACTACTATGAAAAAACTTTAGAAGCCAGGTGTGATCCAGTTTAAACTTTGAAGTGGAAACATGATGCCTCTGTTACACACAGTTCATGAAAGCCATAGGAAGGAGATTTAAATACCTAACAGGGTCTACTTTGGTGGAAGAAATAAGTTACGACAATGTTGTCTAAATGTGTCTGTTGACAAAATGATTGTGAAGTGGCCTGAATTGTAGACTCTTCCTGGACAAGCTTAGTGGTCTTTTTGTTGGAAGGATGAGTGGACCACCGAAACCCTAATCCATGCTTTAGGCCTAAAAGCATACAATTGTAGTACCCCCCTAAGTTGCATAACCCTTTCAAATTGCATCAGATTACCATTATCCTCATAGTCTGGCAGGGGCTGGCGGGTATTTGCTAAGGGCAGTCCAGCTCACTCTCCCGACTACTGAACTCCTTCCATGCCAAAATACTGTAGAACTTCTACTAATAAGATCTGCATGCGGGAGGCACACACACTGGATGACAGTGCAGACATGAGGAAAAGCCTTTCATATCCCACTGCTGTCACGTTTCAGGACTCATACAGTGAGATGAAGGCTTCTCTCTCTCATTAAGCCACATTCAAAACCAAGCAGTCTCACAGTGATGCATTCTGAAGAAAGCATCCTATCATACACAGTATCTTACATCAGACAGCACTTTACTGCAAACATGATACAACGATCTCAGAGTTTATTCAGACCTCTGGGACAATTAGCACTGGTGGAAAAATGTGAGGCCACTCCTTGGTCTACTTGTTTTTCTTACCATAAGACCTTTGAATTACCATGCCACAGAGAAATAGATTTTAATTTCACTTTGCTTGCATCATAGACAAGCTTTCTGACTTTGTTCATTTAATGTGACTCAATATTATTCTGTAAAAATAACAAGAACCTATTTATTTATGCTGTCAAATAGAAATTTACTAAGTATTTCTGTAGTGGATTGAGCTTTGTCTTCTTGATTTCGTATACACACTTTGAGATTTAGAGACTCATTCTGTTTGATTGATAAAAACATGGCTATCTTAGAATTGATCACTCTCATTAGAAGGGAAATGTTATATTTCATCACAGGTCTAAGGTGATCAGTACCATGACGAAGGTGATATAATATAATATGTTACAAAACGAAACAATACCGATACACAATACGATACGATGTAATTTTATTTTTGATTTACACCAAAATCACGTAGTACCCTTAAAGCAATCATATCTAGCAGGTAAAAAAAAGAAAAGAAAAGCATAATCTCAACAGAATTAGCCTTCCCATCAACACAGTCTCTCACCCACCCATAACATCAAAGTCAAAAATAGATGTAAAAATATTGCTATTTACTATAAAGAGACAAATGACCCCTCACAGCATTTGCCTGGTTTGGAATATTTATAATCAACTCATATCATTTTTTGCCATATTTATGTAGCTCAGTGCGTCTTGCTTCTGCGCCACTGAACTCTTGGATGTGCAATCATCTTTGTAATGAGGTTTATGCACTGCAACCCAACTATTAAACTTGCACATTATGTTCTTGCTAACAGTCTGATCACATCCTGCATTCATTTTCTCTGTCACCTGAGAACTGCTCTACTGTGTTTTTCCATACATATGACAAGCAGCAGTGTAATCATAGGGTGCTGTTGATTATAATTTCCAACTTTATATTCTGATGTCTCTCCCAGAGATCTAAATGCAGGTGTAACTTAACATAATAGCTGGATTTTGGTCAACACTGATATATTACTAAGAACTAGACATAGAGAGAAAAAAAATTCTTTCAATTGTGAGGGAAAAAATTATTGAACTGAACTGAAAAAAACAACAAAAAAAAACAGCTAGTAAGCAGGTGGATAGCTTTGATTAGTGGTATTTGAAATCATTTCTTTGCACGGACTTTACTAAAAGAGTGTTCTTCATCTATCAGGTGCCATCTTTTTTGTTTAATAGTTAACTTTGTGTTATGAAACTGTATCATGTATCTTTTATTTACATTCCCATAATAAATTTTCATTCCGACTGAGATCCAGACTGACTGCTGATGTGTTTTTCCTAAAGGAAAGTTTCAGCACTCTTTGCTTTGTAACAAGATGCATTATAATTTTGAAAAATCACATCATCATCAAACCTTCTTTGAATGTGAAAAATATCCAAAATTTCATGTCCACCAGTTTAGGTACAACAGAGAAACAATTGCTCTCATTGGCTTTATTATTTTATCCGACATGCAACTCTGTATCATGAAAAAATGTGGCAACTTGGTAGTTGCATTGCAGCATGCGAGCTGGCCTTGGGAGCATCTTTAGACCCCACTACAAGTCCTGGGGGGAGAAAAGATGCCAGTTGATGCAGGATAAAATCCGAGTAGGGATTGAGAAAACTTGTGCCAGCAAGATGAAAGAGATGCAACTCGATAGGAGCAGGTGACGAAAGATCCCTTGACTGTGAATAGTAGAACCTTACTGAATCAAATTCCTGATCAAACCAGTCTGTTCTGGTATGACGTCCTCCCAAGTCTGTGAAATTTCCTGACAGCATAATTGTGATCACACTAAAAAAAATATCTACGAAAGGGCTCATGCTAGAATGGGCTGTGCCCTGGGAAGACCATATGAAGACTTTTGAAACGAAGAGGGAACCAAGTATGAGGAGCTCGTGGGAGAATGCTTAAACAGATGATGGAAGCCCCATCAAGGGTGCTGAGGATTCACTGGATGTTCACTCTGCAGGGCTTTCAGGCAGCTGGGGATCAGGGGGCTGCACATTAGGAGAGCAGGGCTTAAAGTACTCCGGCACCGTGCCGGATTAAAAAATAAATGAAAAAATCTCACTAAGAAATCGTAACTATGGGTACACATGTTGAGATCTAGCAGCAGTTGTTGCTACGTTCCAGACAACTCGAGGAAAAATTTGTCTCTGAACTGCAGAAAATGAATTGAACAATGAACAGCGGTAAAGTCAGAAACACGTATATACACATATATTCACCTTCGACAATAAGCACAACTTGTTGCTGCATTTGTTTTTATTGTTCAGCAAATAGTGACAATATGCCACACTTCGTTTTGTTTCCCGCCGAGTTAACCTGTAGCGCCAACATTATCTCCGAGTGGTCTTGAACGCAGCACCCAAGTCGACGGTTGTTTCACCAAAACCAGATAAAAAAAAAAAAAAAAAAAAAATGGAGAGTAAATTCAAGAAACCAGGGGGAAAAAAATTGACAATGGCCTTAAAAACAAATGGCGCTGTGCATGGATAGAAAAGAGGGTGGAGACGGCCAGCTTTTTGGGAGCTGGTGCCAGAAACCAAGAGAACCAGGTAGGCCTACTTGTTTCTGTGTTGCGCTCGAAGAAGCTGGTGTATGCAACTAACGGCAAAAAAGTTCTACGACCCCACGAAGGAAACCCCGGCCGCAGTTCGCGCTCTCCAACATACAAAGCCACAGCTGACCACAGCTGACGTAGCGGCCCCGACGACTTAACGATGTTAAAAAGGAGAGGAGTCAAACCTCAACCAAAAAAAGAAACAAGAAATAGAACAGGAAAAAAAGGTGTCAATGAACGGTGATGATTGCAATGGAAGCTTCAGTTTAGCAGTTCTCAGTTTCTGAAGTAAACTGTTTTTATCTCCTTTTTCTATTTATTTCCTATACAGTTTAATCAGTTCTTGGAGCACTTTAACCTTTTCGTTGCTGTTGTTGTTAATTGAACTGACTTATAGTTTAGTGTAATAAATTGCATTTGTTTATTTTGTATTTCCTAACCTAATTTGATATTGTTTGTTTTAGATGGAATGTTGCAATTTAAAATTACAATGTTATCTACAATTCACTGTTGCTCTGTAACGTTTTTTTTTATTATTTATTTATTTTTGTATAAACTGCCCTTTACTGAATTAAATGGTTGCTAAATGAATAATTCAAATGAATTAGCCTGACTGAGTTATAACATTATTACGTTTACTTTCTAAAATTCACATTTAAGCTGTAGGTCAGTTGTTTGCCTAGTGTGTATGTGTCGGATCCACTGCAGCCACGCTCCCCGGACAAAAGTTCAGGCTCAGGATTTTATTTTTTTTACTTTAAGCCCTGGGAGAGCCATCAAAATATTACTGATGCTACCAAAAAGGCATCACATTGCCTGTGGATCTAAAAGGGGGATCTGTGGTCTACATGATCTACCTAGACACAAGTAAGGGACTGATCATCCCTGGCTGGGTCGCCTGGAAGAAGGTGTATGATTTATAATGACCCCAATAACATCCAACAACCCTTGGTTATATCAGGATGATGTGTATAGGCTGCACCATAAAGTGTGAATATAGGCTTATTTTTCTGTCAGCTATCTTTGCCCAATTAAATCTTCACAGTATTAAAGTATCTATCTCCTTTCCCAATGCAGATTGATGGAATCGCCATTAAATATCACTTTTATCCAGTCAATTTTTTTCATTTCTAAAGCTTCTTGTTTTGTTTTTTCTAGTTTAACATTTTTCCTGGTCCCTTTTACAACCTTCCCATTTTGTTTGTACATGCATAAAGCTTTAGAGTCAGCTGACTGAGTACAGCCAACAACTTTTGCCATTGTATAACTTGACTTAGTCTCCTGAAGGAATTTCATCATCCTTTCCATTGTTACCGTTGACAGCGCTCAGGTTGGGGCCTTGTTTCCTGCTAATCAGCGCGGCACAGCAGCTCTTTAAGCTCTCTCTTTTAACTTGCACGCTTATTTGCATATTTAGACTTGTGTAGGTATTTGTTTTAGAAAAGCAAATTACAGGATGAGTCTGTTTTTCTTTCCTCACAGTAGAGTGAGTCCATTTTTTTTCTCTGTCTATTGAAAAGACAGCAAAAACAACAGTTTTAAGTTTTTCTTAGCTATGTTTTACAAAGCCATCAGGTTCAGATGTTAAAAAATAAGTTATTTTTCACAAATTAAAACATTCACTCAAAGGATTGATTTCTTAATATTTGGTTTGTATCATCTGCACAAATAACACATATTATAGCATAAATTACGCAGGCATGTCTATTTTTAATTTGAATGTGCACGCCAAAGAAAGGCAAACATCATCCACAGTCTTGCTGTAAAAAACACGGCTGCTCTTGTTGCCTCACATTAAGTTCAATTCACACAATTTCAGAAATATTTTCGTAACAAATGCTTTATTGTTCAGTTTAAAAAGCAACACACACTGGTGATCTACAGGAGTACCACAGTACACACTCACACATAAATGAGATATTAAAACACTGACGCACAAACACCACACACATGCACTGGCACAACTCACGCAGACACACATGCACACACACACATACAAACATTATGGGCTATTAACATTTTCTGCCTCGTGTTTTTGTCACACGCATCATCATGGTTTCATGGTTTGTAGTAAACAGAAGATACATTCAATAATCTGCTGTACAACAATGTAATACTTAATCAACGTTTGCGTAAAAATATTTTTAGTAATATATCTGATCAAATCTTTTTTTAAAAATGCCTTAAAGATGTTTATATACCCAGAGAAAGAATGAGGGAAATCATCAAAGAAAAGAGAAAATATTAAAATGAAAAAAATAACACAAATAACTTGTGAAAAGGCAGATGGCAAGCCTTGATGCTTTTCCTTTCGTCTTCCTCCTTTCAAAAGATGCCATGGCAACAGATTGACGGCAAAGACACGATCTCGGGGAAGAAGAAGGAGGATGTCGCATCACGTAATCAGCTGCTGTCTACATGAAGTTCTGGGAAGAAAACAGTACAGAGAGTAATGAGACAAATGCAAACATCTTTGCTGAAAGTAATGTTTAAATACAGATGACACAGGAAAGCATAAATCTGTACTGAATCTTTAAAAACTGATACGTGTCATTCATATCAATATTGATTTAAAAAAAAAAACTTTATCCCCCAGCAGGTGCACAAAAGACCCCACTTCATCGAAGAATTACATCTTTCAGAAACGATTACATTCACCAATAAAATGAATGAAAGCAATGAAATTATATAAATACCACATTTCTGCTTTGATTCAATGTTGTTTTATTCACTGAGCTTTGGGTGCTGCTCACTCAAGTGTGTCATGTTCTTATGCCTTTTTTTTTGTCCTGCAGTTTCATGAGTAGAGGATGAAACATGCTAATTTTTATGAAACCAAATTCAGAAACTTGAAATATGCAATGGTTATGATCTGTAATTTCTTCATACAGTACTTTTTGAGACTACTTGTTAAGAGTTAAAAAAAAAATACACATTACTAAAGGAATACACTTCTTTTTTTGCTGAATCTCTAAATCTACTTTCTATCTTAGCCTTTAAAAAATTTGTACATTATTGTTATATAACAATAAATAACAATGTCTTCAAAAAGTTACCAAACCCACATTTGAAAATGAGCTTTAAAATAGCAATATATTTGCTATACATTGTGATGGGTGTAAACAAGTGGATTATGCTTGATCAGTGTTTTGTTTCTTACTGGCATTTAGCTGATTATTTTCTCAGCTGTAATGCAATCATTTGTGCCTCAATAGAAATGCTGAAATTTAGCCCAGACAACTCTGATTGGTCATCTGGCAAAGGGAAAAACATCCCGGTTCCTTTCCACAAACCCATAAACCGTTTATAATGCAGCATCAAATCTGACATCTCAAGCCAGGTAGACATGTTGACTTTATAAGGAAGGAAGGAAAACTAAACCAAAGTGTGGTCTTTTGTGGCAGTGAAACTGTTCCTTAGAAGCATCTCAGGCTCTAATGTACTCTCATTCAAGCTCAGACTTCTATAATGGTAAGCAGTGACAGCAGTTTCTAAACCAGCGGATGATGTCCAGATGGGGTGATGTACATTATATTACAAAGGAAGGAAGGAACTTCCCTTGATGTGAATGCTGTCCTTTATTACTCTGCTGACCTTTTAGATGCACAAAAAGCTAATCTTAACACTAATGGAAAGAGAGAACTTCATGTGGCACATTATGACTTCTTTCAACTCTGAAATTTCACCCATCTGTAATTTGATATTTCTGAGAAAACTACAAAACGCTTCTGAAACGGTTTCTGAAAAACACATTTATGGGTGTAGCACAAAAAGACTTGATTAATTTTATTTATTCTGTTTGTAGTTTTAACACATTAAAGTCCTGTAACATCCCAGCCAATCTTAAATTCCTTTTTTTTCTCCTCCAAATGTTCCAGCAGAGGCTGGACCAGCGCTGTTCATGCACACTGTTCATCTGCTCCCATTTGTCTGTCTAGCTGTACCTCATCTCTCCTCCCGGTCACCAGTGGAGGGTCGGGGAAAAGATTTTCCCCCGACGGAGCCGTAGCCTGACTTCTGGACCTTGGGTAGGCTGCTCGGCCGACCATACGGGATTACATTTTCATCTGCTGATGACAAGCAGATCACTCAAAGTTGAAGCTGCATTTATTTAGGTTAATTCCTATGTGATGGGACGGGCTGAAAATGGACCCCTGTGACTACAAAGAGAGTTATTACAACATTATAACAAATGTGCCTACAGTGGTGGTAGTTCTTTTTAAGCCTAAAGGGATTTGTACAAAGCGTCACAAGAAAATATTAATATCTACTTGAGGTCCAGCTGTTGGAGCTACATGACATATGTTGCTGGGGCAGATATCATGCTTTTGTTTTTTTCCTTTATCTAGCCGCAGACCTGCCTTTACACAGCAATGCTTTGTACCTTGTGATAACCACTTTGTAGGTCCTCCTCTTTGTGGTGAGAAATGTTCTCCCTTCTTTGGTAGAGTAGGCGAGTCACTCTCTTTTCTTTCATTGTCTGTTCGGCTGCGGCTCAAAACATCCACCAAGAGCTGCAGGGAGTCATCTGTGGAGGGAGGGGTTGGTAGAGACAGGAGTTCTGCATGTGATTGATCAGTGATGATTAAAAACACAGACAAAAGAGGAATTCTTCTTAAAAGGAATGGTTTGACATTTGGGAAATGTGATTCACTTTCTTGCTGAGCCTTAGATGAGAAGATACCACTCTTGGGTCTGTGTATTAAATATGAAGATGCAGCTTTGCATCAAGACTGAAAACAGTGGGGAACAGTTTATGTGGCTTTGCCCTCAAGTAGCAGTGAATTTAAAACACCCTGATTAGCAGGTTTTTTCATCTTTGTTTAATCGAACAAAAGCTACACTGCACTAAAACAACCACTGGACATGCATTAGACCATCATTTATGACCTTCATGACAAGTTGCCAGGCAACCAGAGAAGACAGGAAGTTGCTATTGGTCTTAACACATAACACAAATATAAAAACATTTGAGCAAAACACCGATAAAAAAGAAGTTCAACATTTCTTTAAAAAGCTGCCAAATTGTTTATTTTACATTTTTTGTCTTTAAAATTCAATTAGGATAAAGTTTATTGAAGAATGAAAAGTGAAAAAGATTAGCAGTTGTCTAGATCCAACGGACACCATTCTAGCGTCCGCCTTTGTTTTGTTTTTTATGGAGTGCAGTAAGAAAATCATCATTCCAAGCAGTGACTGTAGGCTGATATTTCTTAAACCAGATATACACTGCCAGAGACCTTTATGCATAAGCTGTGTGATACACAGTGAAGCACAATTACTATTTACATATCTTTGTACATAAATGGTATAAACATGATTTTAATAAACAGATAACAGGCCAGTCTTTGTGCATGGAGTAGACATTGTTTGACTTTCTAAGCACAATCAGATGCCCTAAACACAAGTGTGTAGAGATCATGGCAAATATTTATAGGTTTCTTACTTAATTAAAGTTTTATATTTAGCCATAGGAATCCTGATCAATATTAGATCTGAAGCATAAAGACTATGTTTAATTAACTGAATAACAATAACAGATAAAGCATTGCCTTCCAGTTTTAAATCATATAACCCAAATATACACTAACAATAAATGAATGCTAGAGAACTTCACATAGAGAAAAAACAGTTTAAAGGTGCTCTTTGTAGAAACCAAAGTTTAAAATTTCACATGTGCCAATCACATGTGAAGACAGATTAGGATCATATCATTTTATAAAAGATTAAAGGGGCAGATGCTCCAAAAAATGGCAAGTGTACAGGAAAGGTTAACAGATTGACAGAGGAAGAGATGGAGATTACTTTATGTGCTACTGCCTAGACAATACTCAACTGGTAGACTTTAAGAAGTAGTGAAATTTAAATAATGCAACAAAGTTTTAGAACGAAAACATAAAAATGTGGAAAAGTCAACAATTAGAGAATTATTTTGTTATAGTTCAGCATTTTCATAAAAAATATGTTAAGAAAAAACATTTAAATATGTATGATGAAATGCATTCTGTTGCAGGCTTATCCTTATTTAGGAACAACTAACCATTGCACTAGTTACTGGTTGACTTGTCTGATGTAAGCTTTAGTGTAGGCTCGGAGTAGCTATGTCACTATGACCAGTCCACCCAGTATCAACAGTAAAATCAAAATGAGGGTATGCTTATTTTGAATTGTTTAGGTAGGAGTGAGTAGTGAATCGATAACAGGGCTAATTAGGAAGGGGTTATTTTCCTTTCATGTCAAGAAGTAGGCTGAAAAAACAAAAGCAAATTGAAGTTGTAAATAAACATATTAATTGTAAATAGGTATGAGGAAATATACCATGGCATCTGGCAAAAGAAGAACACAATAAAAAAAAAATCCACCTTTAAGCAAGAACTTGGTCTGGTAAAAAAAAGAGTTTTGGGGTCAGTGGTTTCCATATATATCTTCTTGTTTTCTTTGTTTTGTGCTGCTCATGCATCCTGGTTAGTTTTGCCCAGAAAGTTTGAGTTTTCTCTCTTCTGCTTAATCAGCTGATTACTACACAAGTTGGTGGCTGGCTGCCAAAGTGGAACAGAAGATCATTGCTTTTTGTGATCAGGACAAAAAGGCCCTCACAAGAATTTGAGAAAAAACGCAATATTTAAATATGTGTATAATGCAGATGTTCTCAGTGAAAAGTTTTTGTGACTAAAATTATCATACATCAACCTTAAAATTGATTATTCAATTTTAAGGTAATCTAAGAGTTGAGTTATTTCACTTAAAACTAGAATGATCTATTACACTAACAGAGCCATGCTGTCAACGTATTAGATAAAGAGTTAAAAACGACTAATAGTCCCAAACCAAAACAGGAATTAAATATATCAGACGCAGTGCATCTACCTGTTTCGCTCTGCGGTTCTCTCTTGTTTTGTCCATCCTTGGGCACTCTCTTCTTACTTTTGGATCTGTGTGCCTGGGCTGCGGGGCCTGACTCTGCAGCTGCAGCAGCAGATTGTACTGACAAGAAAGCACAATTATTTCATCCTCAGAACAAAACAAAAAAGCAAGGAATAGGATGCTTTGCTCTGAATAAATCCAACATGATTTCTTTGTACAAATACTTTCTGTTCAGAAAAATCATCCACTAAATACAGCATGACACTGTGTGGTTGTGTGAGACCTACTCTTATGATGTGAGGCATTATAATGAATTTAAACTGACCTTTGCTCAGACTTTCCCCCCTGAAATCATTTGCCCATTGGCTAGAGTTGTACAAATCCCTGGCATCCCTGGCCTTGGTGTTGGTAAACAGATTCGGGTTGGATTGGGAGACCTGGGAGCTTGAGTGGTGACGGGTCAGGAGGTCAAAGTGTTGCAGGCGTGGACTGCCATTAGGCTTGGGTGCATCTCGCTGAGAGGAAGATATGAGAGTTGCTGTGTAGGAGAGCTCTTCTGCTTTGGAAGGCTGGCTCGAGAGTTCTTCTCTGGAAGTGTCCATTAGGTATGTTCTGGCTGGCAGTGGAGGACACCAGTCATCATCGTCCTCCTCAGAACTAAAGGATGAAGAGTAGTGTGAGTTTACACTTCTGAGGCAACTAAAAAACAAAAGATCCATAGATCCACACATTTCTGCTGATGGAGACTGTGTAGCAAAAACACATTTTCACATAACTGAATTTAACTGATTATGTTTTTGTAGGTTTTTAGACCCTCATACTGTCACTGGCTGGTGTCACGCACCTTCTGCTCAAAGTTTACAGTGTAAAGAGAGAGTGTCCCAAACACAGCGAACACCACACCACTACACGCTCTAGTGGGTCAATAGACATGACTGAGAGGGAAATGTTTCATATTAGTCTAAATATTATACTGTGTTATAGAATTTAGACCTAAATTGAGTGTTAGATTTATTTAAATTGAAATAATTTAAAGGAACAGCAGCTGTTAAGCTGCAATGATGAAGTGTTTTACCCACAAAAATTAGAGATTAGTGACAGTTGCTGTCCATCTTTTTATTGATTCATGGTTCTTCAACCTTGTTTCATGCCCAAAATATAGTAGAGAACTAAAACTCTGGGATATGAATAATGGTATTAATATGTGACAGTAACAATTTGAAACAGTAATTGAACAACAGACTGAAATCAAACTTTTTTAGTTATAAAACGCTTAATTTTATTTTAATTTATTCATCAGATGCATACTTCTCTCATAGGACGTCTAAGTCTAGGTTGCAATACCCCTTGCAACTCTGAGAAAGCCACAGCTAATTTAAATATTGTCCTCAGTCTGAGCCACAAAGGAATAGCTGTGTTTGACCTTATCCAGCAAGCATAAGCATACGTGCAAGTGAAGTGTATAAGTAAGGTTTGACCTTCAGACTGCATGGGGTTCACATTCTTTCCTCACTCAGTTTCTGAATTTAGGCCTGCTGTCTTAAATAACATCTGAATCCAGATAATTGTTTAAACACAATTTGATTATAAATGTTAACAAAAATAACCCTGTTGTGTGTATTGCTATAACATAAAATAAAGTTTTTCGAGTAAAGTAAGAATAATACATTCCAAATGTCAATGGAAAAGGGAGCCAGCAAAGCGTTACAGAGGACGAGATCCACCTCCCTGATTTTTGTTGTCACTTTAGCGCCATCAGGGCTAATTTAATGACCAACGTGTCATTTAAAATGAAAAGTACTAATCCAGCCTGTCAGATGGATGCTAATGTCATTATAAAAGACACGGCACAGTTAGAACAGCCCTCCGATCCCACCCCCGATATGTCCGCAATCTAATGTGTCAGAACTAGTTAGAGCCGACGCTCCCCTCTGCATCCCCAAAGCGCAATCAACTTACTGCCTTCAGACACAACGGTTAATTTGCAAACTCCTCGGACTCCAAACTTCACTTAAGTTTTGCTTGACAGCTTCGGCATTGTTAGAGGGCAGCTTTTATATCCAGCTGCCTTAACTGCCTCTGTCACAAAAGTAATGTCAGAGACTGAGTTAATAATAAAAGAAAACTAGATGAATGTAAGTGCAAAAAATAAATCTGCTTCTGAAGGAAGAAAAGAAAAAAAGCCTTAAATAAAACATTTCGAGTGTAGAGATGAGTCTCACCTGTGCTGCGCCTCTTTGTCTGATTTTGCATGACCTCTGTCGTAGTTGTCAGGAAGAGGCAACGATAAAACATCCACCCAGGTGAGAGGAGCTGACTTTGATTTGGACCCATTAGATCGCTGTTGTACTAGTTTGTAAAAAAACATAACATATAATTTAACAGTTTGTTGGATTTTTACATTCTTTTGCTGTATGATCTTTATTCATTGCAACGTCTACCCTGCTTTGTTCTATTGGTTGACCAGTGTGTCAGTATTTACACCCCAAACTTGCCTTTGTGTTTACATTAACTGTTTTGCGAAAGTCTCTGTAGTCTCAATTCTGCCTCAGACTATTTAAGTTCTTTTTTTATCTTTCTGGTTTACTAACCACATTTTATAAAGCTATTTTTTCATTTTCTTACTGATGTGCTTTTGGTTCCTTTGGTAGAAACATTAAATCAATATTTAATCATTATATTGTATCTCATCTCTGCCCTGACTAAACCACAAAGCACTGACTAGGACCCATAATGAATATGGCCTCTTCTCTTTGCTTTGCCTGTCTGTGCCTGAAGGACACTCTCTTGTGTTAACCTTTTTTTTCCCTTTTCTTTATTTCCATCTACAGAAGCACCTTAAATTTCTGTAGAGGCATTGCATGTCAGACTAGCAAAGCTTTCTGCTTCTGCAATGCTTCATTTTACTATTTAAAGTATGAATTCTTAACTTGCTTAAAGTTTAGGATAAAGCAACAACTATTAAAAAAAAAAAATTGATAAGTGGTGTATATTGTAATAGAATTAATAATAATTAATTGATAAAGCATTTCCAGGTGGGTGGAAATATACTTGCTATAGATAAGAATTAAGTTTACATTTATGAATGCTATTTTCTGCATTATCACTACTTTACACTTAGAGACAGATGTAAAATCTGCAAATCAGCACTGTGTTTATTAAACTAGAGGTTTCCAAGGCAACAATACTTTGTCATGCAACCCAACTTGACTATAATTGCTGCCTTTTTAAGGTAGCCATTTAATAATAATAAATGTAATAACACACACAAACTGTCACAGATTGCCACGTTTGAGCCATAATTCATAAAATGGCAGCTTATTGCTCTGAAAGGATTTTGTATTAAAAAAGAAAAATCTGTCTGGAGACATAAAACTTGTATTTTTCTCTTGGTAACCCTCTTAAAAGTTCTAAATAATTGTAAATTATTTGCTGTACTTGAGGAGGTAATGGACAACTTGCCTCTTGATAGAATGTCAGATATTGTAAGAGAATTTGCAACATTTTACAGGAAAAGGAAGGGATGTTGCCATAGATACAAGGGTCCAGGTTGAACTCTCTCTTTTGTTCCACAGAATGCTAAACAAAGGAGCGTCAGTGCTTAATCTGTCATGCCAATAAAGTAAGAATTACTGGACCACCCTTAATGAAAGGACAGGGTAAGCTTTGTTTCTAGAAGACTATTTGTTGCAGCTGCAACAGGCCAGCTGATGCTCAGGTATTGTCATTGACTGACTCTTGTAGAAAAATATGTGGACAGGAGGGTCAGCGTAAGCACCAATAGCTCCAATATTTATACATTTTTAAATCTTATAGGATATTAACCCCCTTTTTATTATGTTTTTAAACAATAAATCTTGGTTATGTAGTAATTTTTTCACCAGTTTGTTTTTTACACATTTATCAGCAAAATAAAACAACATGAATAAAAATGCACCAAGTGCAGCACCAGTGGCACACCAACTTTAGACCTGCTATCCCTCATCAGAGCAAAAGCTGTTAGGTTGTCTTTGAGTGCAGTCCTTCTGAAGCCGTTATGAATTGTTCATCCCAATCGACCTTTTCAAAGTTCAACCGCTGTCAGGCACTCCACATTAACCCTGACTTTTAACCTAAAATTGTTTTGATTATAGAAAATGACACTAAATTAGCTATATGCCACTGACATTTTTACTGAACTGCTTTGATTCTAACAAAATTAAAGGATCTATAGTCTAGCTACAAAATACAAAACGTTTCTCTATTTTAATGAAAGCAGTTTGTCCCTGTAGACACAGACATGTGAGACTTACCATTGCTTTTCTTGGCGTACTGTAGCTTGGCATATTCAGACCCCGACTGACCAGACTTAATGGTCCAGTGGTCAAGATCCTGTTCCAAACCAGTAAGCGCACTGTTTGAGAGTACTGGGTTGCTACTGTATGGGTCTGGACCCTGGTTAAAGGACACACTGGAGTAAGTGTCATAGTATGCCAAGAGGTCATCCTCAGCAGTTGTGTTAATGGTGCTGTAGATGGGGCTGTCGTTGGATGCTGTGCTGCGTTTCTCTGTCTGACTCGGGTAGTTGATGACCCCAACAGCTGGAAAATATAAGACTGTGTTATATTATCAGTCACAGCCATTTCCTCAGTACTCTAACATGTGTGTTATTTAATCAAACATTAGTCATTCAAGAGCTCTTACAATTATAATATCTGTCTGATTCAATTTTTCCAGAGCAGCAGTTGACTGAGTCTTTGCTGATGTGTGAGAGGTTTGGAGTGGGCCATGAGTCTGCCAGCCAGGGGTAGTTACCCATGTTTGAGCCCAACAAGCCAGGTCTGGGAAGAGAGGTTAGAGAGGTAGGGAGTATGTCAAAGCTGTTTAGGACACAAAGTGGCACTTATCATCTGATTCAAACCACCATATAAAGTTTACCCTCCATTAATGATTCCTGATCCTTCACTGTGAGCAAAACCAACTGCATAAAGAAAAAGAGCAAAGATATAAATCTTGTTTGACAGTAGAGAAAGCTTTCACCCTTAGACATTTTTTCTATGATTCAGTATAGGATAAAGACATTTAGTTCTGATTCATTATGTTCCACAATATGATCCAATAAACAGTTTATCCCAAGCCGGCTTCACAAAAGCAGCTTTGAATTGATTTCTATGAAAATACACTCTTGACCTACATACTCTAAGAGCTGCACAACAGATCTATATACAGTACAGAATGCCTGCAGTACATAAAATGCACGTTATTGTTCTTCATCTGTGGCTAAAGTCAATGTTGTCTAAATAGATGCAATCACAGTAGAATCAACACTAAAATGTAATATAATAAAACGATGACTGTGAAATACTAGTGGAAAATCAAACTGCACATGTTTTGCTAAAGGCACGGAGCATTGAACAAATGATTTGTTTATGCGCTTCTGCATTATGCCAAAGGCCATATCCCAAAACTTCAGTGTTGTGATTGCATTTTACATTGCATTCAGTTTATCTCTGATGTTTTTCTACATTTCTGCCCTGCAAACTACCCAGTGGGGATAAATACATACTAATTAACAGAGTATGGGATTAAAGTGCAAGAATGGTTCTGCAAAACACAAACTGAAATTGAAAACATTCATCACTGGTGGCGATACCCCTCAAGGTCTATTAAGAACTTTAGTTGAAAATAAAATCTGATGGCTAAAGCTTTGTTTTCTCTGTATCTTTTTCTCTATATAAGACTTGACAGTTCTGAGTGCGTCAAAGTCTTGAGTCATGGCAGTGTGACCTTATTTTGCCCGTCTAAACTACAACTTGACAAAAACCCCAGTTTAGACAGACAAGTCAAAGCTTCTTATCCAGCTTACCTGCTGGTGTGTATGCAAAGGATGTAGTGTAGTGTCCCAGCTGCTTCCTCCTGCGGTGTCGACAGTACAGCCACCCACTGAAGCCCATCAGCACCAACCACGCAGCTACACCCAATCCTGCAATGAAGGCCGGCTGGCAAATAATGCTTGTGATCTGCTTCGTTATGCTCAAGTCACTGCTTTTCTTCACCTCCAGTGGTTGAGCTGAAAGAGTAGATGAAATATAAAGATAAATAACAACTTGTCTTCATTAATGTTTGGAATTTTGTAAAACAATCTAGTGGCAATCTAACTAAATAGTTTAGCCTTTTGGAAACTTGCTTTTTTTTTCTTTTTTTTTTTTAAGTTTATGAGGTTTTACAGTTACAATCTAGGTTGTTGGTAAAGCCCATGTTTTTTGACATTAGCTTGTGTGCTAATGGCTAGTAAAATTACCAAGTCATGAATAACCAGACTGCAAACAGAAAACCAGCCTAAAGAGAATCAAAGAAAATAAAAAGGAAGCAAAGAGCATATTTCTGTCTAAAAGAAAATAGACCCACTTTTACAAACAAAGCTTAACAAGACAAAGGAAGACAGGGTTAATTCAGACATTATCTTTAATAAAACGGCAATAGAGTGTAGGGCGATAACAAGTTCATCGCTGATGTCTGTTTGGGCCAAAACCCAGCTTCTGAACCCCATCTGAGCTGTCCAGCTTCAGCAGCACAACATCAAAAACAACTTGTAATTTCAGTCACAATCTGCTAAATACACAGATGTACAATATTGCCTTCTTTTTCTTTATTTTAGAAAATGAATCTGCATTATACATGTAGTCTCACCTGTCAAAACATGAAAAGGTGGTAAAAACAAATCTGCTTTTTTTTGCCTTTTTGTTGCTGGAGATGGAGTAATTTATATATATATATATTTTTTTTATTGTGCCACTCTGGATGTCTCATTTGTGTATTCAGATTATTTTGTATGTTAGCCATCTTTTGGCTGTGAAATATAAGCAGCAGCTGAACTCTAACAATCTGATATAATGCATTGTTGCTGAGTTCCTTAATCAAATTACATTAAGTTTTATAGTGGCAAGAAAAAGAGCAGCAAGAATAATGTGCGTAGATGGATCAGCAGACGTGATCATTATTTCACATTTTGCCATCAAACCTGGTTGAATACATACTTTATGAATGAATGAATGAATGAATGAATTTCTTTTTTCTTTTTTCTTTTTTTTTTTTTTATGAATGAATTTTATGAATGAATTTATTGTCATTGCACAACAATTATATCAACAATTATTGGGGCTCACCTAACAGTGACAAAAATTATCTAAACCACAATAAAAGTAGAAATAGTCGAACACAAAAAGCAAGAAGAAGTCCTCCATGGATGGCAGGACCGTCCCGGTGATGTGCTGAGCAGTTTTTACCACCCTCTGTAGAGCCTTGCGGTGGA
>JBAMHW010000009.1:14923334-14937924 GCA_037177495.1 Rhadinocentrus ornatus | reverse complement strand
AACACTGCTGGGATAGGCTCCAGCTCACCCCACGACCCCTAATGGGAACAAGCGGTACAGATAATGACTGACTGACTTTTATATATAGTTACTTGAAGTAAAGTAGATTTACTAAATACTTTATGTGTGATGAAAATGATTAATTTCTTATAACTTCTTTTGTTCATTTAGACATGTAGGCTAATGCTACAGTTCACAGTACCCACATTTACAAATCATGCTGCATTCATTGTAATCTCTGAAATGGAAAGTCAAGACTTTTGCTTCTGCTTTTTCTTTTAGCAACCTGCTTGTAACAACCCATTCACATATTTTATGTCTCAGCATTAAAATATAGCTCACTGTTTTTTTTTTTTCCTTTTATTACACTGAAGTCGGACGTTAGAAATATAGATTTCCCATTCTTTTAACTGAATGCATTAGCAAACTGGGCCAGTGTAAAGCAGGATTTATAACAAAAGACTACAACAAAATCTATAACAGCACCAAGAAGTCTCAAATAAAAACATGTTATAGAGGACAATAGTCAGACAAGTGTTTTTCTATGAATTAGGTGTGTGGTAGTGTAAGTTGAGTTTGCTGTGTGCTAGTGTGAGCTTTCATGACAGGCACCAAATGCTTTCTTTCATTATAATAGCTTCAAAAGTCGATGATTTTCTATAATACAAAGAAAACAAACAAAAAAAACAACAACAAAAAAACAAAAACAGGATTGTGGTTAAAGGCTTATTCAACATCTTAAAACCTGAACAGGGTGATGAGAGCTGCATCTCACTTTGCACCCTGCCAAACAAAAAAATCTGCAACTGTAAAATTTTAATATCTTAATTCACCATTTTCACTAGGCAAGAGGCAGAGAGGCTTTATTTCTCTGGTAATAAAACCTGAGAGAACTGATCAGTTACTTAAAATCAGTGTTTTCTTCCATAAGAAAAAAAATACTGATTACTTTATGGCCAAGTAATCATTAATAATTATAAGAGTCTTGTAATTTTTGCAGTGTGAAGGATTAGGTGTTAGATAAAAACATAGATTAAAGCTATTTCCTTAATAATTTATACTCTGTATTTTAATCAGTCTGTGTTAGAGACTCTCAAATCTCCATTATCTGCTGATAAAACATAGTCTGATTCCGACACTACTCTTTTAACTGGAAGGCTTTTATGGAAAGATATGATTATTTTTTCATTCAGAAATATAAGCAACATAGATGAGAGTGATTTGAATAATTACATTAAAAACATTTTAAAAAGAACTGAAACCAATCAAAACTGACAAATACTTAACTGTACTTCTGTTTCTGTATGTTAACACTAACCTGAAAGCCTCAATAATGTATGAGGTGACAGCTGCTCCGCCTTCATGTGGGTTGGACTGCCAGGTGAGGGTGACAGTGTCTTTGGTCACATCAGTCACTACAGGCTTCTGCGGAGGTCCTGGAAGCTGTATGAACTCTGAAACTCTGGATACCGAAGATGATCCGTCCTCTATTGCACAAAAAAGATTTTGATCATAAGTTTGACTGAAACTGCTGTGGATTCTGCCTTGTTAAGGCAACAGATGGTGCTCTTATGAGGAATACCACGAGAGTGTTTAGTTTTTTGAGCACAGAGTTGTTGTGTGAGAGTGGCAGACTGTGAAGTGTAAAATAAGGCAGTGTGGAGAGTTTTGGTGCAAGTACCTCTGACAGTTAGCATCCCGCTCCAGCTCGATTCTCCTGTGGCGGCAGATACCACGCATGTGTACATCCCCGAGTCTGTGTTCTGTTGAACAGCAGTCAGTGTTTTTGATGGACAAAACAAGTGAAGGTCAAAGAGTAAATGCATTAAAATATTTTTGGTAAAGTTTAGTTGCCTTAAAAGTTAAACGGACCATACTTTTATTTTTTTAGTTAAATTTGTCTATCAAAAGTGGGGGGAAAACTATTAATCTGGGTGCAGCTCCAGTATTTACATTTCTACTTTACTGCATTCTTCTAACGCTATAGCTATTGGTTACATACGTTTTGTTTTTTTGTTTTTTTACATATAAACAAGTCAAACAAGGTAGTTTGATTTATTTATAATGTAAACATTTTTCATCATGATAATTATAAAGTCTGTAACTTATAAATAATTTAATAATTATGTCTAATCCAAGATGCTTTCACTAAAGAGTAATGTATATTATTAAATAGAAAATGCAAATATCCCTGAGAGAACTGCTTTAAACTCATTAATTATTCTTTCATTATGAAAATATAATTAGAAACTCTGCATTTCCCATATTATACAACATCTCTTTGAGAGGTGAGCAAACCTAGTGCTTTAAATTATTATAGCAATTATGTGCACCAACAGTCTTATAATTAGTACCAAATTACATCCATCAAATTTTGTTTAAAATGATTGCTAAAATTATTTATAAAATCATACACAAATTGTTAGAGCTAAGCCGGCATAAACAGATAAACATAAGTGAAGCAGAAACAAGGTGTAAACAATACTGAAATGTTGTTACCTCATAAAGCCTGTACAGCAAATATAAACCAATCCTTATTTAAGTTATGGAGCAAACCATCATTTATGCAGAGATGTCTGCTTTCTTTCTTTTTTTACTTCTTCTCTTTTTTTAAACTGAAAACAGCTGCCTGACACTGATGAGAGCAGTGAGTCAACCAGAACGGTAACACTGCAGGTCATAACAACTAAAAATTGAGCTGGAGCACATCACAAAGCTCAGAGCTGGGGGCAGCTGCAGTGTTCTGTGATAATTGTGCGTTTGTTACTGCGAGCAGCACCTTTCTCCTCATGTACAAGCTTCTGGTTCTGAGTTAAGATAAAAAGATTTATTCTAGTAGCTTTATGTAAAGGATCCTAAAATTTTGACCAACATTTTAAATAGAATCATTAAAAATCAAAGCATTTGACCACAGAAATGGTCAGCAATAGGAGTGACAGTTCATGTTTTGTGTAAGTATGAATACCAATGCAAATGGCTTCAGTCCTCTTCTTCTATTTTGAGTTATTGTAATATTTTGTAATTTAAATTACTTCTGTTGTAGTATTAAAGCAAGTCCACATATCAGAAAATGAATTAAACAATTCTGAACAATCTGCACATTCAGTGGGGTTGGAAGTTATAAATCCCAGGTAATTTCAAGTTTTTAAGAAGTAACACCTCCACTTTGCATTGTCAGCTTTATTTATCCCAAAATGTGCATAGAGCTGCTCTAAAACCAGAGAATGTAAGCATATGTAAGTACAGTAAGATAATCAGCTTTGGACACAGAATTGAATTAATTTCTGGGGATAGGTTCCAGCCTCCTCCAGACTCTGAATTAGATGAAGTGGGTATGGAAAATGAATGAATGGAATTATACTCTTTTAGGGTTTATGTTTCTGCAGTACTGCTTGTTTAAACTTAAGCTTCGATACATTACCCCTGCGCCCCAGTCAGTGCTGTGACTGTTTGATATCAGACCTGATTAAAGTACAAACATTTTAATGTGACCGAATATATTAATACAGCATAATCTGTGCTATTCCAGCATCTGTATGTCGATGTAGGACCAAAATGCAAAAAGCAAAGTTCCCCCCAAGGAAGTTTTGTCCTCTTTTCTTGCTCAGTCTTTAAAAGGCAGGCCATTTACATATTCAAAATTGATTGTCATCTGTTTGCAGAGGAGCAGAAGAAGATGAGGACATTCGATGTTGTTTGGAATATTAGTGTTCCGGTGTGGCAAGAATACATGCTGGTATTTCAGCCTTCCTTTTGGTTACTGAAGGTGTCCTTTTCCCTTTTAGTTATGTCATAAGAGGGAATTATTAATAACTATGAGGTAAAACATTGTGCCCTTTAAACATCTTACACAGTAACATTTGCTTCAAGTACATTTTAACTGACCTACTTTTTAGACTTAACAGAGGGAATTCACACATCTTACTTATTCTCTGGTGAAGTTTCAGTAAAATAACACTTTCAATTGAGGACAGTTTTCCAGGAGCCTTTCCCTCCGTGCTGAGACCCTTCAGCACCACACTCAACCTGCCTGCCAGTTTATATCATCAACCGTATGCTCCAGCACGCTTGACTGATACTCCTGGTGTTTGCTCGACGCTGTTCTGGCTAAGAGCCAGTCTGCTGGAACTACCATCAGATCATATGAGATCATCCTCCGCAGTGTTGACCTCTGGCTGACAGACAGCACAGCGTGCTGGCAGGTGAACTTTTTTAGATGACTTCAACTGTCGCTGAAATATTGATGGCTGTTAGGGGCATCTGCAGGGTAAATATTTTTAGCCTCCTTGCTCGTCATCTCCATTTCCCCTTTTTTTCTCATGCCAACCCCTTGATGCCACACTAATGCATGTCTTCTGTTCCATTGAGCACATTGGTATAGCAGATTTCCCCTGCCTCACCGGTGCACTGGACCAAACCTTAATGCTCTAAGTTATCTGCACACCACTGCTGAGAAACAGGGTGTGGGAGACAGCAAATGCACAAAGTCCAGCCAGGAGATTTAATTAAAAGCTGGTTAGATGATTAATACGCTATCGCAAGTCATTTAATGAAACCGATAGTGCCTTTGCACTGTCCTGCATACATTCACTGACCTCCAGGTGGGGTTATAACACAAAGGGGCTTTTGACTCCTCTTCCATCAAAGCAGAACACATTAGCATTTATAAACAAGCACCTTCATTAACATTACAATTACACACTGCATGAGCACATAATTGCGCTGGAGAGATAATGCACCGCCTCAGAGAGACTGGTCTTTGAAACTCTGTTTCACCTTAATTTTGCTAACAAAAATGGAATTTTTGATTGAAATGAGATAAAATCTTGTCACTATGTGGCTTGCGGAGAAGGTGACAAGAGGTCAGAGATGAAACATTTTATTATTCTGTTCAGTGTTTGTAATTTTCCATCAGGCGTTCAGCCAGTTTTCCTTTCCATTTAAGAGCAGCTGACTTTCAAAGCTCATGCTTTTCAAACCTTTTCAACTAAATGCTCTCCACACACAGACACGCACACACACCTTTATGTCTGTGATTTGCAACGTGCCATTCTCCATCAAGGTCAGTCGAGCTTTATTTCCCTGAAGCTTCTCTCCATCTTTCTCCCATGAAATCTTTACTGAGGCACCGCCGACTACATGGCAGTGTAACTGCGCCGTCACACCGTGAGATGCAGTCTGGTTGGCTGGGCCTTGTCGAATGATGGGTGGGATATGACCTGAAGGACCTGGTGGTTTGGGTGGAAATGAGGCAGATTGTTGTTTTAGGGGTGTCATTTTTTGTCTCAATAGCAAATGTGGAAAAAAACTTAGACAGATGTACAAAAGTCTACAGAAGATATGATTCTAAAGTTGTCAGATATTATGGGGAAAAAGGGTTAAAATACTATAGGTGCTTAGCATGCAGAAAACAATAGACTGCATAAATAGAATTGAAAAAAAAACCCGTAAATCTGTTGTTTACAAGCTGCCTGAGGAAGAACATTATGCTTTAAATGTTTGCTTGTCCAGCATGTGGTCTCTGTGCCTCCATGAGCCTTATTGTTGTGCAGCTACTTTGCTATTAATATGTTTCCCCTCATTAGCTGATAGTATATAACAAGCCTCTTTAAGGCTTAAATATGACTATGTAGATCAAAAGCTTACCTCCCTCCACCTCCAGTAGCGCCTTGTTCAAAACACTTCCTGCTACACTGATAGCCTGGCAGACATAAAAGCCAGAGTCCTCCGGATGAACATCAGTGATGGTCAGCTCTCCGCTCATGGAAACAGAGTAACGACCAGACTGTGATGGTGGCTGGCCGGGGAACAGCAACATCTGCACGCATAAACAAATACAGCAAAATTAAGTTCCTGTTGTGATTCATATACCTAAATTCTGTGTTGATCATATTTACATCAAAGATGTAAATAACGGAGCAAGACATTTTCTGCTCCTTAAGGCCAAAGATGTTATCAGATTGTTTGCAATGTTCAAGCAAATGTCCAAGGAACTAAAAGAAAATTCATTTAGACTATTATAAACAGCAAAAGAAGATGAATGTGTTTCACATTTAGATATTGATTGTGCTTAAAAGAGAAAACTAATTTTGTCCTATCAAAACATCTGCATAAAATGATTTAGGTTAAACAGCCTGCAATATAGTTAAGTTGGACATGCAAACACAAAATGTATCCCAGATTTAATTATTTGCAGCTTTCACATTTGTTTAGAGAACGTTTGGCAACAACTACTAAACATTTGTTGTAGCCATTTCATTGTCTGCATGTAATTTCTGCCCCTGTATAATGCATTAGTAGGAAACTTTAATACAAAAGTAGATTTCAGCTCTTTCAAAAGGTTGTCAGTGCTGTCTTTTCCCTTTTAATCAAGATCTAGCAATTTTAGATGTATGTTGTAGGTCTTTTACTCTCTTACAAGACACCAGGACTTTCCTTGGAAACTAGTTATACTGATATTTTTGATAGATTTGTGGACTTAAAAACCAAAGACAAAAAACAGTCCCACATCATGATAGAACCTCTACTATGTTTAACTGTAGACCAGCTGTGCTCGTCGTCCTCATTAGTGTCATCTGACGCAAGTGAACTATTGCACATTTCCAAAAAGCTCTACCACATCTGACCTTCAGTGGAGGACTGTTCGCAAAATCTTCACAAATATTAGTGTGAACAGTTTTTCTTACCTTTCTTTCATTATCAGTGTTTTCTTTGGCTTTCACCCACAGTCTTAAACAATTCAGTGTGCAATGTGAAGCAGCATGAAACCCCCCACTTTAGAGCGCCCCAGGACAGCCTGAAGCTCTTTAAATGTCCTGCATTGTGAGTTTTTTGCACCATCCACACAGATTTTTGCAGGAATCTCCCACTGAGTTTTTGTTTTGTCAGGCTGGCTATGAAACATTTGAACATTTCTATTAATTAGGATTATTTTCTTTTTTACCATTATGAAAGAAACTGAAGACAAACATCCTCCTTTTTGCAGTAAATCCATAAGTTACATCATTCAAAACATGTGAGAACAAACTTTAGCACAAACAAGTTTGTTTTTATTCATTAGGTGCCTATAATTATGATGAGCATACATTTTATATGTGTGCCTTTTTTATTTCATTTTAGAAGTCTTTGCTGTTGATTTTCAGTAACCTTTAATGTTTTTATTGAAATCTTTTTTTAAAATGTGTCATTTACATATATGTTTTTGAAGATATTCTAAACTCCGTGTTAAATTTTACAGATTCCGACCAGTTTTAAAACTTTGCTGACATCGTATCTCTACATTTACAAGGTAAAAATTGTACTTTTCCAGAATTTTTGTTTCAAAATCAAAATGTGCAAAACAAATAACATTCACATTTAGCCCTGTTTTCTTGACAAAATTGCTTTAAAATGATTAACAACATTTAAACATTTAGTAACAATCAGACTTATTTTTAAAATAAATCTTGATCTACTACTTAATTAATAGACTAACTATTTAATTCTTGTTAGGTGCATTACTTAACATGTTTACATACTCATCCAATGACCAACCAATGAACTCTAAAATATAAAGCTGAAAAGAAAAACTTTTTTAATATACCCTGAAATTGGTTGTTTTGTTGTTCTGAAAGATGATGTCTAATAACAGACGTTGTATAGCTGTCCCATCCTGTTTTTCTGTGACTGACATAGATGTGAATAAGGGGGAAGGGATGCATCAGTCCATTCAGCCATCCATTTCATTCCTCTAAGAGGCTTAGATTTCAGTTGACGGACCAAGGTTATAAGGCTACAGATAATCTTTCAAATACAGCAAAAAAGACCTCTACCAACAACGAGGACATCATGCAGACTGAAGCTTATTCATATCTAAACAGCTACATGAAAACATCTGAAACCACTTCAATTATCCCAGCTGCTAATTGAGTGACATTGTGCTAATAGTTAAGGATAATGTGGACTAAGGCCAGTATTTGTCTCCAGGTTTTCCCTGGAGATGCAGTTTTCAGGACCTGCTTTACTTCCTGCAAGCCTTCCTTTATTCAACTACTTCATTTTTCAACCCCCATCCCCATTAGTGTGCTGTAGAACAAAACAGGAAGGAAATTTCACACCAGCACAATACAGCACCATCTTCCAACTTCTAATCTTACTGCCGTGCCAAACAAAATGTATCTTGAAGTGTGTGGGCAACTTAAAAAAAAAGAAAAAAGTTGTCATGATTAAATAAGACAACACCTGGTCCTTTTCTAGTGAGTCTCTGTCGCCTTTAAAACTAAGCAGGAGAACTTGGCTTATTTATATAACNNNTTTCTTTCTTTTTAATCTTCCACCATCACATGAAGTACAGCTTGAAACTGTGACTCATCATGAGGTTCATTAACATGTAGTGGATTCTGGTAGGACAAAGGACCCAGAAAAAACAAGAGACACACCTGAAAAGCCATGTTCAATCAACAAATGTCACAGTTGGATTTTAAACAGATGACCAGAGGATTAGCTCTCCCTGACAGAGAACACTGTCTGCCCTAAACTATTGTTCTGAATATTAGAGGTTTGAGTCAACTTCATCGAGAAATGGCTCTGAGGAACACTCCTTGCTCACGAATCTGACAGCAGAGACATTCACGATCTGATTAACTCAAACCAAATTGCATTATATCACCTAAAGAATCAACAAACCCCGTTGAAATATTATGGAGGTTGCAAACTATCAGCGTCTCAGACCCCCTTAACAAATTCTTGACAGTTTGCCAGAACTCCCTTCTGCACCCCATTTATTTTAGATGTGCTCATATATGCAGAAAAACAGGGTTTTAAATTCTTATAAATATGAGCTAATGTTCATTTATTGAATCAGACATTCTTTAGAGTATTCCTTACTTTTTATCATACTTTTTAGCTTTGCTATATAATCACTGATTTTTGTTAATTTTGCTTCATCCTGTTTGAATAATTGATTGTTGCTTCTACATGTGCATCACTGCTAATGGGTTAAACAACCTATAATTTACAGATGTGTTTACAAATGTCTAAATTGGGTATTCCAAGATAAGGTAATGAAAAAACAGAAACATTTGTAACATTAATTCAAACACTGATATTCAAATTAATATCAAAGTCGTGTCTGACTTTTTGCCAAAGCTGCAAGACTCCGTCTGACCCAGTGGCTGAAAAGTGTGTTTTCATTATATTTCTTAAGGCATGTTTATTTGTATATCGCAATTCAACGATTCAAAGTGCTGTACAGAGACATTGAAACAACAGAAAATAAGAAGCAAAAATTAAAAAGAAAAGAGAAAGGAAATAAATAACATAATAAAAAACAGTATTTTAAAAATTCAAGCTTAAAAGAAACAGATGCAGATCTGGACTCTAAATAAAAACTACTATAATGCAGCAGAGAACAGGTGGATCTTCAACCTGGATTTGAATAAACTGAGCGTTTCAGCTGATCTGAGGCTTTCTGGGAGTTTGTTCCAAACATGTGGAGCATAGAAGCGCAATGCAGCGTCTCCATCTCTAGTTCTGAGTCTGGAAACTGGATCCAGATGACCTAAGGGCTCTAGTAGGTTCATACTGGGTCAAGAGGTCACTGATGTATTTTGGTCCTAAACCATCAGGAGTTTTATAGACCAGCAGCAGAACTTTCTTGGTCTTAGTAAGGACTTCTGAATAATAGTGAGAGTTCTGAATAAGTTCCATAAGCATGGACTAGTTTTTTCAGGTCCTGCTGTGACATCAGATCTTTTACGCTTGATATATTCTTAACCAAGTTTAGCCTCTGTCATTCTTGTTTATGTTTATTGATTTTGCAACGATGTATGTAACACACCTGCATTGCACATTACTGGGATCTAACCACTCTGCACACATTTATTAATAGTTTATTATTATTTTGGTAATCAGAAAAACAAGAGTTCTTGTCATTTTTCCAGCTCTTGCAGCTAAAGCCACTTTTGATTTTTAAATCACTCTTGTAAAAATCTGCATCCCCCCTTCATCTGGATTCAGGAACGGTCCACTAGACGCAGGCATGAGTGTCATCGCAGTCAAAAAGAGTTTTCTGACGAGGACCGATTTCTTCTGATAAGTTTTGATATGAACATGATTGGTGTCACAAAAAATTTGATGAAAGTAAATTAATCTTCCAATGTTAGTCATTATTCTAGGCCTAGCTCTTAAAAAGCCCATCAAATTTAGTTAGTTGGATTCAGAAATCCTTTCTTCATTGTCTTGAACATTAATTAACACCACAGTTTATTTAATTTATCTTCATTTTACATTTTTACACTTCTTTGTAATACAAACTTTGTTTGAAAAACATTTACATATTTTCTAGTTATGCTTTAAATGTTCATATTTTTTCTTTTGCAGATTATAGAACAGTTAATAAACATATCGTGTGAAAATAATTTGTGGTTGTCTTTGGTTTTCTTGTGTGGTCCTAATGTCAATTTAAACGAGAACCCTAGTAGTGTGTCAGACTAATTTATTTAATGATATAAGCTATATAATTATTCCCTCTATGGGTGGTGCCACAATTATTAATTATTAAATGTGTTAATGCTACAAACAGGAATATAATGTCTTGAATTCCTCCTGAAATATTTAGCATCTGAGGATGTCTCGTGCTTTGCTCCAGTCTCTTACCTGGCTGCCCTCCTTCTGCCAGAAAATGGCAGGTGGAGGGTTTCCTGTGGTGCCACATTGGAACGTGATGCTCCTCCCCTGGGTGGCAATCTGGTCTCGGGGCTTTGCAACAATCTGTGGTGGTACTGGAAGATGAAGGAGAGCATCAACCCTTTCAAAGGCTTACTTTTTTAATTAAAGCACCTGCTTTTTTAAAACTGTTTGTTTCCACAATATAAACAGCCTAATTCCTTGAACTGGTGAGGAATCTCCTTCATTTCTTAGTGCTAACATAACTATATAAACAAGTCATTTATTTAAAGAACTACAGTAGCATCCTGAGTAAAACAAACTTTTATCATGAGATCTAAATAATTTATCTCAAGGACAGGGCCAAAGGTGTTGCCCGAGGGTGCCAACTGGATTTTAGACAATAAAATTAAAAAAAATATCCAGTTCATACAAACATCGATGCAGGTGAACCTTAGCTGTCATGTGCAACTAAATGCAGGAACTAAAGGTCCTTTGAGAACTACCTCCCCTGCCCCACCCCCATGTTATGTAAGCATGACTGCACAGACAGGAACTACTGTTGTAAATTGCTTTGAAAATGGCACACAGAAAGAAGTGGTTTAAACACAGGGGTGAAAAAACAGATGATTTGCAGTATCACAAAACACTAATTAACCCTAAAATAACCACGGCAACAATTAAACATGACACTGGAAACCTGGCTGAGGTAGCTAACACCAGGAATCTAAAGTAAGAAAGTGCTTGTGGGTATCACAAATCATAACGCCAAGTCAGAAAGACACAGCAGTGAACAGCTGCACATTTGGCTGGAGGTGACCACACCATGTCAGTGTCACAATGCCAGCACATTTTATCTGGAAAAGGTGTGACTACATCAATGCCACCACTTTTCTTGATTAGAGTGAAGCATGCAGCACAGTTTTGTTCACTTAGGTAAAAAACATGCATCTGTTATGAAGAGGAAGTTAAAGCCATAGTAGCATCAGATGTAAAGACTTTCTAAATTTATGGGGTTAAAATGCTGAATAAACATTAAAAAGGCTTTTTTTAAATTTTGTTATTACTTGAGTTATTACCACTCAGGTGGTCAGGTGGGTAGTCCAATGACTGGAAGATTGGTAGGTCAAAAAAAAGTGTTGGTGGCAAGTGTCGGCATTGCTGGTGTATGAATGTTCAGGTAGCTGTGGCTACACATGTACAGTAGCTTACCATCATGAAGTCTGAATGTGAAGTGAATGAAAAATGGATCCAATGTAAAATGTTTTGAGAGCCTTGTAAAGCGCTAAATAATACTAATCTATTTATTATTATCTCCATTTCTTTTAATAATAGTGGTTGAAACCTCATTGTTATTGTATTTGTATGTGTCGATATGTGTCCCTTCGATCTAAATTTTTTCTAAAATTTTCCAAACTGATGTGTAAGGTAAGGCAAGCTGATTCATATAACATATTTCATACATAAGGCAAACTTAAAGTGCTGTAAAAAGTATCCTAATGACAATGCCTTTCGTAAGTTATGAAGGTGCTGTTACACTCTAGACCCTGAACCCTCGGAATCCAGAGGGTAATGTTTTATATCTGCACAGATAAAAAAAAAAAGAGTCTATTGATGGGGTAAGAAAGATAAAAGAAACAAAGCTTTTTTAAGTAGTAGAAATACAACTTACTAGTTAAATTCAGTAAATTTGATGCATTGTTGCCTCACAGTAAAGAAGTTTTGGCTTAAAATCTCAGTTGTGGCATTTCTGTGTGGAGGTAGTCTTTTCTCCCAGTATGCCAGATGAGTTCTCTCCAGGTGCTCTAGCTTCCACCGACAGTCCAAAAACATGCATGCTAGTTTATTCTGTAAGTTTAAATTGACAGCAGCCGTGAGTGTGAGTGACCTGTCCGGGGTGGCCTGTCTCAGAAATCCCACCTCT
Organism: Rhadinocentrus ornatus; assembly: GCA_037177495.1. NCBI lineage: Eukaryota > Metazoa > Chordata > Actinopteri > Atheriniformes > Melanotaeniidae > Rhadinocentrus > Rhadinocentrus ornatus. The sequence continues at coordinate 14,925,356 of JBAMHW010000009.1, read as the reverse complement.
TTCCTGATGGATAGTCACAGATATTTACTGTGATATGGCCCTGAACTGGATAAAATGTATGTAAAATAGAATGCAATAAGTTACTCTCCCCAATACTGTTTGCCCAGATCTTGATCAATAAAGCTCTTACTAGTTCTAAAAAAGCAGAATTGAATTTAACCTTCCAAGTTTTTTGATCTGGTACTACAATCTTATTGTTCTCTCATCTTGTGAAGAAATTACCTCCAGGTCACTTGGGAAGAAAAAACAAACAACAACAGAAAAAAAGAACAAGAATCATAGCAGCACAAGCCAGTGTCATCCTGATGACATTTACTGAGTTATTTCGGCAAAGGTCTCTACAGAGCTGCCAATTTCAAGCTCAGGTCAGATCAGTGTGTTATCACGTCATCTGAAGAAGATTTATACTGACCACTGCCTTCTACCCCTAGTCTGAATAATTGGCTCACACTCCACACTCAATGAGGAGCTTTTTCAGCCTGGTCTCATCTTGGCTACAAATCTCTGCGTACACACACACAGACTCGTGTGTATATGTGAGAAGATTTTACTCTGACTTACATCTTGTCAATAACCATTACTCTAACGCCAAGCTTAAAACGGGTCTTCAAAACAGAAACGTGTATAAACAGGTTTGGCACACACAACAACAACAACACATATTTGGCTCAAGAAATGAGAGAACTGAGTCATCTGTGTTGTGTCTTAATATAACATAAAAGTGAAGTGATTATGTTTTTGTGAACTTTCTTCTTCTCAGATGCTGCACCACTTGATGTGTTAGTCACACACATCATTATTTTTCTCTCACTTATTTTATCTTTTACCTCTTTAAGTTGTCCTAAAGAGTTCAGCTGAAGCTGTTTCTAAGTGGAAATATTTAAGGTGACTAATATTGGTAATTTTACAATATATATTTATAAATATATATATAAAACTAGTTACCATAGATACGCAGATGACACACAGATATATATTACAATGTCACCAGGAGATCGAGGTCCTGTAGAGGCTCTTGGTAAATGCATTGAAGAGATTAACGACTGGATGTGCATGAACTTTCTCCAGTTAAACAAAAACAAAACTGAGGTTATGGTCTTTGGAGCGAAAGAGAAACAATTAAGTGTCACCACAGAGCTTCAGTCTATACAACTAAAAACCACCAATCAGGCCAGAAATCTGGGTGTATTGATGGACTCAGACCTTAACTTTGAGAAACACATTAAGTTAATTACAAAATTAGCCTACTATCACCTTAAGAATATATCAAGGGTAAAAGGTCTAATGTCTCAGCTAGACTTGGAAAAACTAGTCCATGCTTTCATCTTAGTCGGCTTGATTATTGTAAAAGTGTCTTCACAGGTCTACCTAAAAAATCAATTAGGCACCTGCAGCTGATTCAGAACTCAGCTGCTCGAGTCCTCACTAAAACCAAGAAAATGGATCACATCAGTCCAGCTCTAAGGTCATTACACTGGCTGCCTGTTAGCCAGAAAAAAGATTTTAAAGTTCTTCTGCTGGTTTATAAAGCTCCTAATGGTTTAGGACCAAAATACATCAGTGACCTCTTGACCCTTTATGATCCTACCAGAACCCTCAGGTCATCTGGATCCAGCTTCTATGCTTCACATGTCTGGAAGAAACTCCTAGAAAGCCTCAGATTAGCTGAAACACTTAGTTTATTTAAATCAAGGTTGAAGACCACACCTGTTTTCAGCTGCATTTCAATAGTTCTTATTAGGAGTTCAGATCTGCAGCTGGTTCTTTTACGCTTTTTTATCTTTATTTTTTATGTAATCAATTTTATCATTTTTAATCTTTGTTTTTCTAATACACTTGTATTTTTTTTTTTTTGCACCTTGCTGTAATGTTTTTATGTTTTTGTGTAAAGCAATTTGAATTGTCTTGTACTTGAAATGTGCTATACAAATAAATATCCCTTGCCTATATATACAGTGAGGAAAATAAGTATTTGAACACCCTGCCATTTTGCAAGTTCTCCCACTTAGAAATCTTCGAGGG
>JBAMHW010000009.1:14887777-14923234 GCA_037177495.1 Rhadinocentrus ornatus | reverse complement strand
TCAACTGCAGACCATAAATAACACTAGTAATACCAGTGAAGTTTTAACATTTTACTAGTTAATAAGTGAACAATTAATTTTTTTTTAAATAGTAAACTGGTAACCTGCAGTTGAAACTGCGCAAAACCAGTCAGAAAATTCCCTTGTTAAATTGAACTAGTGCGACTAGTAACACTAGTGTATCTAGTCACACTAAGTTACGTAGATACTAAGCTGAGCCTGCATCTGAGTATGCATGATTTTGTTCTTTTTAGACTGATTAACTATGTTCAGTCTCTGCCTTTTTCAGCTTACCCTTCTCTTCATTTCTGATTTTAAACCTTGATTCTAAAGTTTTGGAGTTTAGTTTGAGAACTGGTTAAACCTGGCCGACCACGCCTCAGAACCGGTTAAAGAGTTATCCTTTTCAAACTGATTCAAAGCTGGACTCTTTGAGTTTGCCCTTCCATCGCAAACCATTCACTACTCTGCCATCTGCAACACCACCGACCCAGCTACGGTCCGAGACCATCAAGCCGAACTGCCTGATCCGGACCTTTAGACCACTACGTGACGAGCCTTCTGGACTTTGGAGTCTAGCGGGACTCAACCACCTGGAGCCACTCCACAAACGTACCCCAGAGAAGCACCCCAATGGTTGTAAGTTGACTCGATCCAAACAGAACCGGACGAGTCCTGCCTGGATCAACCCTCTGCTTGTCTGACGAAGGATGGTTGGTGTCGGTCCAGTCTGGTTCTTAGTGAAGTAAATTTAGCTTTATAGTTAAACTCCCAGCTTTAGACCGGAGAGATTATTTTTATTTTTTTTAGGATTTAGAAATCCTTTTCAACTCCACAAACATTAGTCTAATCAACACCCCAGGTTAATTAACTTTTGTTCACTTCTTGAAACATTTAATTCGGGAAATAAGATTCTGGTTTGAACATCATATTTGCATTTCACGATGTTGATTTCATTTCCCCGTGCGAACCTATGTACATATTTCTCCCTGACATTTATGCATGATTAGACTAGTAATAAATATTTTATATTTATCCTAAACTGGTCTGGTTTTGTGAATGTCCTTTTTGAATCATGTTATGGGTCAATTTGAATTTAGAATTCACGATCTTATCATCCTGATACTGATTGATAAATGACTGATTTGATTTGACTAGCTTGAATTAATTAATTTATTGAATTAATTAATTTATTGAATTAATTAATTTAGTATTCTAATGGTGTCCACACAGCCATTAGATTGATCTTACAGCTATCTGTGTGGTGATGCCCTGAGGTAATTAATAATTCATAATCTTATGAAATTATTAAAATTAATATTTTCATCCCAAACATTTGTAATGTTTATGACGCAAATCACTACATATATATATATATATATATATATATATATATGTATATATATATATAGATTTTTTTTTTTGGACATCTTCAGGCAACGGCTTTTTCACATAAACTGAAAATCGCTGATAAGAAAACCGTGCCTGCAGTGGGGAGGATTACAATTCTCCATGGACTGAGTATCTGATCAATGCTTATCTGGTGTTTTTCTGTTTGGAAAATATCTGATCAAACCTGTATTTGAACATCACTTCTGAGAGGATGTTTAGTTTCACTGAAAAAATTAGCTATTTACTGGACAAAACGAGTCTCTTTCCTTTTGACAAGTATGAATTCAATTTGTGAGGTTCTGAAAGTTTTTGTATATTAAATTTGCATCCCTTTGCAGTGATAGTGGAACTTTGTTTGAGGAAATAATCCTTATGACGTCACAGTGACATCCTCAGGGTCCTGAATGTAATGTAAACCATCAATTTAAAAAAATGTTCCAAAACAGGGAAGGAAAATAAGGGTAGGGCTGTTTATCATTTACACAGGAAGAAAATAATACAGTTGCAATTTGTGAAATTGATTTGGCACAGAATTTCAGTCTTTCAGTTACCCCAAGAAGGGTCTCACCATATACTTAAATGAGCCCAAGACGTTAGTTTGGTTGAGACTGAGAGCCTTTCTGCTACATTTTGACTGACTTTAAGTGCAAAAGAGAAAAGGATTTACTTCAAATTATCGTGACACACTTCCATGGACACAGATGTGTGTATGAGAGGAGTCTTTAATCTGGTGTACATTAAGTCACTCTGTCTAAAGCTTCCTTAATGCCTGACTGCAGCAACAAGCATGTTGTCAACATGTCAGAACCTAATGGAGAGACTTATTTACGGTATTAAGCACTGACTGTTGCTTTTAAAAACCATTAAGAATACCAGACAGAAAATAGCTTTTTTTGGGGGGGGTTCCTTTAAATTACAGTGCAACATAAATGCTTCCTTTAGATAAGAATTAGATCACCCCGGGAACTTACAGAATGGGCTGACCCGACCGGGTTGATGATAGGGTTTGAAACATAATGGATAAAAGTGGACAATTAATGAAATGGATGAATAAAAAAAGAGAGAGAACACTAAAACTAATGGGTTTGGATTTCATTTACACTGATAAAGGCATTAGGGGATGAAGTCATCTTTGAAAATTTAAACCAAGACACAGAGAATGAGAAAAAAGGGCATAGAGACTAAAGCTGAAGGAGGGGGATATAAAGAGACAGAAAGCGAGAAGAGGGAGTCATGTCTTATTAATATGGTGACTGCTCTCTGGCAGTGAGTTAAAGCACACATCTACCAAACATCTGTCAAATGAAGTAATCCATACGGTTTAACATAAGCTCCTGGCACCACCCCTGAACATGGACTCACACAGATGCTCTGATATAAAAACACGCTAAACATTGGACATCAAGTGGGAACAGGCTTTGTGTGGATGCTGTTGTCATGCGACCTCACTCTGAGTGAACACAGCCTTGGATTGAGAGCTGCTTTATGCATACTTAAGTATGTGTGCATGCTCAGATTCAATATGCATGATATGTTTCTTACCATGGACCTGCAGCATGGCTGAAGCCTCTGTCTTGCCCACGCTGTTCTCAGATGTGCAGGTATACGTGCCTTCATCCTGTTCCTTCACGCGGAACAAACGAAGGTTGTTGCCATTGCGGATTTCAAACCTGGAAATGAAGAAAATGAGATAATTAAAGGCCTAACAGGGCAGCATAGCAAAAAAAAAAAAAAAAGAGAGAGAGAGAGAGAAAATGGAACCAGTTCTGATGCCCATAGTAGAAGCAAATTGTTTTGGACAATGAGGACACCCCAACCAGTCTGCAGCTACACAGACTCATACACACAAAAGTGGGCTGAACCAACATGAAATTTTTCAGCTGTCTATGCTACAGCTACCATTTCTTTTAGATTGGACAACACTTGTCAGCCTTCACGTCTTCCTAGCATCAATGAGCGTCAGCCACCCATGACCTCGACCCAGTTTTTTTTTTGTTTGTTTTTTTTCTCCCCCCTTGTATCACTGGTAGTCACTAACCACTGCAAAGTGGGAAATTGCAAAGTGGGAACACCTAATGAGAGCTGGCACTGGGAAGATGCTGTGACCCAGCCATCTAACCATCACCATTTGAACCTTGTCAAAGACAATGTTTTATACTTTCCCTTTTTTCTGCTTCCAATAAATAAATTTTGCAAGATAAAATGTTTATCCTACATACTGCCAGGCCCAATTCTAAAAACCAATCAATGTTTTTTACTTTCCTGTTTTCAGTCAAAATGTTTTTACTGAGTTTTGCTAAACTAAAGTTTTTTATTAGTCTCCAGTAAGTGGGAACATTTATAATGATGAACCACAGCTTCATCATCACATTACAAAAAGACCACAGCCAGGTTAGACAGAGTATAGCAAGTTGAGAGAGTGTGGAGAAAATTTAGCAGATGGTGCACATTTCTGTAGCAAATTTTAACCTTTTAGGTTTACAATGTGCTTCTCTTTCACATATTCACACAAACACTCACAAAGGGCTTCTTGTCACAAAATTATACTCTGTGAATGCACCTTTTATTCATTTATTCTCTAAGCAGTCACACACTAATGAGCTTGTTTTTAGGTAATGTTGGGGTGTAGTGTCTTGCCCAAGGACACATTTGATATGTAAGGGTGTTGAGAATCATATCATCAATCTCCCAATCTTTGGGAGATGACCACCCTAATGGCTGAGTTATGACAGCAAGGGATCGTCGAGGAATACGCAGTTATGAAAAATACGCTCTGGAGGTGATGGCACAGAAAGTAGGGATGGCATCTGATCTGAAACTGTCCTTTAAACTACTTATTATGTTTTCAAAATGTTTAATTCTTTTATTAGAGACTCCATCAATTAAAAAAAACCCACAAACAATTCAGACGTCAGGACTGCAGTAGGACAGCAGGACAGCATCTGCATCAGTTAACTGATTATTGACTGAATGTTATGTGTATACCATTTATGCAGAATTAACTACATCCAATTTACTTTGCTTAAAACGAGTAGTATAAAGGTTCTTGGGCTCACTGTAAAGGTTGCTATTATATATTAATAATGTATGAAGCTGGTCACTGAGGGTTGTGCCGACTAATGAATCCTCTTTGGTCTTTTCCATGCTGCTATATTAGGCTACATGAATAAAAGAACAGTTACATTACATATGATTTCTGGGTCATAAATGTTAAGAACCCAATATACGACTAAGCTGTATTTCTGATTTAGCTTATTTGTCTCCGTTCTCTCTATCCATTGGTTTGCACTCATGTCCGTCACCCTCACCTCCCACGTGGAAGCTCTCCTTCCTCCCGTCGCCATCGCACAGTTGGAGCAGGATTCCCGTGGACCTCACATGTGAAGTCAACAGTCTCTTCCTCCATGACCACCTGGTTCACTGGTCTCCGTACTAACACAGGACGCTCTGCAGGACAAAGGACAAACCTAATGCTTGTTCACTTTATGTTCCTGGTAGGACTTACATCAAAACTATTTGGTTCTTACCATATACCACCAGCTCTGCAGGATCGCTGTCCCTTTCGCCAACCATGTTTGTGCCTACACAAACATACATGCCAGCATCGCTCTTCTTGGTGTGAGAGATCATCAGTTTGGCTCCTCGTATCTAAAAACAAGCACAGTGACAGCTCAAGGTTATTTTTCCCCTAAATATGGACAATGCTGCACATTTGATGGAAAGTTATAAATTATTGATCATTTAAATAAAAAACACTGTGAGTCACTATAATGTGTCTATAAGTTGTGGAGTGAAATATATATGTACTTGTGGAATAATGTGATGCTTTCAGAGTCATACACACACATACAGAGTCAGTTAAATTCTCAAAAAAGGGTCTACCACTACATCTATAAATCATGTTAATCCTTTATCAGCATGTCATCTACAATGATGCCTTTCAACAATCACAATTGCAGCTCCTAGTTTTACGCGTTAGAGAAAATAACAACAGTGACACAAGAACCAGTAACATTTTCCAGTTCATAGCATGACAAGACGTTTGCTTTGAATTATAGTCTTTTTTATTGTCAATCTAATTCCACATCTCTCCCTCTTGTATAACAGATTTCTCCTTGGATGGTGAATCATGAATGTCGAAAGTAGGAAAATATAAATGTCAATGAAAGAAGTATGAGCCCGAGACTCTGGCACAAACTGATTTTATAACAGGAATAAAAAGACACAAATGCCTACATTTCTCATTTTTTAAAATTTGGACATTATTTATAGTCTAAGGTTACATTTCTGGAAGCAGGGGTGGCTGTGGTCAATGAAAATGGCATTTCAAGGTATTCCTGAGCTCATGCGGTAATATTAGATATAGTGGTATAGTTCCTCATGCAGTGCAGCCTGAGGGCTTCAAGGTCAATGTGCATCTAAGAGTTATAAGAAAATTCTTTTATCTTTTTAAACAGCTAAATATGGCCACAAAGATTTAACATTTTGAACATTTATTTATTTGATTAAAACAATGAGAAATCTAAAATACTGACGTTATACTGCACTAGTTGATATTGTACTTTGCTACTCCATGCATAAACATGCATACTGCGGCAAATATGCTAATTGTGCTAATATGTTTCTAATTTAATCCGTCTATAGTAGGTCTGTGATGTGTACCAATGATGTTTAACAAATGCTAATTCAAGTAAAATCTGCTTTAAGTGTTAAAGTTCAACCTTCAACTTCAACAATTAAAAGAAATATCTAGAATATCACCAGCTGTATTAAATCAAGTATTTTGATAAACTGTCAATGTTAGAAAATTCTACTTTTTCCAACATCTCATGGAAGCTGCAGTATCTGAAAGACTGATTAAAATCATCTTTGTTATAATGAGATAACACATTTAACAGAAATTAGAATTTTTGGAAAACTGTAGTTGTTTTGTGCATCACTTTATGCATTTCTAGAAAGTTTAGTTTATTCTTATTTGGAAACATAGACCCCTCCACCAAACTAAAAAAACCAAAACAGCTTGTAAAGGCGAGGCTTGTAGAGATAAATTGTGATGTCTATTCCCTCCTTATCATGGGGAAGGGAGAATTTATGTTTAACTCACAGAGATGCGCTCTTCTTTGGTGCTGACTCTGACATTGTTGCGTTTCCAGGACACGGTAGGCTCAGGGTGACCACGGGGTGGGACACACTCCAACACTGCAGGCTCACCAGCAGCCACCACCACGTCGCTTGGGGCTTGCCGGAAATCATCTCTCAGAACTAAGAAGAAAAGACATATGAATCTAATTAGTTTGAGAGGCCCTGTCAGTCTGATGCATTTAAAGCAAAGACTGGAAATCAGGCCAACATGCAGCAGCACGACCACATGATCAGTATCATCAAATAAAACACCAATTTTGTCTTGGGAATAAAATTGAGATGGCTTTTTCCTGAGCAAACCATCATTTTGCTGAGGGTTAGCTAAAACAACCTGATTGAGACTGAGTTCATTATTGTGGCTGCATGTGCATGACTGCTCAAATTCTCAGCAACATCCTGTTAGGCTGTGCTTGTTTTAATGTTTTCCCAAGTCTCTGTCTGTCCTGTCAAGCAAACGAATAATGCACATCTTTCAGTCCAACATGGAGTAAACAAATAATATCCCATTCATAATTTAGCCCATGTGTGAGGTAGAGAAAATTGTCCCAGCATTCAAGAAAGGATTGAGTCTCTGATTTAATCTCTATTTTGAAAATATGCAGTGCAGCTCAAATCAGTAATAAATTAGAAATCCTATTCTTGTGTCAGCCTGCAGTTTGTGTTCTTGCCATCCTGTGAATGAGGACAGGATGAAAAGTTTGACACGGTGACCTTCTAATCTTTTGCTGATTGACAGATGAAAGCCTCAGTGAGAACTGTGAACTGAGCCTTCTCAGGTCTCTTTTACAATGGAAACTCATACTTGGATGCTGACAGGCTCACGTTTTCAATCAGACACGCAAAACAGCTTCACCCATGAATTTGGACCACATCCTGTAGCTTAAGCCTGCAGGCTATTTATTTCAACGTGTATTATTATTCCAGACTAATCAATCAAAGCACTCTCCTTTTTCAATTTCATGATTATTTCAGTGATGTCTGGCTGGAACAAAGATAACAGATAACATTACTTTTTTAAATAAATAAATGGAAAGGTGAAAACTGTGCTCATGGCTTGCAGATTTTCTTCTAATAGAACCCAGGACAGACATACTTCCAGTCATTGATTCCAGCTATAAAACACTACTAAAATGTAATTTTTTTTAAAAGGTCCCATATTATGCTAAATTCACTTTCTAAAGGTGTCTTAACAGTCATATGTGTCATATATAGTCATAGCCTGTGTATAAGGCCCCAAAATGAGAAAATTCTGTCACCTCACTCACTTGCTTGCTCCACTTTTTAGCGAACATATGCTCAAATGGGTGAGTCTGAGATCTTTCCCTTTGTGACATCACGAAGGCAAATAATAACTGCCTCGGTAATGGATACTGTCTAATTATTTATACAATATGGGATCTTTAAAGAACAGAAAATTAAAAAAAAAAAGTTAAGTCTAAGTACTGATGAAAGTAAATTTGAATGCAGCATCTTCAAAATTGTAATTCCCTACAAATGTTGGTTTTAGAAGTTGTGTAAATCCATCAAGCACATCTACAGGGGTTACACTGGAATAAGAAAAGGTAACTTGATCATCTATGGTAGGAAATTCCTTTAGCTTGACTGCTGCACAAATGAGGCTCATGGAATTGTAGTTTAAACTGCAGATTTGTAGAAGAAAACAATGCTTCATGCCAGATACAAGCAAACCTCAATGTTTTTAATGGACTTTTAAAGTGATCTTTTTTGTATTTATTTTTATTTTTTTAGTATTACTGGTGCTAAAAATGATTGAAATTCAGAAAAAGACCTTATAGGGGTGCTAGCAACAAAAAAGGAAGGCTTGGCAAAGCTAAACAGAAATATCCAAATTCAGATAGTTCATATGCAAAATAAACCATGTGGAGCTGTGATAGCTACCAGGGCCAGAAAGTGAGTTAAGCAAGAAGGAGAGTTCCGATCTGAGGGCAGCAAAACTAAACTAAGTCCTGCTGAACCTTTCCCACTTCACAGAATATGACACATGTATGAGTTCAAAATATGAACCATCACAAAGTGCTTAGTTTCCTCAAGTCCTAACACTCTTTTGTCACACCAGCAAATGTTGTTTGTTCCTTTATGATCTCTAGAAGGACCACAGTGAGGATGCTGACTCTTTGCTGGGGACCTGAAGCTTTTTTGCCTTGAGAAGTTAAACTGTTTTCTCTGTTTTACCTGCTACCCCCTTCTCTTCACCTGTCTAACCTTTATGTTGTCTCATCTGTTATATTCTCCTCCTCTCCAACTGTTCTTGTCCCTTTCTCTGGATCTGTTCTAAAAAGGCTGCAATCACATGAAAAATCTAATTTACGTTCTCGTTTTTAGGTATGTTGATTACATTAGTTACTAATGTACTTTACTGGTGCTCAGACAAACCAAATATTTCAACACAAATGCATCTATTTTTAAATAGTTCGTCATTCTTTGGGCTATTTTATTTTAATATGTGGGCTTTATTTTGGAGAAGACAGCAAAGACACGACTTTGTCGTCATACAACAAAACTGTTTGGAAGCTCTCCATTAACTAGCAGCATTGACAAATATATATAGGAGATTACATTAGTGGAGACAGTACAGAGTAAACAGATATTTCACAGCAAACATTTGGTACAAACTGTAAATGTTGTATTGGTAGTCTTGAATGTAAAGAGTTCTGTGTGCGGCAGCAGTTTGAGGCAGGGGTGGAGTTGATAAGACAGGCTGGTTTGTTTGCAGTCTTCAGCAGCTAAGGGTGTGTATATATGGTGTGTGCGTCTGTGGTAGTTGGGTTAGATAATTGTTTTTTCATGATTGAAGAAGGGGGAACAGTCTGTGACATGGGTGGGTTGAGTCCTTAATAATGCCGCCAGCCCTCTAATATAGACAGTCAGCACTAACTGTATCCATACTGGGGAGCTGGCTACAGTAACCTCTGCAGCCTTAACTATCTGAGGTAGGTCTCTGTGGTTTTCCGCAGTGCAGGTGGTGCATTACACTGTAACACAGCAGCACACACAAAAGTGAAAGTTCAGAAAAGTATATCAAGGTCCTGTAGAAACTTGCTAAAAGCTGAGAGGGAGTTTGCCTTATTTGAGCTGAAAAGCCTCTTTTAAGCTTCCTTAATAAGGTAGGAAGGTATTAGGGGTTAACGTAAGACCCTCTGTGATGTCAACCCCCAAGAGCTTGATCTTGCTGGCACTTTGGACATCCTCACCATCTACGTGGAGGGATAAAGTGTACGTTTCCTGGTTTTCCTGAAGTCTACCACAACATCCTTTGTTTTGGTGCTGTTCACCAGACACAAGCGCTACCAAATGCTGACCCACCTCTCTGTAGTGTCTTGTCATTATTCTCATTATAGACTAATTCAAGCAAATACCGGAAGTAGACCATTTTTGCGGTGGCACTTGTGTGTCTGTCATAAGTAATTCTGAAGAGAATCGTGTCACTTTCTGCTTAATGCTGCTTATTTCTTAACAATGTCAAGGAAATCTGGGACATGGTTGTTCTTCAGCAGTGATAATACTTCAGTTGTGAAAAATAAAAACTGAATGCGAAGAACACAGACCTTTAAGCTACGAAGATTGCCCCTGTCTAGGGCTTCTCAGTTTACATAGATTCCCTGTGTGAGCAGAAGACAGAGACGTTCGACAGAAGAGGGCCAAGAATATAGTCAGAAAGGATTTTATTCCCAACACTAACAGCACGGTTTCGGTGAAAAGTTGTTAATCCAACACTAAATTCCACGTTTCCACGTTACTGTTAACATACACTTAACATGGCACAACAAGTCATGTTTATTATGATAGTTATTGCTAATGGACTAGGGGACAAGGGGCTGCCCTGCTGCTGAGAGCAAATTACTAATTTGAGAGATAATGTGAAATGTGAAGCGTAGACCTGCCATGCAAGGGGGGAAAAAAACAAAAACATTTGGACATTAATTAATGAAGTGAAATGAATGAAAACTTAAATTCGCATCATACGTTTTATTGTTAGAATGTGACACATGAAATGTATTTGTGTTTTTGTCTATGAATAAGGAAACTGAGCACACAGCAGATCAGAAAAAATGTCTATAAAACCTGATGAAACGCGGAGAGATTCTGCTATTACTTTGGATGAGTAGGTGATGTTGACATTGGACCCTTAAATCAGACCCTTTGGTAACTTTCTTCTCCCCGAGTTTATATAAATAATTTTATTCTAGTTATTAGACGACAGCTATGAAGTTGGTGTAAACACTAGTACATTTTAATCAAGAGCAAGACACGCACAAACTCATTGTTTCACTGCGTGCAGGCAGGGGACGTTCTGAGTCGCTCCTAACTGTCCCACATTGCTACTGCATTTACAGGATTAAATTGGATTTATTAGGCTCATTGGTCTGGAGTGACTGATTATAACTATATGATCTAGCTAGTACACTGACGTATTCCAGTGCTAAGTTGGGAAATAATGTCAAGTGGACTTCTTTAGCTCTGTTTCTCCTTTCTCTATTTTGGTTGTTGTTGTACCCAATGTGTAACCAGTGTTGGGAGTAACGCGCTACAGTAACAATGTTACTTTTTTGGGTAACGAAGTAAAGTAGTGCGTTACACTTAAAATGTTGGTAACGAAATTACTTTTCTGCGTTACTCAAGCCGTGTTTGCCTATGTGTGAAGTTCTCATCTGTTTTAAGTGCTGCGCGCATGCTGCTGCCTGTGTGTGTGCTTGCCTGGGCACGTTGCCTTAGAGATTGATTTGCGTGACGTACCGGATTGTGCGCCAACTAAGGAAAAAGAAAAATGCAGCTGGACTCGGAGATACGGGCTTTTGGTCAGTGACGGTATTCGCATTATTTTCTTGTTTAGAAAAAACATAAGTAAAAACCAGTTTTCAATTTTTGATGTAAACTACAACGGAGCTTAAAACCTAAGCACAAAAATAACTTTATGTTGTATGTGTATGAATCTCAATTAATCCTTAAAGCTGTTGCAAATACTGTAGCTGGTGTTAAACTGCACACATCCTTCTGTATTTATACAGTTCAACAGGTTAACATGACAGCATTGGCTTTTGACCTAAAACATACATAGCGTATCCCACTAAGCTTAAATAAATTCTAATCCAAAGTGACTTTAACAGCTATTTAGAGTCCCAGACGATGCTTACAGACTGCTTTGATATTCATAGCTGTGGTGTCCTAATAAGCTCAGCCAGCTCTGATTGGTTTCCTTCAGCCACCAACCAGCTACTATCCACCACTTGACCATCTTGTGAGAGGGAATTAAGTTTTAAACAAAATTTTTAAGCTTGACAAAAGTTAAGGCAGACTCCTAATGCAGAATGAGTCACCAGCATTTTTAAGTTTGTCCAAGAAATGACTTATTCTAATAGACCACTGAAAATAACACAAATAACTTTTTAAAAATTATTATTCTTTCTGGATAAGGTTCTGAAGTATAAATAATTTATAGGGCAGTACATACTGTTTAAATTAAACAAATTTGATTTTATGGGAACAAAGCAACAAGATACAAAAAAAACCAAAGGATTATTTTATATCTTGATGGAGTTAATGTTTACCAAAAGCCTTTCATTCTTAGCCTCTGAAGAAACTAGAAAAATCTAATGAAAATATGAAGCCTAAACCTTCTTTTAGTCATTTTATTGTCTTTGACCTCAGAACAGTAATGCTCTAAAATGAATCATTTGTTATGTGTCTGAAAAATGGAAAAAAATTAAATAAAACATACTCATGTAGCATCTGTGTTGAAAGAAAGAAAGCAAAAAAATGCCACTCCAAGGAGACAGAAACACATAAGTTGCATCATATCTTAATGGATATCCTCAGTAAATAGCAATAAATATTCCAAAAGTTGGTGAAGCAGCAGACCGTTTTCTCTCAGGTCTAAAAAAAACATCAGTCATCCCATTTACCTTATTAGCCTCCCTCTTCCACTCAGCCTGTGATAGAACTGAACTTTGTTGAAATAAAATGGGAGTTTACCTTCTTTATTGAGTGTGAAAATTGGATTTTCTTCTTTTATAAAAATCCTGTGACATTCGATAAAGAAAAACTGAGAAGCCTCAACAAAATGAAAGCTTTATCTGGTTGCCTGTTTTCAGATTTTCGGCACAGCTGAGGGGCTAATTGAAAGCACTGCATTAATTTGAGGTCTGGTTAGATGGGTGCAAAGAGACCGTTTGCTTCCCAACCATGATGACTGAATTGAAAGTTATTAGCAAATAGCTGACCCATGCCCACATGGATGACCCACTCACACACCTTTAGCATTTGAATCCCAGTGTCAAAAGGCACAGACCTTCTGAAAGTGGGACATTTAAGAGTTGAAACACATGCCAAGAGCAGAGTATATTCCTAACATAACTGCAGTTTTCTTGGAAGCTGTGTTCAAGTTAATGTGATCTTTCTCTGCTCCTGCTTCAAAGTCTGCCACGCTGAACATAGTTGCCCACAGATGTTTGTGTGTGTTGACGGCAACACCATAGAATCGATCAGCCTTTTCAGAAACACAGAGACAAACTCCCCCTCCTTTGGGGGGGCTGCTGACCGCAGGAACTTCTCAGACATAAAAGAACTGGGTTTGCAGAGTAATCTCCTCTTGCTCCAGCCCGTCAACCCTGAGCTCAGACAGGCAACACAGTTTCTGCAGGGCAGCTAAGGTTTAACCCTGACTGCAGAGACAAATCCTCATGTTCCCCCCAGGCACTTCCTGTGAGCTTAAACAATAGCAAAGCAAGCCAAAATGTCTTTCAACACTATTTCTCTGGGTGTTATTCCAAGAGCAACCATTCATTTTCATGACTTTAATATTTCAGGGATATACAGATTAGGAGATTTAATCTCCTCTAGAATATTCATCACTTCATTTCTAAGTGATATTCATCTCTGAAATATAGCATTCAGCTCAGAACCAAAACACACCAGAAAGGCCATCTGTTTGCGTTTTTAAGGAAATAAACATTACAGAGAAAAACCCACAAAGATCTTACAAAAATGCCAAGGTGTTATCTTTGCACTTTGGTTTGCTGCATTGTGAGTTTGCAGCCCAAATGCATCCACTGTAACATTTAAATAAACATGATTGGTTAGGGCCGTGGTTCCCAAACTGGGGGGCCCAGAGCCATGACAGCAAGACTAAATAAAACTTATAGCATGGACAAATTTGTGAAAGTAACAATGGGCAAACAATGATGAATCAAGAGATATCAACTCCCCCAAAAAAACTAAGAGAAGAAAGGATGAAGCATATCTTGCGTCTCTAGGCATGACCAGGTAATGGTCAAGTAATGGTAATGGTCAATGGTGGGTAATGAAGACAGAACACAGTGTGATGTATGCTTCAAAATATTAGCATCTGAGGGTATGAAGCCAAACAAGTGATAACGCTACTCGGGGACTTGTCATCCTGAACACAAAGAAAAGACTGTTGATGACTTTAGAAATAAACTACTCACCTATCATATATAGCAGAGTTGTTTTACTAAAACTTCTTATTGAAACCCCAACTCACCTGAAGTAGTTTGCAGAGTGTTCTGGTTTATAAAATCTCACACTGATTATTCCTTCTGGCACTGACATGGTTTTCACTGTAGAGCAGCCAATAAACTAAAGATTATCTTGTGGCACATTTCTTTGTACGTGTCTTTTTAAGCTTTGGGGTGCATGTGGTACTGGGATTGGGGGGGCTTGACATTATTGTTATCAATGAAAAGGGGGCCCAGCAAAAAAAGTTTGGGAACCAATGGGTTAAGGAGACAAGAAGAGGAAATAAAACATAAAACCATAAGGTGACATTGAGCGTGCGAAGCAGACAGAGGAGACAGTGTAGGCCGGACAGATGTGTGAACAGAGATCAGACTCTACGCGTTCATAGCTGACAGGTGGGAGATTGAACAGACAGTTTTGAGGGCAGTGGAAGTGTACAGTTTTGAGTCTGCAGTAACGCTGCTGCTTTGCTCCAATTGTTCTTTTATTTCATGAGTGGTAAACCCGTTATGGAGGTGGTCTAATCCCATTGCCATGATACTGCCCTGTCATAGTTAATAGAGGCTTTGCTTACAGAGAAGAGTGATTGCTTTAATCCAGCCATTGTCTGATTGTGTTGATGGGAGATGATAAGACACTCCAGGGAAAACAGGCTTCATGATGCAGTTTTAGTTATAAATTCTTCCATGTTCCAAAGTGCGACCACATTTTAGTTATGAACAGTTACTGTGTGAATACAACACTGTGAAATGCATTGCTTGGCCAAAACAAAAGTCACCACCTGGTTTTAACTAAGCAAATGGGTACGACCTTCCATTTTGGATAATTACAGGCAATAATTATGTTAATTATGGGCGAGTTACTTAATCCCAACTGATGCAATGAGTAGCTTCTCATTTCTTAAACAACCAAGTTGATTGAGACATCCCGTGGTCATAGAAAATGTGTTAGTCTGTTTAAGAAGGGTGAAATCATTTACATGCATGCAGAAACTAATAAAATTGGGTTAAGAAATGTTCAACGCATTATAAAAACTGGAAGGATTGTGGGGAACCATCATCTTCTTTGTTAGAAAAACATCTTGAATAATGGCGATTGGTGATCACTTAAAAAAAAGAAAAAATGTGTAGGGAACTCAAGGGATTGGGACTGAACAGCTGTGCAGCCATAAGAAAACCACTAATCGGTGATACTAACTGGAGAAAAAAAACTTCAATGTGCTAAGAAGCATAAGAGCATACAAGATGTATCATCCATCATTCCAGAATGATGGGAGCATCAGGGTAAGAAGAAATATAGATGACTAGAGGCGGCCATTGTGCGTAATGCCTAGTACAAGCCTGTACACTCTGTACAATCTACCTCATTCTTGTGCCCAGAGAATGAGATCTGCTGACTACTCGAATATACTCAAATTGTGAAAGAGTGGTTCAGGGAACATGAGACATCACTTTCACACATAGATTGGCCACTACAGAGTCCAGACCTGAACCCCATTGAGAATCTCTGTGATGTGCTGGAAAAGGTTTCGTGCAATGGTCAGACTTTCCCATCATCAATGCAAGAAAAAATGAACGCTGGATGGAAATGAATCTTATGACCTTGCAGACGCTTATTGAAACAATGCCAAAGTGAATGTGCACAGTAATCAAAGCTAAAGGCGACCTTTTATTGATGGAAATTTTTTTGGTTTGTTTTGTGGCCAGGCAGTGTATTAGTAAACGTTGGCTGTTTTAATAAAAAGTGCCTACCAAATATAACCTTTCTGCACAGCATTTATATACACACTAATCAGCGATGATACATACTTGAACAATTTCATTGTGAAAGGAAAACGCAACTCAGAAGAAGACAGAAAACAAGTTGCATTCAGAACTTTGGTTCCTTCATAATCCCTCATCAGGAGTAAAAGAAACATCTGGCTCTAAAGCCTTTTAAGCAAGTGTTATGTTTTATTTGTCCTACTTTATTCTAATCCTTCCACACCGTGCTGTGTACGCTCTTAGACAGACAGGCATTCACATTTATGATATTGAAATCAGCAACACTACTGTTTATACTACTTCTCCTTCAAAAAAATCCAAGAATGAGAGAATGGATTTCAGTCCGCTCCGACTGCCTCATTATTCTGCTATTACAACAACCAGACAAATCAGCTGGTTATTGGCAGCCCACAGTGAAAAGCACAGAAAGAAAAAGATAGAATAATTACTGCTCCTGGCCTTCCTAAACAATGCAAGCTTCTTAGTATGACATAATCTACAATGGCGGAACAACAGCTGTAAAAAGAACACAATCTCTTTGACTCTGAGGTGAAGCTATCCTGTTTTTGTTTTTTTTAATGCTAACATTAAATTAAATTAACTCTTAAATCTTGTGTATATTATGAGCAAGATTTACAAACGCCTGCTATGGACACATTCTTTTTTAATAGACATACAGTAAGAATCATGATGAATATAGAGTGACAAGCTGCACTTCACAGCACAACAGTTTGCGTCTTATTTTTTTTCATTCATTTATTTATTTTTTTTAAATCATGGACAGCGAGACGTTTATCCTATAATCTCCTGTGATTTCATGATGTAGTGGATCCAGCTAGACACACTGCACTCATAGGTGCTCCACATCTGACAGGCTCAGGTGTGAACTGACCCGCCGCAGTGTTCGGAACAAAACCACGGCGCAGCCGGAATAGAGCACACATGCATCCGGTGGGAACTGGTGGTTACAATCACCACTTCTCTGAGTAGGATACACATGTAAGTACGCAGTAAACAAAGCAGTGCCATAAAATATATAATAAAAGGGAACCGGTGAGAGATCCTTCGGATGGCCAGAGCAGGCAATTCAACCCAAGAGTATAAATCACAGCGGTGTCTCGAAATATTGCAATTTATAATAAACCTCACAAAGGCATGATAAACTGTGTCAAGCATTCCAAGACATTGAGCAGATGTTTTTAGATACAGCAAATCTCCATAATCCAGCATAGACAAGAAAGTTGCAGCAACAACAACACAACTTATTTCTAAAGTAAAAACACAGTTTTAGCTGAAGCTTCTATACAAGATTTTCTACATGCGGCTTGAATGTAAGGGACTCATTAATCCAATTACCCAGGTATTTGTACATGTGAACCACCTCTATTTTATTTCCTTCCTGGGTGGACACTGAAGGAATTATTTGTGGCTTTTTTTCTCACATTGGATAACAACATTAGCTTAGTCTTGTCTGCATTTGGAACAAGCTTGAGGAGACGTAAAGAGTGATGAACAGCAACAAAGGCTTTCTGCAGGGTTTCAATGGTCTGCACAAATGTTAGTAAATAACTGTGTCATTAGCATAAAGGTGAAAATAAGCATCTGACTCATTAAGACTCAGACCATTTATATAAATATAAAAAAAAAATAAAGGAGACCTAAAACAGAACCTTGCAGCACCGCCTTGTGGATGGTAACACATTTAGAACACACCATCATGTTTAATGCACTGGGTCGCAATACTGAGATAATTTGTGAAGCAAGCAACTGCATCCTCCAATAGTCCCAATCCAAAGACTCTAAATTATAAAATATCATGCTCTACAGTATAGAATGCTTTTGACAAATCAATAAAAACTGATGCACAATGTAGTTTCTTGTCTAGTCCAACAATAATGTAATTTGCCACCTTCATCGCAGCGGTGGTTGTATGTTTTTTTCTGTTCAGCCTTTAGTTGAATGTGTACAATAGAAATAGATGGGAAATATGAGAAGAGAAACAATGCCTGTCCTGGACCTGGAACTCTGACCTTGGCCTTCATATTTTTGCAATAACACATCCATATTGTCCATTGTGAAGCATAAACATGTTTATCAAAATTTGTGGAGAAAACACAGAAGTTTTATCTCAATAACAGCCAAATGAAACATCTGGGTTAATTTGGAATTTATTAACTTCACTTGACAAAAGAATGAAACAATTAGCTGCAATAGTTTAAATAGATTTTCAACTTTTTTCTACAAATCATTGTGTTAGAACTAATACAACCTTAAATCTTAAGGAAGAGTAAAGAAAACTTTCAAACATGAAATCTGCGCAGTGGCAGTTTGATGGAATAAATTTATTTCTTGTTACATCCAGAGCAAAAGAAGCAAAAGGGTATAAAGTGTATAAGTCTTAATCATGGAAACCAATACATTACGCACCATTCATTTGAAACAATGAGCAACTAATGTGGATAAAACCAGGTTAGTGTTAGCTCTCCTGCTGCCATCACTGGGCTGGAACAGTTGAACAGATGCATTGGTATTAATTACTGCTCAGTAGGAGTTTTAAGCTCTTCCTCTTCCCACCTGTTGTTTCTCAGACCTCTGCCTCACACACAGCCCAGTCAACACACATTTCTGCAAGACCACCAGCTTAAAACTGGCCTCTTATTAACACTGTGAACCCCCCTCCCACCCACCTCTCTGCCACAGCTAATTGGGTCACTATTTACCCCACAGTCAGCACAACCTCACGAAGGGGAGGGGGAACTCTTAGACCACCACCATGCTGCCTTAGCATATGCCCTGGACTGCTGCAGGCACAGAGATTAGAGCAAAACAGGCACTTATTAATACTGTTACTCACTCGTGCCTGCAGGTGAATCATCCCTTCTTTCATATGACCGTGCTGTAATCTGCTGCAGCACACAATGCTAAATTTAGTTATTGACAATTCAAAAGAGGCAATATGTAAGAATATGCATTTTATCTGCTCCCAGCTTGGATATCAGCATGACTTGCAGATGCTTAAGCCTCCCAGTATACATTATATCTGAGAAGACTGTCCCTATTTTTGGAAATAGCTGCTGATGAGGTCAGCCAGCCACATACACACTCACACAATGCCAGTAAGGAAGCCTCAGCATGGTGGAAGATAAGGCCAAGCTCAAATTGCTATTTTGTGTTTTTAACAAGGACAATTCAACCTTACTAATCTGTTTTTTTCCTTCTCCTAATCAACTCACTGACTAATCCATTTCCATTTCCTTGTGCCAAGGAGCCATGGAGCCCAGAGCTGTGCCACGCTGGCACAATTAGCAGAGAGAGAAGACAATGGCACACAATCTTGCTCTTTCTTGCACACCTCAACAATACTCCTTAGCAACCGACAACAAGGCAACAAAAAAGCTAACATGATGTTGTGACTTTCAGATGATGTGATGATGTTCAAGCTGTCACAATGTTGGAGTTGTGAGCTTTATAAACACTTAATGTGGCTGTGCAAACATAACTGATTGGGGATAGGGCATTTTAGTATTAAATGTAGAAATCAATACATTTTATTGATTAAAGTTTACAAAATGCTGAAGATTTGAGTTTTGAAAAAAAAAAAATCAGGAACTGCAGCTCTACTTTGATGTTTTTTTATACTCAACTTGGTATATTCCCATTAAAATGACTATTTGTAACATGAATGCAGTGAGTAAAACGGCTGCTTTTGAATTGGCTTTCGGTCACACTCGAATAAAAACTTTGAAAATGATTTGTGCATAATAGACCTAGCGCAACTCCTTGTGTGTTGAATCTCATCAACAAAAGTGGAAATTTAGCACATAGTCAGAGAAGTTTAAATAAACTGGATTAATCCTTCAGTATGGAAACCAGAAAACAGACATTGTTTCTCTGAAGTATTATTAGCAAAACACAGAAGTAATCTAAATGGAAAAATCAGAATTTGTCACTCTGGAAGTTACTTTCTATCTGTAAACTCATTCTTTTTACAGCTCTTCAGTTTAATAAATGGTATCTTGTTAACAGCCAAAACAAAGTTAACATGTTCGGGGTTTTTTCTTTTGTTGGATTTGTTAATGGATGAAACAGGAGACTTTCACTCATTTGCTGACTTCAACAGAATGGGTGCGTTGACTTAGGGATACACTAGTTTAACTTCTTCCTCACGTGATATAAATTACTCACTTTTACACAAGTCATAATAGCCTGCAGTACTCAGGATGTTTAGATGACATCAGAAAATTCGATGACTCAGAGGTCAAAGTTTTAAATGCATGCAAACTTGTAAGTTCAACAGAAATAATGATATTAGATTTGACAAAGTTGGACAAATATGCAGATAATGCCAGTAAAAAATTTATCTCACATATAAATTCAGTTTGATCCAGACTGCCCTCTGATACTAAATAAAGCTCAACATTTTATGCTAACCACAGGGGACACAATAAATCTTATTGGTATGAAAAAAAATAAAAAATGTAACAGCAGACTTCCACTCCCACATATGAGGTTTACAGAACTGAATGTTTCTAACTTAATAGACAGCATGGTGGTAATTTTCCATCAGCCACATTACTAGGAAATGATTTTGGTCTGTTATGTAACAGGTTAATACGAAAGAAGCATATCATATCCTAGCATAGCAGAGTTTGGGTATACTTTGGAAAATCCAAAAAATCATTGCATCTTAAATATAAGCATTACCGTGAAAATCTTCTCAAAGTTTAAAATAGCTTTAAAGCTTATTTTAAACCTTAAAGTGTGTTTATATATTTTATCCAAATTGGTGCAAATACATTAAATTAATACATTTTTTATTAATCATGCATTAATATAATTTCAGAGCTCAGTTTTATTTCTTTAATAGCCTACAAGATATTTTTTTTATTTGTAATTAAAAAAAATATTCATAATGAGTGTTTTCCAACTACCTTTCCATACTTCTACTTTGTTTGACAAATAGCCAGCGAATTATGAGAAGCAACAAGTAATAAATGTGATATTTTTAAATATAAAAAACAAACTTTAGTTGTCAATCAATCTCTTGTTGATTAATGTTAAAATGATTGCAAAGGTCTATTTGCAGTCAATATAAATATGCAAATTATTAATTAAAAAAATGAATTTAAATTGAAAATGTACATGAAAAATTATTGATATACAGTACTTTGTTGAGTTTGTTGATACACGCAATGAAATTGCTAATCAACCAATGAAAGGCTACTAACAATGCTGGACTGAACATGTAATCTCATTGTGAGTCACAAGATATCACATAGTAATTATAGACGAAAACATGATAAAATGACACATTTTCTGGTAATAATCAATAACAAAAAGCCTTACCGGCAACCTCCAGTGAAGCGTTCCGACTGATAGCCTCTCCCAGATAGTTGCGGGCCACACAAGTGTAGATGCCTTCGTCTGGTTTGCTCCGGCGTCCATGAACGATGCGCAAGAAGAAGAGGGAGCCGCTGGGCAGGAGCATTCGGTGAGAACGGGGGTCATCCTTGTCTGTCTCCACACGCTCGCCATCTTTATACCACTCTATGCTAGGAGTAGGTCGGCCTTCCGCCTTGCAGTTGAGGGTAGCGGGCTCCCCCTTGGAGACAATCAAATCTGAGGGGTCCTCCACAATCCGAGGAGCACTGTCTTCAAACCGTGCTCGGTACCCTGTGAGCAAGGATGAAGAAAGATGTCACATATCCAGCTGACCACATACCATTCACCCAAACTGATTTGACAGAGGGTAGATAGATACATAGAAGCAAAGTCATTTGAAAGACATAAACATTATCCTTTTTGGTTATTTTTCTTTAAAGTTCGACTGACATTTTTCCAAACCTTTTTTATATATTTGGCATCCAATACCCTGCTGCACACTGAAGGGTATGTCATACTGTTCATAAGCTGTATGGAGAGTGAAATATTTTTCTAATGCCACTACCTGCTCTAAGAATGCAATCACTTATGTGATATCATATTAGCCAATCCCCGTGTCAGTTAGGATTGTTGCAGATATCGAGATGATGGTTTGTGGAAAGCTGAGAATAAGACGGGGTGTTCTTAGGATTTAATAGAGGTAAGACCCAAGTAGAGAGAAAGTGCAAGGCAGAAGGATATAGAT
Organism: Rhadinocentrus ornatus; assembly: GCA_037177495.1. Taxonomy (NCBI): domain Eukaryota; kingdom Metazoa; phylum Chordata; class Actinopteri; order Atheriniformes; family Melanotaeniidae; genus Rhadinocentrus; species Rhadinocentrus ornatus. Next base: position 14,901,316 of record JBAMHW010000009.1, on the reverse strand, counting down.
AACTCCCATATCCATCTCCCTGGGGATCCATTACTATCTTTGCTTGGCTGTGAGGGAAAGGCACATTGCCTCAAGACCAGAGGTAAGCTCTTAGAGGACGACAAAATGTCTCCAACAATGTGTTACAGTCAGAAAAATGAATAATTCAAAATGCTGCTGCTTTTAGGTTGTTCTAAGGAGCAGATGGTCTCTACCTTTTTTTTCTTCTTTTAATAAATAAAAAAGGAAATACAATAGTCACTGTGCCACTGACTGAGCCATTAAAATCTGGACATGATCCAGTCTGCATGAAAATCTACCATTAATACTGCACAGGAGCAGTCAGGAGTAACCTAATGACACACATGATGCTATTACATTATATTTAAACCAGAGGCATCAGGATGAACCAGCATTTTTGCTGTAAGCAGATTAACGTCTTTTCATGAAGTGATTTGATCCATGCAGATGAAGACTAGACATGAGAGCATAAACCTGAGGTAAATAAGTAAAGAGCAGTCTGAGTGCTCACGGCTCACACCCAGGGGTCACAAAGCAGGACAGCTTGAAACACTAATGCAGGATGTGGATGAATACTAATGAATACGAGCCATTAAAATCTATGACGGCACTTTCAGCGCAAACTGGTGTAAAAAAAACAACAACAAAAAAAATAATAATCCTTTAAGATATCATTATGCACTTGCTTTTAGATCATCTTTCATCACATCTGTGTGGTGTATGTGTAACTTCAGCCATATTGATGTATTTGACTGTCCACCAGAAAGAGAGTCTCCACAGCTCAATATTATGTTGAGCTATGTTTATAATGCAAACAAAGATTTCAGGGTCATGTAACTCAGTTACATCACACAGTGGTCCATTCCTCCTCACTGGTAAATTAATGTTATCACATGCAAAGAAATAAAAATAACAATAGTAGCACAGACAGCTGACGTCTTTAAAAAAGTCCTCTAGCAGCTATAAATTACACTCACATACATGTTACATAGTATAAAGATTTTAAAAAAATATATCAGGCTTAAAGTTAAAAAGACCAAATTCTCTGGTTGCTGAAACTGAAGCACTGATACTGAACAACCCATGATTAAAGCTTTGGAAAAAAGATGCATCCAACACTTCCCACAATATAACTAAGCAGCATCTTTTATTAAATTTTCACAGCATGTAAAACACATCGATCCAACAAAGTTACTAACGCCAAGTGAAATGTGGGTCCACAGTATTAAAAGGAATTGGAGATCGTATTTAAAGATAACACCTCACTCATTTAAAGGTAAGATGCTCAGATGTGCAAACAAACCAAAAATGTAAAAAAAAAAGAAAAGAAAAGAGAAGAATAAAGAAACTTCCTTCATGAGGTAGATGCATGCCTACACCTTCATTATTTTGAGCCCACAGAGCTCAGCGTTTTACACTCCAGCAGGCTGAGAGCAAATGAATAAGTTAGAATCGAATATTCTTACAGCTTTTCTAGACTTTCCAAATGTAAGTGAACAAATGAGCCATATTTTCATAGCACAGAGTGACTTCACAGCATTTGAGAAGTGTATTGGGAAATTGCATTTTGGGTCAGCATGAATCATGTAATGAACAGCATTGGGCTGTCATGTCAGTGCCAACCACAGCACAGCCCAGGGCTTCTCCAGAGGGCTTGGTTTTAAATGTATTTGTGCCCACGTGGTCATTCTCTTTAGAAAAAGACCTTACACAGTCATTCAAAACTTTGTGTACTACAGCTGTTTCACAAAGTAAATATGTCTTTGTGCCAGATAAATGTGTGTAAAATTTGCAAAATGCCCCTTCAACGGATTTTTATCCTAGAACTGATTGTACAATAGTCACTTTTACACAGAAATCACAAACCAGAAGCTCAGCACTATGTCTAACTTTGATTAGATTTGGATCATGAGCTGTAGATCATGTTACAAAAAAACCTCCTATTTAGTATTGATGATTTGTTGTACTGTGCTTTAATATAACATTACAAAGTGTTTGCTGAAATACTTGCTACAGAGTCCAACGTAAGACAAAAAGTTTTTATTTTGAGCATATTTAAAAATTTACAAGACTAGGCTGGACTATTTACACAGCTACTAAATGTTGAGCAACACCAACATGTATTTAAGACCAATAATCAGTCTTTTTTTCATCTCTAACTTCTTATCTGCAGGATAATGTCTGCATTGTTGGCTTCTAGATGAAGCGAAAATGTCTGGTAACTTAAGTGTTTGAGAGATTTTTGACAACTCCTTCAAAAAACTGATTTATTTAGGAAATACATTTTAATGTGAGATTTCTTAAATATTTCAAGTCTGTCAACTGACAACGAAAAATGGAAAATAGGTTAAAATTTAAGGTTTAAAAAAATGTTTATAAAAAATATATATACATATCTATATATATATAGATATATATATACAGTATGTGTTTTTTTCTACAGGAAAACTGCCGTGTCTCTGTGGTTACTTCATTATTCCAAGGATCCAATAAAGCCATTAACAAAGACATTATCTATTATCACTAGATAATTTTAAGCCTTTTATCATTTCCATTTACAGCAGCTTTTAAGGCTCTTTGTTTTACATTGCTAAGCTATGTGCGGGCAAATAGTTTTCTGTACAGCATTTTTGTCCAGTGTGGTTGTTTTAAAGTACTTTATAAATAAAACTGATTTGGAAATACTGTGAAGTCCTTGTTGCTTACATTCTGTTTCAAAAGCACAAATACCACCATGACTTCTTTTTTGTGACTCGATTTTATTTGATGAATTGAATGAGATGATAGCTGCCTTCAGAAATATCAAAACCCATGTTAATGCCTCTGGATATGCAGAAACAGTCCAGCTGAGAAATGAAATTGTGTTTGAAACGCTTTCTCTTTATTGATATAGACTTCACTGAAATTCTTAATGAGTCAACAGGCACAACGACTACTTTTGTCACACAACAGGCACAGTAGAGCATCATACTGATGTACTACAGAGAAAATTTTCTTGTTAAAGAACAAGAGGAAGAAAAAGAATAATTACAAACAGCTTCGTGTTGCCTAAGTGACAAGCAACAACCTGCTCCTGTGACAAGTGTGCAATCAGCAAAAAGTCTGAGTTCCTCTGAGTTAGGCAGAAGCACATTTTATTTGTGAAGGAATACTTTCACACTAATGTTTCCCTCATGACAGGAAGATTGTGGTGCACCACTTGAAAATACCTTTTAAGTAAAAAAGAAGCTCAGTCAACCATGTTTGTATCACAGAAAAATAAATGTCACGGGCAGTGATGGTGATCTCTTTGAAGGTATGTCTTTAGTCAGATCATAAACACGGCCCATTAGAGCCAGCAGTGGGTCCTCAGAGATAAATGGTAGCATATGGGAATTTAGAGTGTGACTTGATTTTTGTGAACATTTTAATCTGGGCCATTCAGCTGTGAAATGACTTTCAAATTTACAAGGGATGAACAAGCAGGGAAGGACACTGGATAAACATGGAGTTTCAGAACTATTTACATAACATGAAAAAGATGCTTCAGTAAGTTCTGCTTAACTTCATGGAGGATGTGTGTTCATTTGCAAAATGCACAGCTGTAATATCCTGTATTGTGTCAAATATCAACACTTTGCAATATCCATTATTTTCGGAGTGTAAGTATTATTTTAAATAAGTAAGAGACTAGAGCTCCATCCAACTATTCCTGCTGCCCTGTAAGCAGTAAATAAAATAACATCTGAGCATTTCAGTGAGCATATGCAGCTACAACCCCAGTGCCTCAGTCTTTAAAGATTTTTATCTAATTAGAGTTATCTAGAACCTTGAATTGTGCATTAAAATCATTGTTGGACTCCTGCAGTCATGAAACGCACCTCATCTCTGGGGTATTGTGTCGGGTGAACAACTCCATTACGTTTTTTTTTTTAAATGTATTAACTTCTACAAGCATGAGGAGCAAAACAGAGTTGAGATAAGCTATAACAATGAATGGCAGGTAACCTTGAGCTGTCACACAAAATGGAGGGAGCTTTAAGAACGAGAATGTGCCCGTTCATGCAAGGTTACTGCTCTTTGATGCGCTCTCAAGGCTATCCAATGTACAAACAAATGTGTTAGAGTAAGAGGTGCTTTTCAAAGGAAAAAAACCCAATCATACTCATTTAAACATGGTCAATGTTCTTTTAATATTTGAAAGAAAACGAAGATCTAGCTTTCTACTACTTAATATGGTTTTACATAACTGTAATACTGTCATTACCATTTTAGATGTACACATGGTGTCATTTTCTAGCTCTCTAAACCTATTTAGTGTAATAGAGCACATTCATTAATTATCTGTACTGCTTCATCCATTAAGTGTCACGGGGAAGCTGGAGCCTAACCCAGCATTTAACAGGTGAGAGGCAGGGTACACCCTGGACAGGTCACCAGAGAACCCGGAGAGAACCCACGCGTACACGGGGAGAACATGTATGCTCTAGTTGGGGCATATTTGGGGAAAAAAGTAAATATGATGGAATGTAATCTAATCTAATGTTCTTCATTATCACAATGTATCTATACAGAATGTGAAGAGCACAATTACTTTAAACCTAAACAATGCCTGGCCAAAACAAAACAAAACAAATAAATAAATAAAAAGGCTGCCACCTGGATTTAACTAAGCAAATAGGTAGGAGCCTCTTATTGGATAATTACTGCATGGGCTATTATCTTTCAGCTACAAGTTATTTGACCCAACTAATGCAAAAAGTAACACTTCATTTCTTAAACAATCATGTAAAAAAAATATCTGGTGGTCTTGGAAAAGATGTTAGTCTGTTGAAGAAGGGTCAAATCGATGGCATGCATCGTGCAGAGAAAACATCTAAGGAGATTGTAGAAACTGGTTAAGAGCTGTCCAACGCGAGAGTTTAGTTAACCTAGCAAGCTAAGTTTAATGTGATGACGTATCCCTGATAATCTTTGTGGATTGCTGAAAACAGCACTGACAAGTAGACTGGTGTAAGTTGTTACATTGTCTTGACAAATTTCAAAGTTGTATATTTTTATTTATTTTGTACAACTTTGTATGTTTCTGTTTGACTCAGAGGGTATCATATTGCTATTTTAAATCCTGTGAGAGTGTGTGTGTGTGTGTGTCCTAGCATGCAGGCTGCACACTGAAAAAGTGAGATCATTATTTCTTTTTGTACTTGAAGTTGAGAGAAAGTTCACGAACATATGTTTATTTGGAGATAATTGAGATAATTGTGAAATGTGGGATGTAAGACATGTATTTACTTGTATTTTGTTTTGTTTTCTTCTTTGTTTTGGTTACTACTGTTGTACTGTCTATAGCTACTTGTTTTGGGTCAGGAGCCACACAATATGTGCGTGTGAAGCTGTAAAAAGGCATTCTTTATTCCTTACTTGGTGTTTTATTTACTATTCCTAAACATTCCAACACAAAACTATAAAAAGAAAAATATAGACACACATAAGAATATTTTCTGTGTCCTGTTTCATCCCTCATGACCAGATCACATGTATAATCTTACATGGACATGCAGTAAGAGGATAATTTCACTACAAAACAAGAGGAAGAATATGAAGTATGGTGCACAATGACAGTCTGATTTAACTAAAACAATAAACATAATACACAAAAAATCACAAATATTTAATAAAGAAAGACAAAAAAGCTCTAGTTGAGAAATCCCAGACATAAAAAAAGAAAGAAAAAAAAGTAAAAGTAAACCAAAACCACAGATTATGACACTGAATAGGAAGATTCATAGGAGGTCATAGGTCTGTCCGTTTTCCTCTCTCCTTTTAGTTGTTTTTGTGATCTGCATCAACTCCTGAAGAACCGTTTTAAACATGTTTTATTACTGTTAACAGCTGTTTGCTTAATTACAAAAGTGGTTGAAGTTTTATTTATTGACCAGGTACTTAAACACTAAGCTGAAAATCACTAATAATTCCCAAAGCCAAGACAAGCTGCCTCGTTTTTAATAATCTGTATATTCATCCCTCCATTTGATCAAATCATTACACTTTATCTTTTGATTAGTGGCTCTACTTCATGTGAGAACTTTCATTGCACTTTGTGTTTCTATTAGCTTTACTAGGTGAACATCAGAAGAAACATCTGCTGTGCAGGAGTCTCTGCTTTCTTTTAACAGGGTTAGGAGCTAAAACGGCTTTAGAATAGAGGCTGATTGCTATGAGCTGATTACGTGTTTAATGATTAGATAAACAATTTTGATAATTAAATCTGATCTGTGAGAATTTTCTAATTTATTCACAAAAGAAATAAAGAGAGACAGCATAGTAAAAAAACAAACAAAAAAAAAAAAAAGGCCATTAGTGCCACACGCAGCTCTGATAGACAAGTTATTGCATTGGTCCTAATTGCAAACTGACACACACCCACATGTTTGCTCATGGCGCTTCCTCATTTCTGCCTCATTGAACACACGGCGTAAGCTGGGAAAGAGCTGTGAGCGAGATCACGCTCACGTTTAAAAAACCCTGTTGATTCAGGTCATATCTGGCATTTCTTGGCTCCTAGCTGTGGCATTATATAACTGGGATGGGGGACTCTGAGGGAGGCTTTCATTAATTAGTATTTACAATTATTAACATTACATCCTCTCCAGGGGCAGAACTGTACTGTCACGCCGATGTATCAAAACGCTCAAGCCGTAGAGGAGACGTCCTGTTTTGCTTCAGATCCCTAAGCTTTGTAGTGACTGCCAAGCTCAGAGTTAAACAGATGCAAGATCTTGGACTTGTCTAAGCTCATGGCTTCGTATCTGTCAGAAAACAACAATAATAAAAAAAAGAAAAAGAAAACAACAACCTGGAGGAACTTGGAGAGTAACATGCAAGGTAAAGCGAGCAGGAGAAGAAGGCTGGCAGCTTGCCTGTGGGGCTGGTGGCTGTCTGCTGAGATTTTCTTGTGCTTTTTTAAATTTCTCTTCATTTACATACTTGAATAAGCCAAAAACATTCAAGGTTTTTGTGACATTGCCAAGTAATTGCTAACGTGCCACAGCAAACTTTATTTTAAAACAGAAAAATCAGGTTTATTTTATGTAGTATAAATCTGAGAATTATGAGCTCCGGTAGTTCAATAGATCGGTCCTCCTCCTCCATCATCTAATCTCTAAATGAAGTTATCAGCCAATGCAGAAGAAATGGAACATCATCAACATCTGGCAACATAACTCAAGGCTGTGGCACATTAAATGACTAACCAGCTTCTGCAGCGATTTCATCATCCAAAGTTGTTTCATCAAGCAGGACTGTGGGAGGCTTTAGTTAGCCTTCACCCCCATGTGTCACAAAGTAATGACCAAAGGGACAGATTGGACACAAATCACCAGCTAAGGTTTGTTTTTACCATCCAATAATTGCACACCACAGAAGCTGAGTCCAAATACAGCTCAAGATAACTCAAATTTCAATGAGATATCTGAGTCGATTAAGATTTGTTTTGTGTGTGTGAAAGAGCTGAGCTTCTGTAAAGGAGACTGTTGTTGATTTCCTCACAATCACACAGAGGTTTGAGTAGACACTGAAGACACCTTCTGCACATATCTCAAAGGCCACAGAGAAACCTATTGACTAAAAGTCAACATAAACAAAGCCTATCGACCTGCAACTGTCATATTTCTATGGAATATCTGTGTGTGTCTCAAATCAGCTCCGGCAGAGGTCTTCAGATTTGTTTGAATCCTCCTGTCTTCGGTACTTTGATGGAAATTACACACATTACTGCTAGAAATGTGCATAATGACAGGTGAGTTTGACAGAAGATACCCTCTCCAGGTTATTGGATGAAGATAAGCGATACGGATGTGGAGAAGTGCCTTTGATGTTGAGAAAGTTTATATCTGACAAAGATGAAAAATGTTGCCACACATAACCTGCTGTGTTTATAAGTATCAACTGTTAGTTGCTTATTTTACATAAAGTTGCATGACTAATAACAATAATAATCCAAATTATGCCAGGCAAAAATAAAAAACTAAAAAAATATGTTTACAGTACATTGGATTCATTAGGAGTCAAATGACCAAATTTGTGTCTAATCACAGAAAATAAAAAGTTTGTACTCATGCATGAGCCAGAAATGTACTTCCATTATTGGCCACAAATACCCTAAATAGTCACTTGCATTTAATAGCATTGCTTGCACAACAACTAAAGACATGGCAATGGATGCTAAAGTTAAGCAGAAGAACAACTTTAATCAAAGTGAAGCTGACACCCTCATCAGTGAAGCAGAGAAAATTAATTCTGTTTTTTTTTTTTTTGTTGGTCTCAGCTCTGGAATCAGGACCAGAATAAAATTAAACACTGCTGAAAGGAAAACAGTGTCAGAAGTGATCAGATCTGCAAGTTCAGAGCAAAGATCCCTGCAGTTAAAAAAGAGGAAGACAAAATAGGAGGCAAAAATATGTATCAGCTCACACAAGAAAAACATCAATGTCACAGGTGAAGGATTAGAAATTCCTTCCTGCAATAGACAAACATGTAACTCTAACCTGCTTTTTCATGTCCAAACACAATCTTCAAGATAATGTTGATAACTAGCTTGTGAGCATAATGGAGAGCTGGATAATGAAGGAATTTATGGAGACTAAAAGAAAGCTGAAATGGTCATTTGCTATTATAACTGTAAATATGCATGCAGTAGCAATCAGTTACTATAACTCTCTGATTAAAGTGAATACCCTAGAAAGAGTACTGTTGCCAGAGGATAGCGGCATCAGATACATTGCTGTGGGTTGTATGCCAATAGAAGAAGCTTTCCTAACTAGAAACTAGAGCTCTGACCTTGAGCATCTCTCTGAATATCGGGGATATTATATCCTATCTGGGTAGATGCCAGTCAGTCAAATTAGTTTATTTGCGTATTTCAGATCATTGATAAAAGCATGTCTTCATCTCAGTCCTTTCTTTTTTTTCTTCTTCTTCTTCTTAGTCTTCCTTTCAAGTTAAGTGATATTGTTTTCCCAGCAAAAAATACTATTGTTTTGTGATGTATTATTAATTGTTGTTTAATTGTGGTACTTTTATCCTGTGAAGCACTTCAATAACCCTCAGCTACCTGGAATACTGCTTAAAGAATTATTCGCCAAAGTCAGCCCAAACTAAAATTTTAAATGGCCTTTGGTTCTTTTCCCAGACATATGTCATTTTTTCACTGCTGGAGAAACCTAATTTAGCCCCCTTATTGTTGAGTAACTACAGAGTAATCTCTAAATCTGAAGAAAATCATCTATGTACTATTTAGATCATTTATGAATGAACAACTTTTGATCTGGTTTTCGGGCACATTATAGCATAGTTTACAGCACTTAGTTAGGTGACCAATTGCCTACTACTGAGTGCAGATAGAAGAGATTGGGTAATTTTATTTTTCTTGGATTTATGTCCTGCTTTGATACTACCTATCATAACATTCTCCCCTGTTGTTTGGCATGCTGGACTGGAATGCAGCTCTTAGCTTATTAAAGTCATATCTCTCTAACAGATCCTTTTCGTAAATTTGCCTCCTCAACAGCTAAGCTGACTTGTGGCATACCACAGGGCTCAGCCCTTGGCCTCCCTTTGTTCTCTATTTGCATGCCACCTTTTGGTCAGGTTATTCCAGACTATTGTGTAAATGGATAATTTTATGGTTTTTATGCTAATGACATTTAGGTGAACATGCCAGTAAAGCCCACAGATTCCAGCTTCCATTTGAATCTCAAAGCTCGCCTGTCTATTTTAAATCCTGGATGGCCCCAAAATTCCAAAAATTCAATAACAATAAGTCAGATGTCATTTTGTTTGCTTCCCCAAAATTCTGTTTGTTACAGAGCATATAAAAAAACCTGGAAATTTCTTTCAACTTCTAACCATCACATAAATTGATTGGAATGGCTCTGTGATGGATTTCTATAGAGATTTAAAAAATCTTTCTGCTCACCTTAAAGCCTTAAGTGGCCTTTTTCCCAAATAAATACACCTCAGACTTATTTTCCTTGTATGTGCCCTCCTGACCACAGAGATCCACAGATGGTGCCCTGCTAACAAATTCCAGGTCCCATATGTGACAAAGAGAGATTGGGCTTCTTTCCATTAGAGCCCTTAAAAATGGAGCTCTTTGTCCACTGAACTCAGGGACACTACATCTCTAACTACCTTCAAATCCTACCTTGAAAGTTTCCTCTTTAAGAAAGCCTTTGGTAATGTCAAATATGTATCCATCTGATCTAACTCACATTGTAATTCTTGAAAAGCACTTTGCTGAATAAACTTTTCTGCAAACATTTCTCTAGCATTGTTTTACTTACAAAATGATATAGGAAACATCAGAAACGTCAGTCTTGACAGGTCAGCTCTAACTTAAAGAAAATGTCCCTTTTTACCTAACTTTGCAATTATTGGAGGCTTGATACTTGGTTCGGACACATCGACCCATTCATTTTGAATTATTAACTGTGCCCAAACTTTTGACTGTGACTGTAAGTATGTAGCATAACAGGAATGTATGTGGAAGTCAGTTGTCCTCAGTGCATCCATGCTACAAACTCTAATTTCAGAGATGCATTAGAAATTAAAGCACCAGCTGGATGTAAATCATGCAACAAAATGTGGAATCCTTGTTTAGCATTGCTCTATAGAACATCTAGTGGTCACGAATGAAATTACCTTTTAGACATTATGAATGTTGTATAAATTATGTATTTGTGTAAAACGGTTCATAACAGCCAATGTACTTTTTTTAAATACCTTATTATTGGCCTAAAAATGTTAAATAAAAAAAAAAAAAAGAAAAGAAAAAAAAGTGGTTTGGTGAAACAAATGTTTTCTAAGAAATGCTAGAAAGAATTTCTTAAGATTCAATTTCTTAATAGAGTTTCCCTTAAAACTAAAATAGACTATTCAGTCTTCTGTGAATAATAATAATAATAATAATAATAATAATAATAATAATGAAAAGGTCTCTCTAATGATATTTTTTCTGAGCCCTGATTTACCTTGTGATTAGGATTAGGGCTTTGAATTTTAAGCTCTTATTAAAGCAGTGTTTAAAATAAATAATCTCTCTGTGAAAGGGATTCAAAAGCATTTTATAATTATCTGTTCATCTCCACAACCAAGGGCGGGTGTGTACAAAAAGAGTTAATGTCTGCTTAAAAAGTGAGTTTTTTATTTTTATTTGTTTGTTTTTGTTGTGGGTTTTTTTTGTAAACACGGGAGCCTCGGGGTCCCTGTGAGGCCATCTCGGGGCACAGGAGGACACAGAAAATATAAATCTCCGTGGCATTCACCCGTGGTATTTCAATATCATACAAATAAATGCGCATGTGACATTTTCCCTTTATAATTAATTTTTGTTTGGATGATGCGCTCAGTTGCCACAGATGTCAGAGAAACGTGTTAAAAAGGCAGCTAAACACAACATTTGCATTCATCTGGAAGGACATAAAACACGATAAGACATGTCAGCTAAAGCATACCTCGCCATATGGGCTGCGAATGTGAATAGTAGCGTGTGTGACAGAAAGAAATAAGAAAAGTGCCATTTTTGCTCAATATAATACAAATAAAATGTTTTACCTGAGACGAAGGTGAGGAATGAAGCAATCACAAGTAGGAAATCTCCAAAGTTCATCTCCACACTCTACGGTTGCAAAACCCGGAGTCTGCAACCTCTTGACGGTCCACTCAGCGTGAATTTACAACTTAAACCGAAACTCCAGTCATTGAACCGAGCGCAGATTTGACTGAAAACGAAGCAAACTGAACAAAACTGGAGATCGAGCCTCAGCTGGAACACCTCAAGCAAGTATAATAGCCCCGAAAAAACTTTGATGTCACTCCCAGGAAGCCATGTCATCATCAGGATCAGCAGCAGCAGCACCGCCCCGGAGGAATCTAATAATTAAACTCAGCAGCATCACTTCTTTGCTCCCGCATGGTCTCACACACGCGCGCGCACTGGATTCTATTTAGGGTACCCCGCTGCCGTCACCGACAACACAAAAATGAGACTTAACCATATGTAGCCCAGTCATAAACGATGGCACGGTTCGCATCTTTTTGATGCTCTTGAGTTGCAGGTTGGTGCGTGAGTTTGAGCGCAAATGAAGCACTGCACATGCAGAGAGGAGCAGCGCTCTCCCAGCTATCCGCAACAAATCCTCCCCAACCTCCGGGAGTCAGAGTTTTAAAGAGACAGAAACAATAACAGAGCAGTTGATCTTTGAGTTGAATAAACTTGAAGAACGACGAATTTCCTTTCATAATTTCTGGGTTTGTTATCATTTAAACACACAAATATCTGATTTATCTTAAAGTTGTCAGACGGAAAATATATTTGGATGAAATAAGAGATATACCTAAAGAAAACCGTAAAGAATGATCCTTGCGGGTATATTTCAGTTCCAGGTTCAGTTTGATAACAAGAAAAGAATCATAAAAGGCTGAAAATGAGAGTGGATTTTTATCCTAAAAAATAAATCAGAAATTTCTTAAAATCAGGCAACTTCAAGAGAAATGTGTGTTGAGACTCATAAAAGCCCCAAAGATTTTTAATTAGTTGGTAAAATGTTGAATTTTGGGGTTACAATTATACTTTAAGCTGGAGATGAAGGCCATGTTGTAGAAAATCATTTTCCATTATCTCTCATTCTCTTATTTTTTAATTGACAAGATTGAAGAAAATAACTAATTCCCATGAAGTGAAAGCACTACATGTCATCCATCAAATACCTTACCTAAATATTTTTTGACACTGCCATGAAATTAGCACTAACACTTGACAAAAGTACACTGGTTGTTAAAAGGGGCTGGTGGTAGATATGTCAACCAAAAAATCCAAGCTCAACTTTAGTGTGACCCATTTTTTCCACTTTTATTCATCTTAAAACTGAAATTTGATTAATTTTTTTCTGTTGCTGTTTGTTTCAGTCATTGTTCAGTTTGGTTTAGCCTGTAAAGCTGATTTGACTTGGAAACAACTTGCTTGAGGACAGGAAAATATCACAACAGATGTTAAACGACAATAACATAATGCATAAAAATCTGCTTATTCCGGCCTAATGGATGTCAAGATAAGCATCCTCATCTTTTTAGGATAGAAATGTGCAGAGGGCACAAAGCCTTCCCCTGAATAGTCTTACTTTTGACATCATGCTGGATGTCCATCAGCACAAATAACTATTAGTGTGTTTTTAATAGTTCACATTTTTCTATGAAACTAGTTGGGCAGTTTTTTAAACAAAACAAACAAGAGTAAAACAAGAGTAAGTAAACAAGACGATCATGGATCGTTCAGCTTGCCAGCTAACATTGAAATGGAGGACCACCTATACTCTTTGCACCCGAGACGGAGGAAAAAATAGCCAAGACAAGAAAAAGAAATAATAACTGGGAGAAAATAAGAGTGTACATCGGGGGAGTTTTTACCAGATGGAGGCAGCTGATTAGGAGAGGGACTTCAAAGCTAATGCGGAGGTTGCAGCTTTCTGCTGGATAGGTGAGTTAATGCAATCTAACAGTGAA
>JBAMHW010000009.1:14818398-14833299 GCA_037177495.1 Rhadinocentrus ornatus | reverse complement strand
CTATGAGTGTTATAAAATTAACACTGTTATGTTCCATCTGCTTCCCTTTGCTAATCTGACTGTTACTGTTGCTTCCATGAGTCACAGGATTCCTGTGGGAGTCAATTTTTCTATTAATCACACGATTGAGACGGTACAGGATAAAAAGTTAACGGGAGCAGACGGGGGGGGGGGGAAGACAGGCACCACCATTTTGTAGTTTTTGCTTAATAAACCTACACTGTAACCAAGTTTAAAAAAAAAAAGAACTACACTACCCAGAAGCCAACACTGCTTTCAGCCCGCTGTTTCCCAACCGGAATTGAAATAAGAAAAGGAATAGAGTTTGCAATGGAGTGAAAATCCACTACCGTGTCACCCTCTGTTTTGTATTGAACCTGGAGTCTCACTGTGAACTGCCTGACCGGGAACTTTTTCTACTCTGTATCTTATAAGATGCAGGCTGGACAGCTTTCTGATTCAGCCACCCAACCAGTCCAATTCAGGGTTGAGGGGAAGCCAGTCCGATCTTGTGAATTGTAAAATGTGTTTGTAAAAAATCTTGTGGATTATTGTGAAATTCCCTCTGTCTTGTCTCAGTGTCACTTCCTTTGTGTAGTTGACTTGGTTCCTGTTTTATTTTAAAGTTAAGTTAAAGTTTCTGTTGGTACTTTATAGACCTCTTAAACCTTTTTTTTTAACAAGTCGTTACTCTTGAGTGCTGTATTTAAACCTGCACAAAATGAGTCAAAGTAAGTCTTATGTCTTTCTGCCATGTATGTGGCAAAATTTTGGTTGGTTCCATCAAATCTCACTCGAAGGATTATTGAAAAGTTGACAGCTCTGCTACCTTTGTTTGAAGTTCACATATCTCTGAAGCTTTGTTTGGTCCACTCAAAAACTGAAGTCTGAGGGAAAAAAAAAAAAAAAAGTCAGTTTGTGGTCTGAGGGCATGTTTTAACATTTTCTTAGCAAACAACGTGGTGTAGTAAACGTTGCCAAGCAACCAATTCTATAGTCAGGGATGTCCAGGAGCATTAGTTAGGTGGAAAAAGTGTCCTTCCAACAAATACCCCTAATAAAACCACATGTTGCTTTGGTTTCTGTCTGAATAAGCTCAGAATACAAAAACATGATCGTAAACATGTCACGAATGGTGAAGGTGGTGAGGACCCAAATGCAGGCAGTCAAGGACACGAGGCAGAATCGTGCAGGTGACTAGGTTTATTTTAACAAAAACTCAGGCCAAGGAGCCACACGCAACAGGGATAAACCAAATAAGGATCTGACAAACACAACTGGAAACCAAGGGACATATATACACTGGGAAACTAATTGAGAACAGGTGAAGTGAATCAAAATCAAACCAGGTTAGCTAATGAGCCAGGGACAGAACACACAAGGGAAAACTGAACTAAACATGACAAAACCAAAAACCCAAACCCTGGTCTAAACACAAACTAAACCTGACGAAAAACTAGAAATATAACCAAAATCATGACAGAACTAAAAAAAACACAAAAACTCAAAAATAAAACCGTAAAACCTGACAAAAACATGTCAATAGAAAATTACGTCATTGTAATAGAAAAAAATGCCTCAAGATAAACTTTTGGTAGCAATTAATCTCTTATCTCTCTATACTTAACTATAGCAGACGACAGAGGAGTAACAAGAAAACCTCATTAAATAGTTTCACCTATTTTGAACAGTGTAACACTAATTTGAAGTATATGTTTGTTTCTGCTTTTATGCAAGAGAACAAAGACAATCATGCTGATTATATAACATGAAAATAATTTGGACTATATTAATATGTTAGTTAGGGTCATACAGTAAAAATGCGGGAAGTGCTCATGACATGGGCAATGAAAAGAAAGCCTCCAAAACAGCCTGAAAAGACAAGCAGACTAAAATGTTAAATGTGTTTTGTAATTTTTTTTTTTTTTTTTTTTTCACTTTGTGTGGCGCTTGCTTTAGGAATTTATAAGTTTTAGCCATCCTGTTCTGGTCTTTCTCTGCTCTGCAGCCCAGATTATGACTGTCTCAAAGTAATAAAGTTTCTTTACCTTCTCTCTGACAGTTTCATGTCACCCAACTTTATTTCAAACTTCAGTTCTAAACCGAATGCAAAGCATGATTTATTTTGATTAAAATTTTTTCAAAAACATGGTCTCACATTGTCTTGGTGCATTGTAATTGAATGTTGCCATAGTTAAAAATTCATCATTAGGGCCATAGTGCTAAAGTTGCAGACACATTTGTATCTTTGTTTCACCCCTTTAGATGTTGAATAAAAGACATTTTTGTTGTTTTTAAAGTAACTCCATTAGTACACCACTTTAATGTATAATATGAATAATTCTGAGAAGCTTAATGAGATTTTTGGGCATTAAACATGCAAACCTATGAACCTACAGAGCAGGTCTGGACTGAAGTGACAACGTCATACCTTAACTTGGTTTCAAGAAGTCTGTTAACCGATTCAAATGGCTTATATGCTGTTTAATTTTCTTATCCTGGTTAATGTTAAAGAAGATCAAGATTTTTATACTAAATAAATACTAAAGTTACTACTTTCTGATTTTTTTGTTCAATTTAAACTGTACTATTTCCATAAATTTTCTGAGCAATGTCTGCCATTCCATTCCATATCTGATATATATATTATTTGATTGCAATGTTAAAAAAATGTTCCTGAGAGAGTAAAACCATGTAGCTTGGCAGTTAGAACCAGAGGGAGATGATGGCATTTTGGAATCATGCGTGTGAGGATAATCAATTTGAAAACAATCAAAAGTTTTGAGGGATTAAAGTCACTTTGATGAGATAGCACACTCAAAATGGTTTAAAATAGCTGTAGTGATTACACTAATGTAATCCAATTTAAAGGAGCTTTCCCCAAATATTTATTATTGAAGGACCATCTGCTTGAAGCCTGTAGGGCCACTCCAATAGCAGTTTTACACCAACAAAGCTTTTTTGTTGGCCTACATTCCTGTCGATCCTGTCAGGATCCTGTCCACAATGTCAGGAAACAACCTAGTTTTCTATATTTATATATATACATATGCATGTAGATAGTTCTTTTTTTGTTGTTGTTGTTGTTTTTTGTAACTTTTACCCATGTTTTCCATGAACAAATCTAGAATAAAATCATTTTAAAATTAGTTTCTGGCAAAATTTTGTTCTAACATTATTCTAAAGGTCAACCAGGTTCTGTAATGAGCTACAATGATGAGCGGTTATGACTGTTATGACGGTTATGCTGAAGGAATCTGATGCTTTAATAATTCATGTTTTTGTTGTTCTTTCTTGCATGTGTCAGCATTTATTGGGTCATTTTAAGACTTTACCAACACCATTCTGAAACAGCTCAGTACCTCCAAAACACTCTGTGGAGCTCAAAATTCCCATATTCACTTATAGCAGCTATGATCTTTGTTTTTAATTAATCATGTAGCATGGGAGAGAGGATATCAGATAACAAAAATCTGTCCACTGCTGCAAATGTTTTCATGCTTATTGTAGTTACTTAGATCCATTTAATCTTTACTGGATTGGCTAAAAAACTGATAGAGCCAAGAGCAAGACAGCATATGGTGTGATGTCCTGATCAAAATCCTAACACTGAAGTATTTCAATGAGCCATGAAGTCAAAGGTCTTCTACTTTAATCTAAATTGTTAATAAAAAAGATTTTGAACACATTTCCTTGTGTTCTGATACATGTTCTTGCTTTTGTGCTTTATTGAATAAATAAATAAATATTAAGGATTGTAAAGATAGTAAGGATATAGGATAAACCAAGGGTCTGCATCCTTTACAATCCAAAGAGCCATTTTCCCTCAGCCCAGCTAAAAACATCTTGTTTAGAGCCGCGAATGTCATGAGATCTTGGGAATAAAAGACAACTTATAATTTTTTATGAATATCTACTATAGGAAATTTATTGTCATTTTTGAAGAACCACATTTTTATTTATATTTTCGACGTAAAATAAAGAAAAACATATACTTTTGCAAAAAAGAAGATAGAAAGACTTTCTTCTATGGAATGTAGATATTTGTGGAAAATTATGTTTTAAAAAAGCCTATAGTTCCAACCTAATGACAAGAAAAATAGATTAAAAAAACGACATTATGATGTGGAAATCCAATGCAATTATTACATGAAATAAAAAAAAAATTGAATGTGCATTTGGTATTATATCTATATTTTAAAACATTTGTTAGTTCTTTAGCATTTTTAGCCATGTATTAAGAGCCATTGTGGAAAGTCCAGAGAGCCATTTGCGGCTCCAGACCCCTGGGATAAACAGATCAACAGATGTGTCTACATGTACAAGACAACATGACAAGATTATTTTCTGTGTTTGAACCCAGAGAAAACTGATGTCATTACTGTAGGTCCCACTTCAGTTGGATGTATCAGTGGAGGAGATGAGGTGGAATATCGAGCTGCTGTGGACTCCTAAGTCACATGGTGTGAGCAGAATCATCTGCAGCTTAATGTGACAAAGACTAAGGACGTGATTGTGGATTTTAGGAGATCCAAAACACCAGCAACACCTGTTTCAATTCAGGGCGTCAATGTGGAAGTGGTGAAGAATTACAAATCCTTTGGAGTGCATATTGACAATAAAGTGGATTGGGTTAAGAACACTACTGCACTTTACAAGAAGGGCCCGAGCCGTCTCTGTTATTTAAGGCGGCTATGGTCGTTTAACATCTGCCAAATACTGATTTGGATGTTTAATGAGTCTGTTGTGACCAGTGCTGTCCTCTATGCTGTTGCATGCTGGGGCAGCAGGCTGAGGGTAGCAGACACAAACAAACTGAACAAACTGATCCACAAAGCCAGTAACATTGTGGGGATGGAGCTGGACTCTCTAACGGTGTGTCAGAGATGAGAATGTTGTCCATAATAAAGACTATACTGAACAATACCTCCCACCTGCTTCACAACCTGCTAATCAGTCACAGGAGTACATTCAGTGAGAGACTGATATCACCTAAATGCTCCACTGAATGACACAGGAAATCATTCCTACCTGTCATCAAACTGTACAACATATAGCAAGAACATCCACTGTTATACATTTACACTTTGCACGACATTTACATTTTACTGTTTATCATATTGATAATACTGTACATTACATTACTCACTGGCAGGATTTGTCCTGTATCTGTTTATATAGATATTGTAACTAATTTGTAATTTTATTCTTGTAATTATTAATGTGATTTGTCTTTATCTTATCCTTTCTTTATTTGGTACGGAGCGACTGTGTGCACACAATTTCCTCCAGGATTAATAAAAGTATTCTGATTTTGATTCTGTCTTTCAAATCATGTTGCTTTTTACTTAGAATTTCATGACCTTGTCCACTAGTTCAACTGTAAGGAGTTAGTTTTGTTAAGGATTTTTTTTTTTTTTAATGATAAATAAAGTGAGTGTGTTTAGTAGCTTTATGTTATTTTGTGTAATATAGGCCAAATATCAGAAACATCCATTTTCCACTTCTCAGAAATTGGTCCATGCACTCTAATCTAATTAAGGCTGGATGTACAAGTAGAGTTCCACTAAAGTTCTGACTGGTTCCACGGGTTGTCTCAATGTTCTTTAGGGCAAGACCCCTCAAAATAATTGCTGCTCTTGACCCTTAACTATCAGACTCAAACATGCACAGGATGATGCTCACAAAAACCACTAAATATTACACTAATTATATCCGGTTATGTAATGTATAACCCATTCCCTGGTCTAAAATGTTATTTTAAAGTTAATTTATCTTTTCCCAATTGGCATCTGATGACACACCCCCCACGGATTAATAAGATAATCAGTTAATTTTCATGGAGACGGGCTATTGCATTGTATTGACAGGGAAGGGGATGAGGTGTAAATGGAGACTAAGTCTGTGCCTCAGCTAAAGCTTTAGCTCCAGAGAGGGACTCACAGGAGAGAGAGACATGGGTTGAAGCAGAGATTACTCCGGGAGATAGAGTGCGACTGGTTAAAGAGGATCAGTTTATCTTCACACAGTCCTACATGGCTCCCTGAGGGCTTTAAGAGAGGGACTGACTTTTTATCCTTCACTTGATCATATTGCAGCATTACGTCTGAATGCCTTGTTAGGTGTGCAAATCTTGTTTTTTAAAAGCAATGACACACATTTGTTGATTTTTTCTTTCACTCATACATGACTTGTTTTCCTATTTCTATTTTTACACTTCATCTATTCATTTCTGGAGTCTTGCATTCAGAGATTTAATTGTTTTGGTGATGTGATGACTTCCAGTGTGGTTTTGTCTCATAATCAGATGGTGTGTTTTTCAGAGTAATGTGCTTCCCCCTAAAGGCGACACACAATACTACAACAAACACACATTTTCTCTTTAAATTGATATGCATGACATGGTTGGTGCAAAGCTTTTCTGTTGAAGTTTGTCCCTGCCTTCCTTTTATATTTTGCAAATGTAACTCTCATAGCCAAGATGTCCTGCAGGAAAACAACAACAAAAAAATGGTTTACATTAAAAAAAATTTTTTTAAAAATCCAAATAGCAGATGTACAGTGTGGCTAAACTGAGTTCTAACCTGTGGTGAAATGTAATTAGGGCAAAGCTGAATAAGGATATTTAAAATGATAATAGTATCTTCTCTATTAGCATCTCTAATGTTTTGTTTTTTTTAAACCTCTGAAGGATTAAAATTGACTTAAATTAGATCCCCATCTTGCTGTTTCTTTACCCATACACACACAAACATACCCCAGATGGAGAGACCTACGGATTAATGAAGATTTAGCTTCATTTAATAAACAATTGAATGACACAGTTCTAAGATAAACCTGCTCAAAGAAACACAAGAAGAGTCTAGACTCTGGAATGTGGACACTACATGGCATTATCCTACTTCAATGCAGTTTCTGTGTGCTATTCAGAATTACTTTCTACATGCATCCTGCAGACTCCGTGCAGGCTGTCATCAATGTACAGAAAAACCTTATCCGTTCTGGTTGCCTCTCTTCTACCCTAAGCAAATGCATATAAATCAATATGCAACACCTGCAGGATGCTCTAAAGAATGTATTGTTTACGTAGACGTAATCAAATTCAAAAACTGAAAATACACATTTCATCTGCAACCTAGTACTGTACATTATCAGTCAAAACAGGCTGACTTGAGCATGATGATGATAGCAATATTAATCTCATGCATGCATGTTCAGTAGATGGCTTTATTTTTTAATGCTGCTGACTCGAGCAGACTTGGAATATAAGACCTTTTGATTAGATGCCAGAGGATTTTTGCATTTATGTCTCACAGTCGGCATTGCAGAGCTCAACATCACCTTAATAATTATATATACACTGTCATAGACTGCTGTTACAAGAAGCTACAGATCTCCTGGATAAAATGTGGCTATATAAGGAAATATTGGGAAGACTTTGGTCACTTATAATCCAGCACCATCATCTCATTTTGTCCATGAACAGGGCCATTTCCTTTTTGGTGTTCTGTGGGAGGTGTTTAACAAGTATGGGCAGTATGGTGAACAGCCTCATTAAAAGCTTGGTTTACAACAACAGTAAGTCAGACAAGTTTCCAGTGCTTGCTGGACTCCTCCACAGCAGCCCTTTCTGTTAATAACGTTATGATCAGAAATCTTTGGTACAGCCAAGGGCTGGAGGGTTTCAAGTTTGTCAAACAAAAGTTTGTATCTTTGCTTTTTGCAATGAAGTGGTCCTGTTGGTTCCACTAAGACGGCCCCTTGCAGGCACTAGGTAGTTTACATGTAAAGCCATCACGATGAGGCCATTGACTTTATTTGGTAAAATAGTTGGGTATGAATGGGTTTTTACCTCAAGAGAAGGAGTTAAAATCTTTAAAGCCTGACCCAAGAAACCTTGACCCAAGAAATGAGAGGCAGAAATGTCTTTTTTAGCCTTTTGACAAAATGCAAATAATAAAATTTGCTTAAATGTACTGCTTATTACTAAGTTAAAGTGATCTGGAGATCTGCTCTCTTCCTAATGCTTCCTGAGGGAGGTATCTTACAGAAAGGAAGTCACGTGCCAGAATCTCGACCTACAGGGAAAATAATTCCTCTCAGCTGCTTTAATAACACCTTGGTTTCCTGGAAGAGGTGGAGAAAAGTAGCTTGACGCCTACTGTTGCTCAGACTGTTGCCCCCACAACCTAGCCCTGGATAAGCATCAGGAAGTGGTAGATAAAGAAATCTCTTTAAATTAAAAAAAACCTCACAGTAAGATAGCTAATTATATTCCCATCAAGTCTAATTTGAGAGTGAATGAGTCAGTTAAAACTCTGCTAGACCGCCGGCGCCCTTGAGTGCCATCCCTTGTACTGTCAACATTTTCTAAGGAGCAGCAGTGTGTAACTTTATGGGGTAAACTGTGATTGATAGCTTACCTTTTGTGTCATCTTTGGAAGTTTTCCAGGTATTTATATCCCATCCAGGAGGTTTATAATTTCTGCTCAGAGCTCGAATAACACCGGGGGTTTTGGGGAAGCCTTATAGTCGGACATGGACCCCGACTTTGCGTGGCATGCGCATATATATTAGTGTGTGTAGCATAGTCAAAATACGGTTAATATTTTTAAACCCTTCCGCTCCTACTGTATGCAGCTTATTTAATCAGTAACAGAAATGTAGAGTTCTTTATCAGGTGTTTGTTGCATAGATGCTCACAGCACACAACAAACAAATGCTGCTGTCCACGGTGCTGCAGGAGAACAGATCACCTGCGTCATGATCCGCTTCTGGAGGATTTAATTAATTAAATTAAATTAATTATTAAATACGCAAAGCTGACAAATTAATGCTTTTCTATTCAAGCAACATCAGGAACCTTATTGAAAAATGTAATGTAACCTGCAGGGCCAGATTAAAAGTGCAGGGGCCCCTGGGCACAGAGTGTCCAAAGAGCCCCCCTACCCACGGCAATATTTTGAAAATTGTCCATGACACAATGTAAACTACATTTCTAACATTTCTCAGTCAGTGGTGCCAATAGCAACACACTACACATTGTGGTGTAACTGACTGGCTTATGTACATTTTGTTACATATCCATCAAGGTGGTCTTCATTTCAGATTTTTCCATTACTCATTCCTGTGTCTGTTCTCCTCACCTGACTGTATCTCAGTGCATTTCACTTGGAAGTTTTTATAACTTAAATCCATATGAATTTATACATTTGGTTAGATTATAAATTCTCTATTTGTATGTTTCACATTTGTTTGACAACTCACAAAAAAAACACCATATTATTATTATTTATATTATTTATTGTTCCATTTACAGCGGTAGTTGTTTGAAAGCAGCATTAACAGTTGGGTTAGCAAAGGGAAGCAGATGGAATAAAATGCTGGTAATTTATAAACATAGCAGGTCTTTATAATAAAAAATATAATCTGAGAAATGGGGGACCTGGGCCCCTGTAGAGCCCTGAGTCTAGCAACGCCCCTGCCCTCACAGTCTCTGTAAGCATAACGTAATGATCACAGAACCCTTTTTTCAGGCTCAACAGATAGATCAAAATAAACTTCAGCGGTCAGCAATGTGGCTGATATTTATCACGGCACATCTGAACTAAACAGAAAGCCTTAGTTTTAAGATCGCAGGAAGTCCTGCAATCTTAAAATGGGGCGGTGTGGCTCTGCAAGGTAGAGCGGTAATTGCTGCTGATGGGTCGTGGTGAGCGCCTTGCATGGCAGCTATTGCCATCAATGCGTGAATGTGTGATGTTAAGCTCTTTGGATAAAAGCGCTATATAAATACAGACCATTTATCATTCCTGCTGTTTAAACATCAACACAAAAACTTAAATCTAGCAGCAGGCGGACGTAAATTACTTCTCCAAAAACCAGTAACATTGATGCACATACAGGATCCACCAGCTCTACATTTTCTCCCTTAGATATACCTGATATTACCTGCCTGCAGCGCCAAAAGACTCGTCTGTCTCCGCCCTGCACCTGTCCTCCTGCTCCTCTTTAGTTCGCCTCATCACCTCTGCTTCTGTGTTATGGTAGATTCTCTGATGTTTATTTAGGTTTCTTAGCTTTACACACACATCAAATGAACCATGCTTCTGCGACACTGTGTCTTTTTACATATGCCTACTGCTATTTATTCTTCTCAGATCATATCGTGGGCCCGTTCCCACTTATTTATTTGTTTCACCGGGACACCGGCCCTTGAGTAAGAAGTTACTTAAGATTAGGTGGTCTACACCCTAATTTAGATGTTTCATATTCTTTTCGGGGCAGGTTACCATGATTTCCACAATCGCATTCCACTAATCAAATAATTCTGTTAAGGTTAAAAATTGTATCAACGTGCTTCTTATTGGTTATCAGCACCCATATCTAAAACTTAAAGCCTCTTTTTTTTTCTTAAAACTGCTTATGTCAGTAATCCCAAAAGACAGACTTGAATGTTCGAACTACCGCCCAATCAGTCTTCTTAATCAAGGTTATAAGATCTTTATCTCTATATTAGCCAAAAGAATAGAACACATCCTCCCAGATACAATAAAGTTAGACCAAACAGGATTCATAAAAAAGAGACGTGCTAGAGACAATAGTAGACGGACTTTACACCGGATCAATTACATAACAAGAAATGACAGAGAAGCAGTTATTTAGGGTTAGATGCGCAAAAAGCTTTTGAAACAGTGGACTGGTCCTTTTTATATAAAGTCTTATCTCGATTTAATTTCTCAGATAAATTTTTTAAGATAATCCAAGGGATATATAATATACCCACTGGTACAATTAGAATTAATGGGGGACTACAGGAGTTATAAACATTAAACAAGGCTGCAGGCAAGGATGCTCTATGTCACCACTACTATTTGCCTCATTTATTGAACCACTGGCAAGCCTTCAACCAAAAAAGCCTTATTTGCGGATAATATTTTAATTTATATGGTCAAACCCCAGGAATTATATAAAATATTGACAGACTATGGTAAATTCTTAGGCTATAAATTAAATACCCACAAATCACAAGCGCTGAAATTTAGATATACACCTAATAATAAAATCAAAGAGATCTTTAAAATAAACTGGGACATGGATTCGATTACATACCTGGGAGTGAATATACCAAAAGATATAAAAAATATTGTGACAGCTAATTATTAACCTTTACTGGCTAAAATAAACATAGATACAGCCAGATGGAATTTGATACCTTTTTGGGTCTCATGCAAAGAGTTGAAGTTATAAAAATTATGCTGTTGCCAAATTATTCAAATTCAAAATTTATTTCAAACAATACTGGCAGAACCTACCAACATCATGTTTGAAGATATTGACAAATTAATGACTAGATTTATTTGGCAGGGCAAACGGCCCAGAATCAGACCTAAAAGCTTACAACTGGCTAAAAATAAAGGAGGTCTTTCGCTCCCCAATCTCAGAAACTATTTTAGAGCAGCACAAATAAATCCACTGGTGGAACAATACAACCCAGCTTATCTTGCAAAATGGAAAGAAATGGAATGTGCTATGACCAGCAATCGGCAATATAGAACTCATAAAAGAACTTAAAGAAGTCAACTCAGTTCTGGCAACAGCACTTAAAATATGGTATAAATTAGTAGGGGAAAGCAAGGAATCCTGTTTGCCAATCAGATGGATAGCATATGATCAAGATTTTCTTCCAAATTAAATAGATAACACCTTTAAGAAATGGATGGGAAAAGGACTGGTAAAATGTAACAACCTTTATAATAAAGGCTGTCTGAGGAGTTTAATTAATATAAAATGGAAATACGACCTTAATAATACAGACTTTTATCGTTACCTACAGCTCCGACATTACTTAAACAACACAAGAAAAGAAGAACCAAGTAGGCCTTTTTTGGGGGGGGGCATTTTAGATATTTTTCTTAAATCATATCAATCAAACCCCAAGAATAAACTAACATCTAAATTATATCATGAATTACAAAATCTAAAGGGTGTGGATATATTGTATATAAAAGAGAAATGGGAGAAAGATGGAAATTTTTGGATTGACAATGAGGACTGGCCCAAAATTCAAATTAATTGTTGGAAATGTACATATTCAATGACATGGAGAGAATCTACATGGACGACAATAATGCGTTTCTTTATAACACCCGGGCAAGGGGGCCCAGATGTAAGACATGCTGGAGGTTATGTGGGGAGAAACATGCTGGCCATTATCATATTTTTTGGAATTGTTCTAAATTGTTTTCCTTTTGGGAAGTAATCAAACAAAGTGTTGATAAGATTATCGATGCCAGCATTCCTTTAGACTTTAAAACTTTATTTTGGGGCAAACGTCCTGACTGTGTAAAAGGGTATTGTAAAATATATATGTTTAATATTATGTCTAATGCCAGCAAAAAACAATAACCATGGTTAAAGTTCATAGACTCGAGATCAAAAGACGCAAAGATAGAAAAGAAGTGATACTTGGCTACACTGTACTGTTATATGTGTATATATATATACATCACTTTTTTCTATTTTTTCTCTTGTTTTCTCCTTCATTTATTTACTTATTTATTTATTTATTTTACACAAAAAGTGGGATGATAAGGAAATCAAAAGAATACATGATACGAGATGTTGGTTGGGAACATGAAGAAGCATTAATTTTGATTATGTTTGTGAAAATGAAGGTATAATGATAATTGTCCTATATGTTGAGACTGAAACTTATGCTTTCTTCAAGTTGTTCACTAATAAAAATTAAATAAAAAATAAATAAAATGCTCATGTGGGCCCCAAGTGGGCTTGGGATTTGCCCAGGGATATATGCCCATTGGATAATCCAGCCTTGGCAACCTGAAAGTGGACTATTTTTAGGGCTCCCCCTTAAAGTATTGTCTTTTAGCTTCCAAACAGGATAAATCGTAGCATAAATAATAATAAATAGCTAAAAATACACGGAGGAAAAACGTGTAAATATATAAATAGTTTCTGTTGTGTGTTTTTTTTTTCAGTGCTATTTTTCCCCCTGAAAGCCAAGACTTAAGAAAATGAAACAGCTTGGTCACTGTTGATCTGTGTTATTTCTGCAAAGTTTATATACATTTTTTTTTTATTTTGGTTAGCCTTTATGGTGCTATATGTATTATCGGGCTGGACAATAATCCAATATCAATATATACCATAATATACTTTTATTCAATAACGCTAATATGACTTTTGAACAAATTTCCGATATTTCGATATACATACAGTATAAGATTTCACCGTTTCACTGACTGGCGTTCAAGCCGAACAGAAAGAGCTGCCTCACATTGGCTCCGTAAGTGATGACGTACACCACAGACACGGAGCCTGACCAATGAGCCCCGACCAAGCCCAGCAGCATTAAAAAAAAAAGAAAAGAAAAAAAGAAGCCCAGCAGCAGTTGGCTGTGCTCAGCGCGAGGTAGAAGGCTAGGCTAGGCTAGGCTAAGCTCCAACGCTGCTAGTGTTAGCTACAAAACGAGTGCTCATGTCTGTAATGCAAACGTGACTGAACAAGCTTCTACAAACGAAGAGAAAGCAGACGAAGTTGTTGATAAGAGAGGAAAGATAAACTCGGTGATATGGAAATGTTTTGGCTCAGTGTCTTCCAACTTAGCGACTTTGTCCTGTTCGTTTTCGCTTCCCTCTAGTGACTTATTTTTTAACCGACTAGCAACAGATCTTGCGATTTTTTCTGGTATTATTGGAGACTTTTGGTGACTGACCCCCCCGGTCCAAAAGCACTCATACAAGACTTGGTCCTGACGCTGCTCTCAGGTGCATCAGAGCGGATCAGCTCTGTTTCATCACAAGGCTTAAAATGAAACGTGCAAAGCTGCTGCTGGTCCCTCGCTAGCTTACCTTCAGATATTAATGTCTATTAATGAAGAGTGTGGGAAAAAGTATTTAAAAAGATTGAAGTGTTGACATGTTCCAGACTCCTAATTAAAAAAACAAATTACACCTAATAAAATGAAACTAAATAATAAATAAAATATCGACTGAAGAATTTAGTTATATTTTATTATTCTTTGCTGATCAGGCAACAGTGCATCTGAAGCATTTCCACTCAGAAAATGCCAGAATGTCAGAAGATGAAGCACCAATTGTTGCTCAGTCTTTTTTCTTTTTTTTTTTTTTTTTTGTAGCAATTCTGAGCACTTTTCTTTTTAAGCCCAGTTGAAGCACTTTTGTTTCAATCTTTAAGAATAACATAATAAGCCTATGTTATAGTTTAAAGTTTAAGCTATTATTATTAAGAAAAGTAAATGTTTTATTTGACCTTTGATGGCGATTTTAAATTACTTTGTTTGACGGCTGATTTAGCCTTGCTAAATACAAATAAAAGGTGAACATTAATTTATTGTAAAGTTTTTATTTCTAAAATGTTATACTAGAGGAGTTTCATAGACTTGGCAAAATAATTTTTTAGTTTTACAGCATCTGTTGTGGCATTTTCTGAGGTTTTTATTTTGCTTATATCGATATCGGAATTATATCATATTGACCGAAATTAAGAAATATATCGTGATACAAGTTTTGGCCATATCGTCCAGCCCTAATGTATTATTAAAAAAATTATTTTTAAAATAATTTTATCCTCACAATCTCACAAATGAGGCTGTCCTGAAGAAAAAATAATGTCTGTATGTTTACTGGGACTGAAAGGCATTTTTACTTTTAAACAAACAAACAAACAAAAAAAAGCATGTGGACTAAAAATTTCAAAATGCTTGGTGTTTTAAGGGTTAAATTTGGCTAATAAACACAGTAGATCTGCTCTAGTAAGAAGTTAAATGTAAGAAGTTAAATGTTGGGGTGGTGGGGGGGGGGGGGGGGGGGGGGGGGGGGGGGGGGGGGGGGGGGGGGGGGGGGGGGGGGGGGGGGG
>JBAMHW010000009.1:14759031-14807105 GCA_037177495.1 Rhadinocentrus ornatus | reverse complement strand
TCCCCCAGCCGAGGCTCGAACCAGCGACCTTCTTGCTGTGAGGCTGCGGTGCTAACCACCACACCACCGTGCAGCCCCAGTTGCAACTATTGCCACTTAAATCAGGTGCTAATCACTTCATTTTTAAGCTCACCTTGATTAAATCATGTTATACAGAAAATAAAGCTAGTAACCAGTTGCAGTATATCACTTCTTACCTGGCATTTACACTGCCATTTTCTGCGAAGCTGCTTTGCCGCACCTAAGGTTCAGAAACCAAAGAGTGAGCACCACAGCAAACATGATGGTAACAGTTGGTTCTTCACAGCTGGTTTTCATGTGGAGGGATTAAAAAAATCAGACTAGGACAGATGCACAGCATGCCCATGCACAGCTGGGTTTTTTTGGCATTCCTTTGCATTGCTGATCTCTTTGGCATGATTTAACCTTACACATAATTACAGACATGATCTAATTATATTCTGTATTCAAGAGAGAGGTTAACTATTGAACTATATTCATAATTTTTGTTCTTTTATTTAAATGGTTGAAATTAAGTTGATATATTTGTTGATATTATTGTATTCATTTGACTTAATACAAATTGTGTTTCATATGTTACTAGTTATTTTTTAATTGTATTTATTTGTTTTACATAATTTTAGCAGGTTAACATTACCTCCAGGTTCAGTAGGAATTTTAGATATAATCAAATAGAAAATATAATCATTTACTAAATTTAGTTTAAATATGATTAATTTACATTTTTATTTACATTTGCAGAATACTACCATTGTACTTGTATGAAAAGATATGTGTGCATATATGACATATTTTTGCATAACATACGTCTACATGTATGAATGTACAGACAGAGCGCGTTGAGGGAAAATCCTGCACCCTTGACCCCCACAGTAAGGAGATCTGACATCTGTTTTTACAGCAGAGCTAGTTTACTGGGAGAGTATGGGTGCACTTAATCGCTTAGGGGAAAGGGTTAATGCACTATTTACCTCCACTTTCATACATTAGCTTCAGTCCTGGTGTTGCAGTTGCAGATGCTGTAGACAAAATTCAAAGCTTATCCCTGCCCTTCATTTCCCATAACTTGCCCATCACCACAACTTCATTCCCCATAACTTTGAAATGACAGCAGCTGTTTGGATACAGTGATATTTAAGAATTTTCTGGCCTCTTGCATTAATATGTTGCATGCTGGCATATTGTGAACCATGACTTTTCATCTTGGATGATTTAGATGAGTTCTGGGTTGCATTATTGTTCTCGCTTAAGGGATTGACTCAGTGCAGAGGGCAAGAGACATACGCAAGCACATGCACAACACTCACTCCTCTGAAAGCCTGAGATTTCACAAAACAGACACATAGACATTATTTACTTATGTTGTCACAAAAGCAAAAACACATCAGATGAAGACATGCTGCAATATAATGTTGACGATTGGATTTCAGAGGATTTGTTGTGATAAGTCTCTCATGAAGCTTGTTTATTTTTCTACCGCCTGTGTTTGTAACACAGCAGAATAAAGCCAGATGT
The DNA here is from genome assembly GCA_037177495.1 of Rhadinocentrus ornatus. Classification (NCBI taxonomy): domain Eukaryota; kingdom Metazoa; phylum Chordata; class Actinopteri; order Atheriniformes; family Melanotaeniidae; genus Rhadinocentrus; species Rhadinocentrus ornatus. Next base: position 14,805,569 of record JBAMHW010000009.1, on the reverse strand, counting down.
GATAAGAAGAATAGATTGTATGCAAAGTGCAAATAAAATCACTGCCCGGTCATGACTTCGGAGTGAGAAAATATTTAAACAAAAGCAATGCATCTGCAGCTTAAAATGCAATAATGACCAACAATTTCCAAACAGTCAGTGTCCATATTTTATATAATGAACCCAAATTGTTACTTTGGCTCAATAGTTCCCCAACATCTAATTCTAAGCTATTAATATTCACTCTCTTCCTGTGTAGATCCCCTGATTTGTAACACTTACATAAAAAAGTGTGAAGTCTAACTGCATTGTTTTTTTTTGCAGATGAGAGACATGGCACCCTCAGGCTGAGCAACCTTACCAAAAGTATGTCAGGGAAGTACATCTGCAGAGCCAGCAACACAGCCGGCTCAGACAGCTGCTCCATTAATCTGGAGGTCATCACCTGTACGTACCTTGTCTAAACTCTGTTGGTGCTCAATTAACACACACTACAGCTGTGATGCTAATTCAGGGTAATTGCTTTTTGTGTTGTTCATTAGCTTCCAATGCAGGCATGATTGCAGCAGCTACTCTGGGGTCAGTTGTGGGACTGGTCGCCATGGTTCTCTTCCTCATGTTCATCCTCAAGAGGAGACGGGACTCAGAGGAGGAGATGTCTAACGATATAAAGTGAGAATTTTATTTTAAGCACACTTTATTGTGGTCACTGGTCTCAAGGAAGAAAATTACTGAAGTTGTTTTTAGTGTTCTAAGTTGATAACCTTTATATTTTTGGAGGACAGAACTAGAAGCTAACACCAAATGAATTCAATCAAATCTTAAACATTGAAGGCAAATATGTCTGGATGTGTATGTTTTTATTGACCATTCTACCCCAGTTTGGCCTGTCATGGTGACTAAATATTACAAGGTATTTTAGTTTTTGATGTTTAAAATATTAATTTGCACACAGTGAATGATGACATTGTGTTGCTTCTGCTGACCTGAACCGCAGTCTTTCCTACAGGAAACATTCTTGAAAAAGAGTTCTTACAATCTGAGGATTTTGTATTTAATAATAATAATTTTTACTTTATTATTTCTGGTTGGGAGAATAGTCTTTGCATCCATTTCTAGATTTACTCAAGAGCAAAAGGCTTCCATGTTTTCGCCACCCTGGGAGCAGTTGGGGTGTAAGGCTTTGCTCAGGGTTCCAGAGTGGTTCACTTCTGTTAAACTGGTTTATTGGAATTAATTTTATTTGTTTATTCATCTTTCTTATTTTATTTATCAATTTATTTTAATTACCTCATCCAATAAAGGTTTAATTAAAAAAATAAATTAAAATCTACTGTTTGCACTACCTTATTTACAAAATTCTACAAAAATGTTTATAAAAACAATGCAAAGTTTTGTAAATCATTTAAATCCAGTATTTATAAGGAACCAGTATGAAGACAACATCAAAATATCAGCTGCTATTGTATTTGACAGCAAAGACATGTAGAAGAAGTTGAATCAACTTTTACCTCTTTGTTGCTTCACTTCTCCTTGTAACAACTCCATTAAAGTGTTTGAAAATAGAGGAGACCAGTCGCTGTACCAAAAGGTTTCTTATTTTTTTCTATAGATAGAATTTCAGCTGTTTTTTATGGCTTTCCTTAAGCAGCAGCTATTTTTTAATTCATAATGTGACAAGCACCTTCAGCATCAGGTCTGGATAGCAGGTGGACCACTTAAGCATCCAAGGTAATCTACTATTTAGCCATGATGAAATTCAGATTTAAGTTTTTCTTGTTTAAATAATTAAGGTCCTCTTGAGAAAGATGTAATCTGATTGTGCATAGTTTTTCCAAGAACTAGGGTCCTTTGTTCTGCCCCCTATTGAATACAGGAATCTGGAGTAAAGCACAGTTCTGGAGACAAAATATTTTGCCCCGAAAGAGTCCCTGGTGGGGAGATAACCCTGAACCTTCAGAGTGGAGCTTGCAGAGCTGAACATTTCTGATTGGTCAAGTGTTCTCAGCATTTTTAGCCTCAGTCTTCTCAGTTTAAAAAGCCAAAAAAGCTTGTGTAATCTGTTTAAGCTGCAGAAGTACATACTGGTTTAAACACAACATTCAGACTCAGACATTGATTTACTCCTCAGTAGAGTTTAAGAAGGAGTGAAACACTTCGATGTCTCCTCTGGACCTCACGTTGCTTTCCCGTTACATAGTACATTTTTTATATGGCTGGCTTTCCATTGTAGTTGTACCACATAAGTTATACCATCTGATATGTTTTTTGGTAATGCTTCAGCAGAGGCACCAAACAACCAGGTCTAAATGATGATGTGGAACCACTGCGGCGTGCTGCTTAGTCAAAGAGAACCTGTTGGTGTAAATAACTCCCTACAACAAGGCACACATAGTTCACACTTCTATCTGTCATGAAACTGATTCAAAGTCCAGAGTACAAGTTATTGTGAAAGATTAATGATTGCATGGTCATGTTTATCAACTAAAAGTTCGGATTGACAGATAGATTTTTGTCACTTTGCCAAACAGAGCTGAGCTCCATAGCGGTCAGTTGTTTTGATCATTTTTAATAAAGATATTCAAATTTTCCTAAATGCATGAAACTCATTAAGTGCAATAACCACACTTTGCTATGAATGAAGTTGTGTCTTGTTTTTTCGCTGCTGCTTCACACATCCATAAATGATCCCACCAACAGTTAGAGGATCCTGTCTGTGAAGCCGTGTAACTGTTTTGGTCTGTTCCTTGCAAAGGAAAAACAACACTGGATCTCAGTGTAAATACGAGATGTTTAACTGCTTGAATAAAAGCTCCAGGTCATTGAAGATCTAGTTGCTTTTGGCTGAAATGTGGCTTTACTGTTCCAGAGCCCATGCAGTTATTTCCACAATAAAAAATTTTTTTTTAATACAGTCCCCATTATGGGCCGCAACCAGTCAATATTATTTTTTTTTTAGCTTTGTCCCTTGTGTGCAGAGATTTGCTTGAATACTCTGAATCTTTTGTAGATATTATGTTCTACAGATGATGAAATGATAAGTTTTTGTTTGTTTTTTTAATACTGTTTTCAGTTCCAACATTTGATGTATTGTCTATGTACCATTTTTTTCTGTTTAAAGATATTTGGTTTGTTTCACAAGTGCTTAAAGTGTATTTCTCTTTATTTCTACTATAGGGAGGATGCTCAGGCACCAAAGCGAGTGTCTTGGGCAAAGAGCAACACTGGCTCCGACATTGTGTCCAAAAATGGCACACTGTCTTCCATAGCCACCAGCCCTCGATCACGAGACCCACATCCACCCAACTTTCCGTACCCATACTCCCCCATGTCTGCATCAGACACAGGCTCCGTCATCAATGCCTACCAGCTGCGACCTGGAGAGGCCACCTCCTTACAGGGGCTTCCTGGATACAACTTTGGAGGCACACCGACACGTAAATACAAACGACCTTTAAGTGCAAATGGTGGACCTCCGCAGGTTCTTAGAAGCCCTTTAGTCAGCATCCCCAAAAGGACTGAGGGGGCTCAGCCTCAGGTGCCGCCTCCCATCACCGTGTCCCCACAAATCAGCTCCTCCACCCTGACACGCACAGGAACTGTTGCTGTGATGGTGCCTGCTCAGAGCCAAGCCGGCTCACTGGTGTAGCCAGCAGAAGCAGCTCTGATGGGAAGTTAAAGGACACACAGAGAGGATGCCTTTAGGTGGAAAGCACTTTCTCCAAGAAGACCTAAGAGGTTGTCTGAGTTGGTTTGTACTTCTACTTTTGCACAGATTGTACCTTTAATTTAATGAAACTGAATAAGTGCAGTGTTTCAGTTTCTTTTCAGCTTTCTTTTTGTATTTCATTCAGCCTAACTAAAGAGAAATATTTTTGTTTGTATGCTAAAAAGCTAATTCCAATTCAAAATGAAGTCCAAGATGAGTTGAGATTTTCAGGCAGCAGTTCTTCTTGATACTACCAACCACATTTGGCTACATTTGTATGGTTTTTATACATACAATTTCATTTTTATTTAACTTTATTTAACTTCCTATGTAAGGACCATCTCCACATTTAACAGGCTAACTGCACTAGTTCTGAGCAAAAGCCCACAATTCAGGTACTCTTCAAGTATTTCACTTGCCCCACATTAACATTGTTTAACTTGTAACAATGTCAATATGATTTCATATGTACTGAGGGTACATACTTAATGAGTATTTTTGCCTGTAATGGTAGTTGGAATGTAACCAAAATAGTGAGTATAACATTGTTAAAGTTGATGGTTTATGTATTTTCTAAAGTGCTTGGTTCAAAATTCATTGCTGGAAATGTAAGATGCCATTTGATGAAAATGAACAACAGAACACAGCAGCAGATTATTTCCTGATGATTTACCAGTAAATCTGCTTGTGATTTTCTTGTAATGCTGAACTCTAGAAATAATATGGTGGTGTTTTATTGATGTTGAAAGGTTATATGTCACTTTTAATGCAGTTTTGATTGTTGACAGTTTTGGTTTTTTTCCTAATAAAATGTTCTGGAGTGTTTGACTGGATTACAGCCAGTTCACTTACACACTTAATCTGGATGTATACAGCAACAGAGATGAAAGTAACTCAATGTACCAAACATCAGACGGGTTCCTTTTGGGAAAAGTTTATTTTGGAGTGTGATTGCAAATCCACAAAACATAAAACCCAGACATTTCTATTACTCTGCTGACTGCAGACAAAACAGGACAGAATACAGATACAATGAAGTAACTATGATATAAATACAACCAGGAAGGTCACTTAGGAACAGAAATGATGATACTGCATATGATATAAATAACCAGATGCTTTCGTTAGAAATAAAGTTGGTGTTGAATCGTTTAGGACGTTTTACTCTATATACCTTTAATCTGCTCGTAGAAACTGATGTGAACTGCTAAAAAAGAAAGAAAATGTAAATATAACTAGAATTATACAACCATTGGTGGTGTAGCCAGAGAAAATGTTACGTAGCAACAAAAAACTAGAGACTCAACATCTCAGCTCAGTATTATAAAGTTTCCTTTCAAGTTGAACAGTAAAAAGTATGTGGTTATGTGTAATATTGGGGCTTCATTAGCATTAGCTTTTAAGTGTCACAAGTGTTGTACAAATGGAAATTTTGGCTCAAAGTTGGTGCTGCCTGAACGGTTAGGTAATGCCCAGTGTTGAATCTGTGTCTGTGACCAGGGGAAAAGATTTTGGGATTAAGGAGCCTGTTTGTATTCTACTGATCAGTCATGTTTGAGCAGCATCATGATATCTGCAGGCTGTTATAGAAACCTGCAAAACACTGAACATTTCTAACAGAAGCTCGGTCACGACATAGCAGATGAGCTTCCAGATCACTCACCTATGTGACTAATAAATGTGTACATTATGATGATCCCCTTGTCTACACTGGAGCTAAAAATGCAGCAGGTGATCTGATATTATGCTACAAAATCCTAGAATTTTCTGAATGCTTTACCCTACACTTCCCAATCACTTTTGTAAAGTTTGCAGAGGGGAATTCAGGTCCAGTCACACAGTAATAAACCAGAAATAAAGACCACAGCAACATGGTCCAGGAGAAAAGATTTATCAGGACTCTGACAGCAGATTTCTGGATATAATCATCCTCATCACCTCGTTGGTTCCTTTAAGAGAAACAGGAAGAGTCACACAGTCTGTAAATGTTCTGCAATGCAAATACAAAGAGCTACAGCAGATACGCTCACCTTCTAGGATTTGATGGACTCTAATGTCCCGCACATACTGCTGCACTGCGTAGTCTTTTAGATAACCATACCCACCGTGCATCTGCAGAGCCTGGTTGCAGATCTGTTGAGTAAAATCAGGTGATAACTGTTAACAAAGATTTTTTAGCTTTTACTGCATAGTTTTAAATGTTTGCAAAGGAGCAAGCAAAGGCAGGATCACTACTGAATGAGAACAGTTCAGGATGTTGCCGACACAGAAAAACAAGTTTTCCACTATTTTGAAGCTCCAGCATTATTTCAGAAATGGACCAATCAGATAATCCTGCATATAGGAGATGACCAATCAGTTATATTACACCCCTGCAGAAAAAGCAATGACTAAGAGGTTTAAAAGAAAAACAAACCAGGAAAGAAATCTTTGCTCTAGATTCTAAATGCACGTGTCAGATATGTGTTTTGTACTCTCCGTCATCCCACAAACAAAAACTGTGTCACATACAAGAGGAATTCCTTTTTGTCTGTGACTCTTATGTGTTATACTAACTCAGATGTAGATATTTCATAGAAATTGAGCAGAAGAAAAAAAGAAATTGAGAATACCCAGAATTTTAAGCAGAATGAATTGATATTTTTTGTTACAACAAACACGTAATGCTTTGTGGCATCACTCACATTAAAGCATTCATCTGTGACGAAGAGCTTGGCCATGGAGCAGAGGGAAACGGCATCGGGCCGGTTCTCCTGCAATGCTGTTGCAGCTTCACGCACCAGAAGGCGAGATGCAACTAACTTGGTGGCCATTTCTGCCAGTTTGAATTGGAGAAACTGCACACATAAGCACACACAGAGAGACAGCAAACATGTTTAAAAGAATAAATAAAAGTGGGAAGAAAAGCTGTTAAATACGTCTGAATAGTTATGAGAGTAAAAAAAAAAAGAAAAAAAAGGGATCACAGCACCTGGTTGTTGGCGAGTGTTTCTCCAAACTGCTTCCGCACCAGCATGTGATCCCTCGCAAGCAGCACGGAGGCATGTGCTGCCCCGAGAGAGCAAGAGGCTGATGACAGTGTTGGAGACAAAACAGATGAGTGACTTCATTACAAGCTAATACAAGTAAAAGCCATGTTTTAGCAGGATTAGTTTCATGTAGGCAACTTTTTCCTAATGCCAACCAATCGTCTATGTGGACAGAAGCACAATCAGAAGAGTTTCACATCTAGAAAAAACGACAATCCTGCTCATGCCGGAGAAGTAAGAGCACAGTAACGATCAAGAGTGCATGTCTCAGTGTCTAAATTCACCATTTCATTCAGCACAAATAAGCATGAGTTCATCCAAATGTGGTAAAACCTTTTGACATGCCATAAGCACTGCAAGACTCGACTGCAACGTGCATGTAATTTATGCAAAAATAAGCTGCCATGAAGCTCATTCAAAGCTGATTTAAAGACTGATTAGTTATAAAATCTGGATTTATATTAGACTGTGATAACTGACATGAAACCCAATCTACAAAAAAAACCTATGTAAAAGACACGGTGAAAACAGAAAGCAAGGATATAAAACATTTCAAGAGGAAATAATCAGAAAGTCAACATGATAATATGAAACTGAGAAAAGCTTTTTTTTTTTTTTTTAAGTACAAGTGAGATATTTCAGAAATAATTGGACAAAGGCATGTTTACGACTGAGTTGCATCACCCCTTCTGTATGCTTTTGGGAACTGAGATAAAAAAACAGTTGTACTTTTTTAAGTGAAATGTTTTATTCTTCTTACTTAAAACAGGGTTTCGACTGCTCAGCAGTTTGGTAGCACCTTTGTTTTCTTTTTCCATAATAGTGAATAACAGCTCAAACGTACAGTGCAGAAATGGCCAGTTTGACTCCTTACAGAACCATGCTGCTGTAATGCATGCAGGAAGTGGCTTAATCTGTCTAAATAGATATCTGCACGTGAATATACGCAATCTGTAGGCACACTTTCCCTCATTAGTCTGCTTGTTGTTCGCTAAATGTTGGCCAGTGAAGTTAGAGCTGGAAAAATACTGGTAAAATGTTATATGAAAAAAAAAGGATGTAGGATAAAATTTTGAAAATACAATCTCAGAAGCACTGACGGTAACTTTGATCTTTTAAATTTATAATTTTGTGTTTTTATTTAATTATGTACTTAATTTTATTTTAAATCTCAGTTTGTATTTTTCATTCATGTGCTTACTACTAAATCTATAAATCAAGTCATTCCACACAGAATCCTCAGAAATTCTTGCTTGGATATCATGATCTGGTGTGAGTCCTCACCAATATTAATCCTGCCTCCATTCAAGCCTCTCATTGCGATGTTGAAACCCTGTCCTTCCTCGCCCAGCCGGTTGGTTACTGGCACTACACAATCCTCAAATATCACTGCCCTGGTAGGCTGAGAGTTCCAGCCCACCTGGAGAAACAAAGTTGGATAATAGCAACATGAATGTGGCTCAATTCTGCCATCTAGTGGTTAGCTGAAAATATACCAACACCCAACGGTTCAGAGGAGCAACAGTGAACTCTACCTTCCTTTCCTTTTTGCCAAAACTCAGGCCTGATGTTCCCTTCTCCACCACCAAACATGAGATACCTTTAGGTCCTTTACCTCCTGTTCGGCACATTACTACATAGACATCTGTATCTCCTCCACCACTGATAAACGCCTAAAAGGTCAAGAAGGCACATAATTAAGTTTACTGGAGTTGCATACATTTAGAAAAACATCAGCATAGATTAGTTTAAATTACCTTGGAGCCATTTAAGATGTAATGGTCACCTTTCTGTTGTGCAGAGGTCAGAAGGGAAGCAGCATCACTTCCACTGCCTGAAACAAACATCCCAGGTTTAATGAGTAAACAAACTTTCACACTTCTGCAAAAGATAAGAAGGAAAAAAAAAGTAATTTTTCAACAAAATACCGTTACTATTCTGTTCATTCCCATAAAAAACTAAATGTCTAAAGTCTCGTTGCACTTGCAGACTGACCTGGTTCAGTGAGACAATAAGAAGCAAACTTTTCCATTGTACAGAGATCAGGACAAAACTTTTCTCTCTGCTCATTATTGCCAAAGGTGTCAATCATCCAGGCACACATGCTGCGAAGAAAGAAGTATACTGCAGATCATACTCACATTGATTACTGAGCATATTTAAATTTGCTGACAAACTTTTTCAGGTGGAAAAAAGTGCAAAGTTTTAGAATATTTAATCATTTTTTACACCTTGTTTCTTTTACCTGTGATGAAACCAAATTGACTGAAAAACTACTACTTTATGTGACAAATAATCTGGAAGATTAAGTTATTTGGGTTGTATTACACATCAAAGAATTTGATTTCTTGACTTCTTACAAGCATAATTTGATTTGAATATCAAAAACATATTATCTTTGCTATATGAGAGGTCCATACTTGTGGATACTCATGTAAGCTGTGGTGCTCACACATCCTGTGGACAAAGCCTCAAAGATAATTGATGTATCCAGTCGAGAAAGGCCTGATCCTCCAACTTCTGGCTGAATGTAAATCCCACCAAACCCCAACTGAGCTGCTTTTCGCATAGCCTCTATTGGGAAAATTTCCTGCAAGAAAAATGGATAAAAGTCTCTGTTTCCACAGCTTACCCAGTGTTAGATTTATAGGGATGGCAAAAAAAAAACAATACATTCTTATAACATGACAATATAAAAAAAAACACTTGCAACAGAATAAAAAAAAATTATTATTAAAGGTACAGTGTGTAAGAATGACCAGAATCTAGTAGTGAGGATTGGCATAGTTCTGACTTCAAGGGCCAAGAACAGCTGTAAGTGGACGTTGGCCTTCAGTGGCCAAAACTCTTCCAGACATATGTTTTCATCTGTAAGTAGATTAAGTGGCCTCAGGTGCAGCGATAACTGCATGACAGGTAATTACTTCCAAATAGTGTACTTGTGCCTTGTTGTTTGTCTATTCAGAGACACTGTTGTGAAAATGGTGGCACAAACATGGCAGGCAAGTATGTGGACCAATATAAGTAATTATAAATGGCTCATTATAAGAGAATAAAGACATATTAATTTTAGTAAAATAAGTAGAAAAATTATACATTGTTAAAAACAGGGTTTATATTGATCTGTCATTGACTTGATTTTATTACACATTCAGCCTTTAAAATAACTACTCAGTGTTTCTGGATTCATAGGAAAGTTTCAGGGAAAGAAAAACTGGCATTTCACATCGCATATTCTTCTTGTTTATAGGCTTACATACTAATACCACCACACCTACAATAACAAAGTTGCAGATAACTTATGAACCAGGGTGATTCATCAGTCTATTGGAAAGCTAACATTTATAAGGTTGATGTCAACTGGTTTATTCATAAATGATGGCCAACCTAAACCTGCTATCAGTACAGACAGAGATGCAGGCTGTAGCAAAGTCAGGGATGATCTCCTAGATGCTACTCTGCTCTCTAAACAGATTCTAGGTTAGGGTTTGACTCCAAATCAACACTAGAGAAACTCTGGGGGAAAAATAAGCATGCAAATTATGCCTGCTTTACTCACATGTTATGTTGCTAAAGAACAGGAGTTGGCCGCTAACAAGCGTTTCTCAGGAGTGTGACCAGGAGGATGTAATTTTTCCAAAAAATGAGATCACAGACTATAGGTTGAATCCATAAAACTCACACATTTAGTTTAAAGTTTAATTAGCTTACTTGCAACTAGCTGTCATTGTCAGCCTTGCTTGTCTGACAATGTCAGAATCTTTGAGAAGAGGCTGTTATTAAAAAGATAAGCAACATAATTGTTTTGGTAAAATAATTGCGTAGACAAAATTAATTGTTAACAAAGATGTCACACAATGTTAGCCATAAATAAGAGTATAGGAATCTTTGCAACCTACCTTTTGGTCCCACTCGGCCATGTGAGGAGCCATTTCATTCGCTGCAAAGTCAAATGCCACTTTCTGAAACTCTTTCTGTTCATCTGTGAGTCCATAAGCAGCTGTCAGCAGAGAGCAGAGGATATTGAGTAAATATAGAGGGAGTCAGCTGTCACACTGTGTGGTTTTGTCAGTATTTATTTTTTTATCCTTCCCCATCAATGCTGCCATAGTGCTCTGGAGCAAGAAAGTAAACCATAACTACGGAGACTACATCTACCTGACACATTTTGTGTGTTTAATTACATGACTACAAGACTCACTGAGTCTGGTGCAGAAAAAATAAATAAATGATGAAACAGATTGAGTTTTTGGTACATCATCCTGTCTGAGAGGAGGGCGTTGTGAAGGAGGGGCGTGTAGCCTGTCTGCTTTATGACTGTAGGACAAAAGAGCCACGACTAACCAATGACGGCAAGAGAGCCTATCGTGTGTGGAAAGCTTTTTTTCTAATAAATCTAAAACTCGCTTTGTTGGTTTTAGGTGCAGCGAATGTGTATGGCATTAGCCTGTTAGCTAACAAAGTTACAAGTTCTATTCTTACCCAACAGAGCTGACATTTACTTCCTAGAACTTACGGTCTATACATGACGCTATTCCTCGGCTCTGCGAGTTTTTGTTAAATATCCAACGATGGATGTTGGAGCCCAATCTGGCTATTCTTGATAGAGGTCTCACCACAGCCATCTTTACCTCCACAGTGGTGTTATGACACTCACCGCTGGGACTGTTGGGTAAAGTAGTTTTGTCAAAAACGGAAGCAATAGGATGGGATTGCTTGATTTTTACAAAAAACGCTTTCAGAGCCAGGTGGGGTCATGAGGCGTTACTCTAATTGTCTCTTCCTCGCGGATTTAAACGTGGTGACATTTTTTTTATATCAAATCATAAAAATTTGAAAAAATAAAATAATAATAATAATCCGCCGGCCACCGCGTCTTCTTGTGGCTGACGTGATGACGCAGAAGGTGCAAGTACCGGCAGAAGCCAGTGCTTGATTCGAGTGCACCCTTACGTTTGTTGCCATCACGTGTTATCGGCTTTTCGCGGGATGTGTTAAAGTGATATTTTACCTCGATTAAGGTAAGACTTGGGGCTTTGTCGTGTTTACGTACAGGCCAGATTTTGGTTCAGATGTGAACTGCTAAGTGTGTTAAGTTTGAATGGACAGTTGTTGATACCATGACGCCATAAAACGTGCAAACCATGTTTTCTTCTTACTACAAAGTATTCATCAAAATTATAATAAATATACTAATGTTCGTACTGATTGACTAATACACTAATTTCCAGATAACTGATTATATTAGCCTTCATATATACAAGATCTACAGCAGGACTGCTTTACAAAACATGGAATTAGCCCACTTGTTGGATGTTCATTAAGCCTTTTTGTTTTACGTAAATACATTGGGTATGTATCACACAAAAGTTCTGCCGTCATTTCTTAGTTCTTTCAGATTTATGATACATCATTGAATATCACATTTAATCATCCACAGTCCATGTCTGCTTCTCTTTAGTCCACTGTAACCGTATTCTCCTCAGTTTAGATGTTACTGGCGGTACAACATTTAGTCACAAAAATTAACTCCTGTCTCTGTACATTTCTTCTTCCATGTCTTAGTTTTGCATTTAAAATTTAAAAGCATGTTACTTTGAGTTTCTGGCCTAATGCTTCAACATATTCCTTGGTATGAAACTTATATGTTTCCTTTTTATAACCTCCCCATTTTTTTGGATCTGCCCCAAAATTGACATTGTTGACTGGAAACAACCAACATTTTTTTTCATCTTTCCAAGTTTGGGGGAGTTTTATGGTCTTTTTGGTTGTTTTCACTGACAGCTTTCTTGTTGGGACCAAGTTTCCTGCGAGTCAACCAACTATCACAGCATTATTAGCTCTGCAGGTGTCTGTTAACTGCCCACTTTGTTGAATATTTAAAACATGAGAGAGAAACAACCACTTACACTTGCTCCTAGGAAAAATTTAGCGACAACAATTAACCCAACATGCATGTTTTTGGACTGTAGTGGAAAGCCAGAGTACCCAGAGATAACCCACACATACACAGGGGGACACCACAAAATTACAAAGTAATTCAATTACATAATTTTTTTCTGCCAGGGGTTCTAGATGTAACTTAGGTGACAGTTGAATGGTCAGTTTTTCATTCCCTTAACTTGAAAAGCAAACAGGGTCATGAACATGAACTTTGATTCTCAAAATGTTTTTCTGGCATCTAAGACAAATAATTAAAAGAGAAAATAAAACCACAAAGAAACAAGAAGTCCTGCAACAAACAGATGGCATGGCCTCCACATAGCCCTGAGTTCAGCATTATGAAGTCAGTCTGTGATTACATGAAGAAACAGACCAAATCCAGAAGTTGCAAACTAACAAGCAGCTTGGAGCTGCACTTTGTATGATTTACTTTTAGGAAGCTGTTTCACTTCACATTTAGTTCCTAAATGTGTTGATAAAATCACACTTTATAGCATAAAGTGACCACAAATGTCTGAGCTAGAAGGAGGGTTATTAGTAAGAAATAATTTGACAAAATCTCAGTATATACATTAACTCATCACTCAAAGTTCCTTTGGATCTTTACAGATTGAGAGATGCCACCAAAGAAAAAGGCCAGAGTGAGTAATACAACTGTGAGTTCAGGTAAGAAACTGATATAGATTCAATCTTGTCTGATGGGATTGTGTTACAAGTGTTTGCAATAATACAGGCAAAAATGATAACGGGAAAACAGCTTCTGCAGCTGGTAAGGAGGGAAAAGCTGCAACGTCTGTTGGGAAAAACGAGGGGGGCTCTGCAGAGTACAGCCACTGGCTGATGAAGTCTGAACCTGAGAGCCGCTTTGAAAGTGGTATCGACGTTAAGGTACAAAGCAGTGCAGCCACTTTGGACAGTGGGAAACTATCAGGTCTTGTCTGACAATCATGATTTGTTCTGTAGTTTGGCATCGAGGATCTAAAGGCGCTGCCTGACCAGACTAGCTGCTGGGATGGTGTACGCAATTATCAGGTAGAGTCTGAAACCAACCAAGGTGGAAAAAAATGTTTATCACCACCCACCAAAATCTTTCCTATTTTTTCTTGTCATCTTATTCTCACCACTATTATGCAAATATTCTGTCAAGAAAAAAAACAAACTTGTTCTGCCGTCTGCAGGCTCGCAATTTCATGAGGCAGATGAAAGAAGGGCAGCTGGCTTTCTTTTACCACAGCAACTGCAAGGAACCAGGGATTGCTGGAATCATGAAGGTGAGTCGCTCTTCTAGTGAAAATAAAACTTAACAGATTTGACATTTAGATGCGTTTTCTTGTCTAGATTGTGAAGGAAGCTTATGTGGATCACACTCAGTTTGACAAGAAAGATGTCCATTATGATGCAAGCAGCAAACCAGACAAGCCCAAGTGGAGCATGGTAAATAAAAAAAAAAACGTATTCATTCAGCAGAGTTTCATCATAATCATGAAACAGTTTGAAGGCTGAGCTTGCTTCCTGCTCTCAGGTAGATGTTCAGTATCAAAGAATGATGAAGCGCTTTCTTCCTCTCTCGGAGCTGAAAAAATACTACCTGCAGCATCGCACCAACGGGGGTCCACTGAAGGATATGGCACTTTTCACAAGGGCCAGGCTCTCTGTCCAACCCCTCACCTCTGGTATGTAAGACCCATTAGCTGTATTTTGTCACATCGTCAGGGGCTGGTATTAATTGCTGTTTCTCTCTGCAGAGGAGTTTGACTTCATTCTGAGTCTGGAGGACGAAGAGCCACTGTGAAGATTTGCCTCATGACACAGTGAAACAATTGAAGTGTCACAGCCATCGCCCTCATGGTTCCATCAAATTTTGTTGCTGTAATATTTCATTCTAGTAATAATAAATGTGTTTAATTTGTCTCAGATTAGTGATCATCTTTTTGTCAAGAGAAATCTATAATTTATACTGTAGGAAGTGTTCAGTGTTGTTTGGGGTTACCTTTTTCCACTGACGTCATTCAACTCCTTATTTATACACAATGGTGAGAAAGAACTTTAGCATAATAGATGTTGGTTTGCAGATTTTAAAAATAAGACACTCCTATTAGTTTTGATGTTTCAGATTTTTAAGAGATGACATTCACCGTTAAATATATTTTTACTTTCAAGACAAAGCTGAGAGAATGCATGTTAAAGGTCAGAAGTGAGCAATCCACTGGCAGTGTGAGCCATAGCACAACCCCTCCTCTGACCTTAAGTAATGGCTGCCCACTCTTCAGTCAGCTGTCAGGAGCTGACGTAGCATTTTCAGACATTTGGGTGTTGTCAAATTGTTCTTTGACAAATGCTCCCTCCAGAAAAAAGTAGTCTTTTTTTGAGTATTGCTGAGTTTGAGTGCCTCATCCTTGTCGAGAACCTTGTGGGTGTTACATTGAATAAACTCAGGACGCAGAAAAACTGATACAACAGCTGTGGAGTCAAACAACTTCTTACATTTCTTTCCATCTGCAATAGAATACACAGGATCAGTATATTGTACGTACAATCAGATCCCAGAACAATAACAATTCTTCAATGTTCTTCCAGTCACGGGTATGATTTCTAAAAATTCCCACACAAGATGCCTTCTTTTAGTCAGTCTGCAACAGCGACGTCACGCCACTGCTACAGATGCATGTTCAAGGAATAACGTCTTCCCCTAAAGACCAGCCTCCAGCAGCTTAATGGTTCTAATGGCTGTGCAAACGTCTACGGAGGATTTCAGATTGCTACTTCAGTTTTTTCTCAAAATGTTTAAGTGAAGGTCAGGATTTGTAAACTCGGAGTACTGCCCAACTTTAGAGAAAAGCATTCTTCTCCAACACTGATGTTAAAAAAAATTAGCAGCAATGTCTTTAATTTGAATGAGCATGTTGTTTAAAAAATAAATAAAAAATATGAGTAATTTTAGAATATTGAAGAAAAATTTAACTACAGTGTGTTTCTGTGCAGTTCGTCACACATTCATTCATTTCTGCAACACAACATCTCAGTTTTTTCCATTTGGCATCAATTTATTGGACTTAAGGGAACAATTAGTTATTGATTAGCATTTAGCAAAAGATAATTCCACAGTAATTTCTCTCTGGTTAAAAGACTAAAATCATGTTAGAGGCAGGAAGATTTCATTTGCTTAATACACAACATAGGCACAACTTTCAAGTCTCTAATAAAGAGGATACAGAAGACTCCGTACAATCCAACCTTAATAAAAACAGTTTGACAACCTTTCTTAACACCACTGGAATGCTGAGGTAAAGCATATGGACAGGAAAGGTAATTTGTAGCACTGCATACTGGATAATCAATGTATACAAGGTGAAACAGGATAACAGGTTTTACTGGTCTTATTTACATATTTTTAAAAAAAAAGTGTGATAATACTTTAGTTGTCCTACTTAAATAGGAACAGGAGATTCCAGTTTCTACTTCCAACATTTTTGTTCACATACATGAGAAAGCGTGTTCAGCGAGATAAACCAGTGCAAAGTTAACGGTCATTTCTTGAGCCTACAATAATGTAAGGAATGCTTTCATTAAACGTGGAATGTCAGATTTGCATGGTTGAAAACTCATGACGGATCATTTTATAATAATAAAGAGACCAGAAATCAATTATATCTCAAAAGTGTTAGAATGAAAAAACAAGGCTTAAAATTGCAAGAATCTCTCGTTACTCAGCAGACATCGCGACAGGTGAATTAGAAAAAGAAAATTGGATGAATGGAGGAGGACAGGACCAGCAGCCTGAAGCCACTCTGAATGCTTCATGCAAATAGTTTCATAGTTGACACACAGATTTAGTGTGTATTTGTGTGTTTGTGTGTGTGTTGGTCTCCCTTCTTCCTCCTTTCACCAGCAGCGGCTACAGATAAAAACAGCTGCCTCGCCAGATGTTGCACAGTTGTTGGGTATCTTCACCACTCCGGCACGGATGCTGACGAGTCTTGTGAGAGGAGAACGGTGGTTTTATCCGCTCTCCTCCTTCGCAGCTTGTTCCAGCGCACTCTCTGAAGCAGCCGAGCCCTCGAACCTCTGAGAGGCGATGGCTGCCTGGTGAGACATGCTCTTCCTCACCACATCTCCTTTCCTCCACAGTGTAATTTCCTGCAAGGGTGGAAAATGTAACAGGATTGGATATTTATGTCTGTATATATTGATGTTATTGCCTCTGTAAATCCTTAAAAGCTTAGAAAAAAATGAGAATTGGCTCAAGAGCAAACAATGGTTTTGTCCTACATTTGTCCCTTACCAGCTGCATACAGCTTACTTACAAATGCAGAGAAACCAGAATAGAATCATTTCAATCCTAAATGTGTTAAAAAATTATAAAAGCAAAATCATTGTAAAGGTCAGTGACGTAATTGATTATGAAAAGAGAGACCCACAGAATCTGGGTCTTTCAGAGGAAAAATATAGATGAGTTTGGTACTCTTATTTTTTATTTTTTTAAATAAAAGAAAAAGTGAAAACTCTCATCTATGGTAGGATCGTACGATCTAGAGTCTCTGTATACAACCTGAATAAGATAAAAACATACAGTGAATACCTTTGATCTTTAAGCCCACACATGGCACTAAATTAAAAATAGACATGGTCCTTTAGTGGAGCAAAAAATATCTTTAATTCATTTGTCACTGCATCCATAGAAATAACTAGAAAAACAACAAACCACTGATGACCATTAAAAGAAAATAAATAAATGTATATACAAACAAGATGCAATGACATGTTTGATACACTGCCTATCAGTAAAAGCTCCAGCAATGGTGGAACTTATATTTGGGTTTTCACCACTTGTTTCAGGAGCCAAAAGCCCATTTTCTCTGCCTAAAGGGCTCATCTCATTTGTCTAAATGTAGACTACCTATATTTTCTCTATCTATCCTGTCCACTTACCTCTAACCCTGAAACTGTTCGCAGCAAAAAAAGTTTCAGGGACGTTGCAATTTGTAAAAATGCGCCCAGAGGAGAGAGAAGTGAGGAGAGCGGTTGGTCAGAGGAGCTATAACCGAGGTGGCATCAGCTTTTTCCTGCACTTGTTAACATCTGTAGGGGGTGTTTAAACTGAATTAAAAAAATATTTGTGAACATGTCACAAACGGGTTAAATTCTCATCTGACAGAAATATTTCAATGGTTAAATTGTGTCACTAGTCACGTTTGACATCCATTTAAAATGACTCTAAAGCCTGTATCTTCCCCTGCCGCCTTTACTCAATGGCGGAAAGCATTAAGCTAGATAACGGTTGCATTTTCTGAAGCAGTGGTTTTAGATACCCTGAAGGGTCATGTATGAAGGATTTTTTTTTTTTCTGGGCTATTTTTGCATTGCTTCATAACAACATTCCTCTGACCCACAGAGGAAAGTTAACTGCTATTATGAAGCAGTTTCATGCATTATGCAGCAGACTGCTGCTGGTTATGACTACAGCGAGAGTCAGAGCATGCTCAGCTGTGGCTGCAGGGACACAAGTGTGCATCATTGCATATAAAGAGAAAATCAGAGGAGCTGGTTCAGCAGCACTAAATGCCGATGAGAGAGTGCAGATGCAATGACACAGATGTCACCATGACTGTCCTGAAGCTGACAACATGCAGCAGTGGTGTTGCATTAAAGCTGCAGTATTCCTGAGCTACTGTAGTAAGTTGGTAACATCTCATAGGCACTACAGGAAAGGAACATTTAATGGGGCAATCTAAGCAGCTGCGCTCACTGCCAGCAGCTGGATGCTGTCACAGATAAGCCTTTTAAAATGAATTAATGACAACTAAATGGAACACTTATAAAGCATAGCATAAAATATGTGCAGAGTAGATCCCTTCACTGATGGTATGCTTAAAACTGGACCGACACACCAACTGGTCTTATTGATCAGATGGAATGACATACTCCTTTAGTTGACATGAGTTCAAAAATGAATGGACTCTTGTAGATCAATTTTATGAATCAATTCAGCTCCATGTTTTGAAACAAATACATTTTTTGCAGCTAATGTTTCAACATGTTAGGCCAACAGGAAATAGATGCAGTGTTAAACAAGGCTATTCAACAACACCAGTAAAACCACCTGCTTTTAATCATTTACCGTTTCTCTATCTGACAGCTCCCACACTGAGACACATAAATACAGACTGGTTTGAGTTGAGATTTGAGCTGCCATCTTTTACCTGCTGTTTGAAGTAGCGCCTCTCCTCCTCATCAATCAGCACCAGGTTCAGGTAGTAGCGCACAGAGAACTTCTTGTTGATATCTCGCATAGTGGGTGTCAGATCGTATCCAGCCAGAAATAATCGGATGGGAATGGACTCCCCTGCAAAAAAAGAGAAAAAACAACAAAAAAAAAACACCAAGCAGCGATGGACAAGGTTGTTATTGACTTAAGATGGATTTGTTTTATATTTTTAATCATTTAATGTGATTATGAATAAGTGGTGTTTACCCCTGACCGGTGCACCGTCCATGATCTCGTACTTTGCAATAGTGTCGTTTTCATGGTAAACACTCGGGCCAGTGCCTGTCGTCTCACGTTTGATGATGTCAATCTCCATGTGCTTTATCTTAATCCTCACCAGCAGGAAATAGATTTTCCCAACAATTACATCTTTCAGATGGTACCTGTCAGAAAACACTAGTGAGTATGAGGCCTGTTATTGAGTAACCAAGCCCACGTTGTTCTCCAGTTCTCCATATTAAGCATCCTCATACTGAGCAGCACTGAACAATTCCATTAGTCAATAAATAATAAACCATTTGGCAGAAACTTTACATTTATTTCCATAATAAATTCCTCACAAGTATTGATTCTTGCAATAAAAATAGATTTCAATGTCTTTGATGAGAATCTTTATTATTCTCTTCTCTTCTCTTTCTTTGATTGCAGCCATATTTAAATCTTTTGGTTTTTGATCAGTGATCAGAATAAAATTAGACTTTAGATAAACTTCCTATTTTTCTAACATTTAATTAAAATGCTCAAATTACAAAGACTGATCATGAAGACTATATGAGTTGTCTTTATAAATATTTCAGTTATCCCCACTCTGTTATAGTAAAATATTTCACTATTAGAACCAAGTACTTTAACCTCATAAATTCACCAAGAATGTCTCTTTCTCCTTCCTGAGCTGTGTGCACAGCCTACGTCATTTAATATGAACATATCTGAGGATTTAGGAAGTTCCTGATCTTTTCAAAAACAGCATCCATTTTCTAATATTTATCATGTTTGGATTTAGCACTAATCATCATGAATACACTGTCAAGGGCAGCAATGACTGGTGGAATCCAGGTCTTTGGAGGATTTTAAAGGTGAATGTACAGATTTGCTAATTAATTTAGTCAAATCTCCTAAAGGAATTTAAGTCAAAGGAATATTTTGCATTGGATTAAGATGTATCTATTGAATGTCTCACTTTAAAATGTATAAGTGAGATAGGCTGTTATGGTTTATAAGATAAAGTGGCTTGTCTGATCATTAAATCAGTTAAAAAAAAATTAGAGTTTTTCATTTGCACAAGTAGAGATACTAGCTCATTGGTTTATGCCTGTTAAATGGACTTTTTTTTTCCACTGTTATTGAACATAATTCAGGTAGTCTGCTGCATATAAGTGTATGTTACACCCAAACAAGTCTTACTTGGATTTGTTATACTCAAATTCAATGTGGAGACAGTCCTCAATCCCAACTTCCATCTTTATGGAGGAGTTGAGCTCAGGGTATGTGCTCAGCGTGTGGACCACAATGTCCATCTCTTTACTGATGTCGTTTAGTCTTCTTATCACTGTGGCACGAAGAAAATATCTGGAAATGTGAACAAACATATTGACATTCAGCCCAACATGTGTGTGTACTGCAAATGGACTGTAGCCAACGTCAGGGGTTCAAATATTCAGTTTAAATGTAACCACATGACAGGCAGGTTAAAGTATGACTTACAATCTCTCATCTCCTTGTAAAGTGGAATCAATGATCTAACTTGCCTTAGCTTGACATTCTGGCCTGTGTAGGACTCGTAGGGTTTCTCAACATGAGTGAACTCAAAGTCGAAGGTCTGTGACTGAGTTATTTCACCAGGTCTTGCGAGATCTTTCACCAGGGAAACAAATTCATGATGGTTTCCCCTGTCGTAATACAGCTCTATCAAAGAGAAATGAAAAGGAGTTAAAAGAACTTTGGTACAATAATGTACCAAAGTAGAGAAAAAAAATCTAAATCCTGTACTAGAGACAAAGTTAAACAACACAAATTTTAAACAAAAAGAATAAACATCTTAAAAATAGTGCAGATTTGTTATTTAAGTAACCAGACAAAATTCTTTCAGGGAAAATTTGTCTCAATTATAACGTAAACAAAAAATGTGGAATAATCCTATTCTGCGTACCATCAATACTAGCCAGAATATACACGTCCCTTTATTTATTTTTTTTAGAGAACATGAGGGATCTTCTCCTAGACCTGGATCAGAGCATCAGTCAAACCCTGAACAGTCTGTGGTGCAACATGGCAGTGTTGGATGGAACCAGACATGATGCACCAGAGCTGCTCGATTAGATTCAAGTCTGGTCAATGGGCAGGTCAGTCCATAGCATCAATGCCTTCATCTTGCAGGAAATGACACACTCCAGCTACATGAGGCCAAACATTGTCCTGCATCAGAAGGAACCCGGGTCCCACTGCAGCAGCATATGGTCTAAAGAGCTCATCCCAGTATCTAATGGCAATCAGAGTACCTCTGGGGCTCTCCAAGAATATGCCTCCTCAGACCATCACTGCACCACTGCCAAACCAGTTATGCTAGAGCAATGTTTCTCAGTCCTGGTCCTCAGGGACCACTGCCCTGCATGTGTTGGTTTTTTTCAACTCCAGTACAGCTGATACAGATTAATTGAACTGCTGGGCGAGTTCTTTGCAAACCTGCTAATGAGTCATTCATTTGAGTCAGGTATGTTAAAGATGGACACCTCTAAAACATGCAGGGCAGTGGTCCCGAGGACCAGGATTGAGAAACACTGTGCTAGAGGATGTTGCAGCCAGCAGAAACTTCTCCACAGCATCTTCAGACTCTCTCACGTCTGTCACTACCTGAACAGCTTATGTTGCCTTACCACCTCTAGTGGTGAGGGCACTGGGAAAATGCAAACGTGACAAAAATCAGCCATAAAGCATGAAGGCAAGTCTGTGACCACCACCTGCAGGACCATTCCTTTATAGGACATGTCTTGCTAACTGCCTCTCATTTCCACCTGTGGTCTGGTCCATTTGTACAACAGCGGGCAAAAATGATAAACAATCAGTGTAACTTTCTAACTGGACAGACTGATATCCCAGAAGTGTGACTGACTGAGTTACACTGTAACAATTATGTGTTCTTTATTTTTTTGAGCAGTGTATATACTTAGAGACACACCAAGCATAAGCTGCATTTTAGACAAAAGTGCCCAGTACTTTAAGTTTCAGTGACTTATTTTGTCTTTTAGATCAACCAGACATTGAAAAAAAAAAAACCCGTATCATTTCTTCCTTTCATGCATATATTTTAAATCACACACCTACAGTTCACACAGAAAAATTAAGCCATTGTAAAAAGGAGGAAATGCATTTTGACTGCAGTCACACTGATTAGCAATTTGTCTCAATCCTACATGTTTATGCTGAGGTGTGTCTGCTTCTGTTTACAACATATCTGCTGTAAAACAACCAGAAAACATTTGTCTTATGAAAACAACTCTTTGATATCACAGCCACCTCTACCTATCCTGATTCATTCTTAAACCACCTTGGCCGCCAAAAGTTTCAGTTCATATCTCCTAAACTTTTGAAAATGGACATGAATGGCTGACTGGGAATGTTTTGTTTACACAGTTCAGCTTTAAGTCATCAGACATAAATGTTCAGCACAACAAGCCTCATCCTGACAGTGCCAGTTACTAAAAAACTTACTAGATATATTTCTTCTAGTATTTTTTTCTTCTTAATTTGCTGTCTTCAGTTAATTAAATTTGGAGAAAATGTAGAGGTATCTTGTGCTAAACTTTTTCCTCTTACCTTTTGTTTTACTACCTTGTACGCCGTCTTCAAATCACCATGCATTTGTCTTTTAAATGTTTTATAAAAATAAACATTAACATAAACATTGTAAAAAGTGCTCATATTTTAGTGAATTTTTTCCACAAATTTTTAAATCTTTGTTAAATCGAAAACTGAATAGTGAACGCGTGTCTGTACTGTGTATGTAAAAATATTAGTTACTCACCTATTTGGCCGACAAATTCAATTTTGATGCCATAGTGCTCCAGCCGCTTCCCCGGGTTCTTCAACGTCACATTCACCTTTCCACTAACAGTCTCACCATCATAGAAAAGAAAGTATTTGTCTTTCTTTCCGTCTTCAGTCTTGTGTTCAGCTTTCTTCCTCGTCTCAGCGTCATTGAGGACTACATCGATTTCTGCACTTTGTCCAAAACTAAAGAAACTCATTATAACACTCCGTCTGCGCTAACTCTTATCTCATGTAAATTATCCTTATCGTAACCTCACTTTGGCTCGTTAGCAAACTAATGCAAATACCCTGTCGATGTTTCAAATGTAAAAACAATCACACATTAAGGCCTGCGGGGTGTTAGAGCTCACTTCCCTTTCGGAGCACAAATTTCGAGGTTTGGCATTGAAAACTCCAAAGATATTTCACAAAAAAATATTTAACTTCAGCTACATGTCCATAGTCACGGCAAAAACTAGCAATGCAATGGCAAAATGAAAACGCTCATTAGTTTCTCCATTAAAAATTAGCCGCTTCCCTTTTTTCTCTTTTAAACTTAGTCACCCTTTAACTGTCTGTAATAATAAAAAACAATAATAAAATCAATCTGCGGTCGGCACCTTTCACGCACTGTGAGTTAACATTACATGTTTGAGCTCTGACAGAGAAGACAGTGAATGTTGTCAAATGATCAAGATGTAATGTTAGCTTACGTTGTCTGCACTGGCTAAAGTACTTCCGGGTAGCGTTTTCCAAAATAAAACCGGAAATGAAAGATTTTCAAATTATCATTTAGGTGTGTGTTTGTTCGTGTTCGGGTTTTTTTTTTTGTTGTTGTTGTTGTAGCAATGTTTCTAGGCAATAAATCTTATACCGTTGGAAAGTCTATTTATTTCCCTTTTAAATGTTACTATATTTGTAAAGAAAATGTATTTGTGTGGGATAGACAGTATGCGACTTGTACCCAAACTGTCTTCTGCAGTGCCAAACAGCTTATTCTGCTCTGGATACACCTGGTGCTAATAATCAAATGCCTGATTGGTGAGTGATCAGCAGCACCTGCGAGAATGGACCCTGCAATGGTCAGTTGAGATCATAGAGTCAAAGAAGGAAGAAGAAATGGATAATTCTGTGCTGAATGCTGCACGGATAGAGTAAGCTTTTGGTAGAGGCAGAAGCCTGGTGTTCATGTGAGGGTAACCAACACAGCCACACTGGCTGATTTTCAACAAATGCCGAAACGGATGGCCTCATTCTTACTGCCATTTAATTACAGCGAGTTTAAGCTCATCCAGTGAAAGATGTCATTGAGGCAACTAGTAGCCCGGCAGAGACCTAGATGAATGTCAGGGGAGGCTGAGTGGTGTATTTAAGAATAATCAGCATGAAAACTGATGCTATGACTTTGGAGGATATTGCAGAGGGGGAACATGCAAATTAAAAAAAGCAGGGGCCCAGGACTGAACCCTGGGGGATATCAGAGGAAGCCAATCTGACTACCTTTGATGTCCACCATGCTTCTTAGCATAGGCCTGATAGCTGCAAATTTGATGAGAGATGAGACTTCAGCAGTGGATGGAGAGTGGTTGATTATCTGGGTCATGGAGGGGGACAGTGGCTGGAAGGCACCTCTTCAGGAGTGAGGTTGGGAGGGGGTCAATGGAGCAAGTGGAAGAGTTTGTCTTCTGTACTTTGATGGAAAGTTCGTTGAGTGACCTCCGCAAAGGCTTCGAGGAATGGACCAGCATAGGGGAAAAGTTGGATGTGGAGTCTAATTGGTTTAAGATAAAGTTTTGTCTGATTCGGTCTACCTTGTTGTTGAAATAGTCCATGAAGCAGTCGCAATCATCAGTAGTGGGGTCAGTAGTAGCGGACTACTGAGCTTGAGCATCCGGTTGATGGTTGAAAACAAAATCTTTGGTTGTGAGTGGCCAGACATAAGAGCAGAGTAGTAAGAGGCCCTAGCAGCTTTCAGTGCTAATGAGTAAGTGGTCTGGTGATGTCGAAAAGCCAGCTGGTGGACAGTTAGTCCAGTTTTTCTGAACCTGTGTTCAATCTTACTGCCTTCAGTGTTTAGTCCTCTGACCTTGGCAGTCAACAGCGGAAGGACATTTCACGTTTTTACAATAAACCGCATTATAAATTGATACGTTTCATGTTTTCACAGTAAAACTATTGCGGTAAAGCATAAGGTCCCTTTTAATTTTTTTTTTATTTGGGTGACAGCTCCACGCTGACTTTGCTACACTTTTGCATGTATGTTTAGGTTATTGAAACAAGCATTTTAACATTAACATATCTACTTTATAATAGGCATAACATCTAATATTACCAAGTGAGACAACAAAATACCTTATGCACCACTAATGAGCTAGTTGACAACTGTGCTTAAGAGGCCAGAAATAAAGTTCTTATAACAAAAATCTTTCCATCATAACTTTTGTAACATTTTTCCTTCACTGCACATAAACCTAAGCATGTTTTCACGAGTTATTTTCATAACGGTTTCTCTCTGTACTTAATCGTTCCTTATTTTCATACAATACAATAAAAGTCACTTTCAGTTCAAATGTATTTAATAGTAACAAAATAAGAGTAACATACAGCATTAATATCAAATGAACAGCAGACATTTTACAGCAGTTCCTGAGTTGTTACACAAAACATCAACACATGTCTGAAATGACATACTGTAATCGACAGGTTCAACACTGCAAAAACACAGTCAACAGTAAATACTGTGAATTCATTTCCAACTAACAGGTTATTGCAGTATTTACAACAAGGTATGGAGTGCAATGCAATAAAATTAAAAGAAAAACATATGTATTATGTACATATAATACTGATTTAAAACTGGACAATATGTCCAGTATTCACAAAATAACTGGTAAAGCACAAAAGGTCACTTAAACAAAGAATGAAACGGCACTCCAAAAACTCATACTTCACCACCTTCATAGGACATTAACTTTGCAGCATAGTGGGATACAGGGTATTCAAATTTATAGTTTAATCTGTAATCATACATATATGTTACCATTTGTAAATACAATAAAAGTCTGATAAATTGTGCCTTATGAATTAGAACTCAACCTTTTTGTCTGCTACTAATTGCCTGTATATCTACAGTATATACAAAGACGTATTTTGACTCATTTGCATGTGAAATAATAAAAGACATGTTTATATGGTGAAGAGTTGTCTGAAACAATTTCACACAGTAAAAAATTTTAAAGTTATCAAAAAGGACTTGTCAGAAAAATGGTAAGTGAATGTAGTTTACAGTAACTGGTGGTAACACTGACAGCCAAAATATCAAATTTCACAGCCTTGAAATGCTTAGATTGCAAGTTACAATTATATTGGAAAATGAGTAAAAAAATGAAATAAGGTTTAAACCCAAATACTTTTAATGAAATTATACAAAAGGAGGAAAATGAAAAAATATCATCAGTAATGCTTTGGCAAGTCAGTTGATTTGATTTTGATGTGCATCAGAGAGTAATGTGCCATGTTAACATTATCACCTGGAGAATCATCACAACAGCTTTCATTTTTGTCATTTTATTCAGTATCAGATGTCAAATGATGAATGAAGACTTGTGGCGAAAATGTCCCTTTAAAAAAGAAGCAGCACAGAATTAGTATAATACACCCAAGAGTTTGATATGTTCATGGGGAAAAAGACATAAGGGGGGTATCGTGTAGGATGCTGATGACAGATAGGCTTCCTTTAAGCAGTAGCTGCTTAATTATACCAGATGACAGATACTGTCACAGAGATTTTGCTCTTTCTTTGTTAATCTAGAATTTTCTCCATAGGTTCTGTGAACACTAATGCATAAAGGAACATTATTTGATGCTGCTTACATACAAAATACACCAAAGATATTTAATTAATGAAAACGCAGGTTGTATGTAATAGAAAGAATCTTACTTAAGGATCAACATACAAATATTAAGCTAGCAACCCTACTGCAAAGTGTATTTTTATGCAGCAAATGCTGTGTTTTGTTTACCTCATCTGCATCACCATAATCAACACCATCGTTTTGTGCTGGCCAGTTGTAGCTGTAAAGGATAGAAAAACAAAAACAAAAAACAGAACAAAACAATTAAATACTAAATCTTTTGAGCAGATATTTTATAACATTTCATCGGTCTTTCTTCACAGCTGCACACTGTACTCACTTATTTTCACTGTGATCTTTACTGTGAAGGCACATGCGTCTAAAGGAATAAATGCAAAAAGCCAAAAGGATGAATAAAGCCAATCCAGCAGCTGACTTGAGGAAAATTCCAAGGATGTCAACATCATCTGCAACAGGACACATAAGGGTAGCATGAAATTCCCATGAAATCATATAAATATTTTTACACTGTGTCACCTGCAAATCAGCAAGCTAGAAAAAAGAAAGAAATTTCATGGTGAATTTCCATGAGTGAGTGTATGACCTCAACTAGATTTTAGTTTTTTTCTTTTTGCTCCTGGATTTTTGACTGATTTGTGAGCAATTTTTGCATTTACCAAGCCCCTTTCTGCACAGCTGATTTCCCTGACAGCCTACCTTCTCACAACCCCTGCTTCATTAGTAAACCTGCCTGTTAGCTTTTACCCATCAGGTATCCAGTATTTGGGTCCTCATTCTGTTATCCTTCAAATATACTAGCTTTTAACAAATCAGCCAAGGAATTTCTTATTTAATAAATCATTTTTACCCAACTATAAAGTCAATATGTCAAACAAAAACGTTCTTTGCAGTTGATCACATAAAGTAAGAAAGCTATGCATTTCATTTCCAGACGTGGTGGAAAAAATGTATATTGGTACTGCAACTTTCTGCTATACACAACATTTACATTACTACAAATTCTTACTTGTTTCTTTTTTATAGCCCGACAGCCAGTCCAGGGTTTGTATACTGTTTGTGAGCATTTTAGCACAAGTTCCATCTCTCCAGGACCATTGGCAACAAAAAGAGCTGTGTGTATGAAGTTCATCAAACTGTGCATATGTGTGCATGTCACTCACAGACTTCCATTATTTGCGGAGAGCACTGTGCATGTCCTGCATCATTCTTTGCCTGACAGTAGTACTCGCCTGCATCTTCTTTCCTCACCCGTCGAAATTTCTGAGACAACAAAACAAAGATGAGTGCCCTGACACACAGTTGGAAAATAAACACAAAGCTATGGGATGAATACATGATGTTCTGAAAACTGACTATGCTGCAATAAATCACCATACGGACAAGAGAATATGTTTCTTATTATGGCTGGTAGATGTCCGAATCTACCATATGGCAACCTTTTATGTGGTTATGAAATCTTTAAAGTAAACCATAAACATGCCAGTTTGGCTTTGAATGCAACTTTATCCTGCTTGCATATGCTAGAGTTTTGGTAAGCCTTCTCACTGGCTATCTTTACACACAGGCATTAATCCTGCACTTAGTCCATGGTTAAGGTTTTATTCTGATTAAGCTGTTTATGTTACATAAGCTGTAATTGACGATCCTGAAAGCCTAAAGAGTCCCTTCCAAAAGTTGAAACATCCTCAAAAAGTAGTCAATTTCTAAAAATGTAGTAATAAACAATAATGTTTTTGTGACAGTTTAAACAAACAAACAAAAAAAATAAACAAGTATTAAATGTTGCAGTAGTAGGTAAGCTTGCGGTTCAGCCTCTCTCACCAGGCCTCCAGTGTCGGGGTTGATGCTGTAGGAGAAGTTGACAAATCTTGGGCTGTTTTTGGGATCCTGTGGAAGCTCCTCGTTGTTGTGGAACCAGCGATACTGAGGAGCAGGGAAGCCCTCGTTCTCCAGACATCGCAGCTCTGTTGAGATTCCAACTGTGACAGCCTCTGGCACACTGCACCGTGGAACAACAGGTTTCACTGTGTGCAAACAAGAACTTACGTAAACTTTCAACAGCTTGTATATTCACCATGCCTATTAACTAAAACTTCTTTGTAAGAAATAAAGAGTTAGCAGCAAGTAAACAAAGTCCTTCTAGTAGTTTTAAGCATTCATTTTAACATGCAGTGGACAAAATGTTATTTTATGACTGAAAAGTAAAGCTTGACATCACAGAAAATGTGTTCACTTTCTTGCCACGCATTAACTGAGAAGATTAATACAGATGTGACAGAATATCCTCCCCTGTGGTTGATTGTGTGTGGATTGGAGGGATTTCATGTTTCCTGCCACAGTGAATGGCTCTGAGTCAGTGAGTTGATACTGGGCAAGTGTGTCTGAGAGTGCCTTCAAACTGTGGTGTGTTTATGCCACATGCAGCAAACACTGTTGGCACTCATTCTTTTGGGTTTGTGTGTGTGCAGGCTGGGGCCTGCTCCAGGAGCTGTGTCTAAGGACGAGGTTGAAATGAGTAGCCAGCTGGCCTGTGGTGGATGAGAGTTCTGCCATTGGATGATCAAACAGTTTTTCCACTGACTGATGAAGTAAATGAGCAGTGCAGTGGACCTTATCACAGTGAGCCAACGCCTCTCCTTCGTCCAAACAGAAACACGGACTATTCTCCTTTTAAATTAGTTAAATAGATACACTATCTTCAGAAGACCCACATAATTCCCTTTGATTTGTATATTTAAACTTTCAACAGCCTTTGTGTAAGAGCCGTATTTTAACCCTTACTGGATAATGAACATAGAAGCATAGCAACTTCCAAAGCAACAACTGGATACTAAACAACCTTAGTCACAATGGTTGAATACAGCTTCATGTTTTAGGAACAGAGTGGTATTGATCTCATCTATTGATTGATGTAAAAATGAACTGAAATATCAATGTATAAAAATACACCATAGATTTCTAAAGTGGAGTATATTTAGCATTAAATCTTTTAAAAGTGTGTGAATATAGATAATACACCAAGTTTTGGTCAGTCATAAGCAGGTCAGTGGAGTGATGCACCTACTCTCCATACCTCTAACTGCAAGACTTATAAGTATTTCATCAAAGTCTCTTTGATCATCGATGGCGGCCACTTCGCAGCGGTACTCTGCTGTGTCTGACCGAGTGGTGTTGAAGATCAGAATGTTGGCTGGCTCTCTGAGTTGAGCTCTGTTGTCCAAGTCCCCTTTTTACAAAGAGCAAGAAAAAAAAAAATCACACACATTACAACAGGTCATTCAAAAACACAGTTTTACTTCACAGCACAGGCAGAGTTGGTGCCAAGTTCTTCAAAAAGGTACCATTCACTCAGCTCAGCTTTGAATTCTGAGACATTGCTTTGAAAAGCTGTGGTCTGCCTGTTAAGGGGTTTTACAAAACCATATATGCAAAGAAGATTACCTGCTATCTTGTTTTGAAAGTAGACATAACTGGGGACACCATTTTTAATCTTTTTCCATTCAATCCTTGGGTTGTTTGTTGAAATGGACTCTATTAAGCAGGTCAGTTCGATGGCTGCAGAGTTAACAGAATGCGTGAGACAGAGAGAGGCAGCCCAAATCAGCAAAATAAAAAAAAAGGTACTTTGGCTAAATAGTTTAGATTGATCCTGCAACTTACGCTCAAATTCATTTGCCCAAACAATCTTGTCTGTGGTTCTGAGGATTACCCCAAGCGATGATGGAATGTGGCCTGTGGGGGAAAAAAGAAAGAAGCAGCACACTAAATGCTGAGTAACCCTGATTGCAAACACAAGCATTTTCATCAGCAGACATTATCAACTGGGCATGTTGCCTAATAACCAGTGGATTAGACTGATAAATAAGAGGAGTGTAAGAGCCTTGGGATCTGGTTTAGTGTGAAAATATCTCATTAATTACTTCCCATTTCTATTTAAGGAGACCAGCGCCTGGGGCTAAAACGCCTATGATCTACAGTTTAATGAACATGTGGACCACACAGAATATCAAAGAAGATCAAACTCATAGCAGGAAGATTCTGACTTCATATTTAATTAGATTTTTCTTCAGTGGTTAATAGGATAATTATCTGGATCATAATAATTTGTTGAAAAATAGAACTAAATACTAAACCGCTGCAATGGAAAAATTGAGCCAGAAGTGTCGGTAAATATCGGAATAGTGACCCATTTTCTTTAATGTTTTGGCTTTAATCCAACCCACTGTTTTTGAAATCAAACACCAACTGAAAGTGTTGATTTTCAGCCTTTTATTTAGAGGATATTTACAAACAAATTTAAGTGAATGCAGCAGTTCAATGAGAATAAACTCCACAAACAGGTCACATTTCAAGACAGGATTTAGTCTTTTTGCAGCCTTAGTAATACAAAACTAAACGCCGCACACTGACTTTACAGTATGATGATTTAAAATTCTGATGCTTTTACATAACGTCATATGATAAATACATGAGGGTTTTTTTAATCAACTGATTAAAAAAAACCCAAAACAAACAAGATGGGTGAGGATGGTTAATTTCTGCCAAATCCTAGTAGTTAAAATATGATCATTCTGGTTCCCTTTGCCTCAATTGCATCGAGACGATGATACGCCTCTGAAAAACAGCTGGAATTGATTGATTATGTGTCACCCATTAGAGCACAAAGCTCGCATTTCGTTTCCATAACATATCACTTTAGTGTTTGAATAAATGTGCAGCAAAGCATACTGCTGTTCTTTTTAAAAGTCTAATCTTTAAGGTTAGGGTTCATTGCTTGATTCTTACACTAATTTCTACTGAGGTTTACAAAATAAGTAATTTATCAAGGTCCCAAAACAAATCAAAGCAGAAGCATGAAAATAGCTTAATGGAAGGAATGTGCTTGCATTTGAGCCATGCTTAATCTACCATCTAGGCTTCCCTCTGGCCCAAACACACACACACACACACACACACACACACACACACACGATACTTCATGTAATTCGTTTTAAGTTCAGTTCTTGAGTAAACTGCTTCAAGCAATCAGTGTTATTTTATAAATGGCAGCTTTTAATGACAAGTGATATAATGTACAGGTTTAGTCAAAACTGAGCAAGCAGAATACTAATTTAAATTTAAGGAGTAGAGTATACAGTGCAACAAATTAAAATAAATTACTTTGTTTAAATAAATCAATTATAAGTCAGTGTTGGTTTAAACCTGCTGAGGATAAATATGTATAATATGGAGTCACATCCAAATGCAATAATTGCTGAGCGAACATACAAATAACTGCAGCCACGCTGAGTAATGAAGGCATTCCTGCACCCAGTGGGGGCAGTACAAAGGGTTTGAAATGAGGACAGAAACAAAACAATAATAATCAGCCAAGCATCTCCTGAATACAACGAGACATGCCCGTCTGCCCGAGGCGCTGTGCACTCAGAGGTATTTATTCAAAGCAGCCTTGTTAGCAGATGAGTGACCCTGAGATGGGTTGCACACAATGACAAAGGGAGCTAGCCTATAGCTGATGCTCAGGCGGAAAATGAAGAAAACATGGATTCTGCCAAAGCATCCGGTCATATAAGCACAGCTGGGGACACTGATGAGATTTGACTCCCAGGTCTCAGCTTCCATCTCTGTTGCTGACTTTCCCACCCTGTACATCAAGATCTATTTTTACCATAGCTGTGACTGGACATCCTGTGAGACAAGAGGAGACCTCGTCCAACAAAAGCTCCCTCAGCATATGCATGTACTGGGCCTTGAAACTGCTCTCTAAACCTTTTCTTCTGCAGGTCAGACACTGGGGCTAAATCAGGGCTCCTATTTAGGTACAAAAAAAAATGTAGCTTTCTCCCATAACATGACACTTAATCAAATCCACAATAATAGCAACAGCTGCTTTTATAAATGTACATGTTGCAACACAAATGGGTGTCATGTGTTATTCTAAATTCAGAGAAAACAAGATTAGCAAGAGAACATCTGTTTTGATAAGTGCTCTGACAAAGGGTCACTACCTTCATGTCCATTTTTCACTCCAAGTTTTTAGTCCTTCTTATTTGTATTACAAAGAGCTGGATTTGTGGTTGCAGGGTACATATGTCCACAAACTAAACAGCATTTACATTAAGTGTACCTTTTGCAAAATGTTATAAAGTTAGAGTTTATTTACATCAATTACCATAAAAAAAACTCCAAAATATAGGCCATGGGAAAGACTTAAAACAGCCAATTAACAAGACAAAGTGTAACTAATTATTAATGCAAGCTTAGAATAATAGCATTGAGACAACAATGCTTTGTTCCCACATGGCACAATGTAGGCCGAAGAAAAACTGCAGTTCTGATTTCTGAAAATAATCTCACCACTAGCTGGAAAGGAAACAAAGCCGCATTTTAAAGCACACACAAAATGGGTCTATAGTCTGTTCTAATAGAAACCTGCTTTTAAATGTCTAAATTCTGCAATCCTCTTATGTGCTGAGTAGGAAGACAACCAGCCATCCCCATGCCTGCAACAAAAGTTGTTGAACCAGTGTGTCTAAAAAAAGCTTATTCCCAGACATTCCAGTGCAGTCGCTGCAAATATGCTAAAGGCTGACGATGGAGCGCTGGGATTCACAGCGTACTGGAGTGACTGTGTAAAAATCCTTCCAGTAGATTAGACTCAGACAGTCATGTTGTCTCTAGTTTTTAAGGAAAATTGTGAAAAAAGAACTGTGGTTTTCCTTTTGTTGTTGTTTCCTGTTTACTTCCCTAATCAATGGAGGCCACAGGTGAATCACAGCAGGAGCTAACAGAGATAAATTATTCTATCTTATGCACCACTAATGTCTCTTAAGGATGAATTAAACAGTGCTCATGTTCCTCCTTATTCATTATTCAAACATAACAGCAGTCTAAAACTTGAAGTCAGACTAAGATTGTCAAAACATGTCTAAAAGCATGAATATTAATAACTTCTCCTGAAACTGAATCTGTGAGCAGCATTAACCCATTGCACTGCCCAAAAGGGTCATTCCTGGCGATCAGAACCAGAGGAGTTCATCAGTAGGGATACACAATATGGCATTTTTGCAGAGATAAAATATGCTGATACCTTTAAGAACATTTTGGTTAGTGCTGATACCATTAAATGCACTAATATTTTTTTTCCTTGCTACTTGCAGAAAACAACAAGTCACTAACGAAAATTACCCAATTATGTCTACTCTTACAGCTAGCAAATGCAGACAAAGTAAAAAAATATGCACTAACTGAGTAACAATAAAACTTACACCATGTCTATGTTGTGTAATGTGTTCAAACAAAATTGTCATATCATTCATGTTGTAACAGATATGGATGAAATTCAGACAAAGTCAGAGCAAATCTGACTATCTGAATATCATTAGTTATTTTAGTTAGATGTGAAGCATTGTTTTAATACCAATAGCATACCAATCATCATTGTGGATCTCTACTCAAGAGATTAAAAAGCCCTGGACGTCAGTCATGCATTAATTTGGTCCAAATTTCAACTCTGAGGCATCTACTGACTTTGTTTGTTAACAGGAAGGTAGATGATCCAAATCAAATTGTTTCAGCTGATCAGCCTAAACTTTTAGCTGCTGTTGCATGCCATCATCATGCTGACCCTGGACCTGCTTCAGTAATGACAGCCAACTCAGCAATATATAGATCACGGGACCAAGAGAGGTCGTTTGAAAGTACAATAAATGAATAAATAAATAAAAAGCCAGCATTTGGATTTGATTGTGCTTTTGTTTTGTAAGATAAGATCAGTTAAATAGGCCCAAAATAAACATCCAGCATAAGTATGAATGCTCTTGTAGGCCTGGGATTTCCCATACCCAGAGGTCACCACCATATGGCTGCCCCTTTTGCTTAAGACCAAACCGTTTTCATTCTGAAAATTTCCTGAGACAATCACCAGACAGAAGCAAATAGATCTTGCCTAAATGTTTCTATAAGAAAGAAACAAAGCGTTTATTTTTTCTGCTGTAATGTTAGCAAATTGTTACATTTAAAATGTTATTGTATCATTTTAGCTTAAATAAACCTGTGTTTTGGTGTAAAAACGTCATAATGACAGTGAAAACCACTCATTAGAAAACTACACTTCACTGCAATTAAGCTTGATATTCCCCAGCCTGTTCATGTCAAGCTAACCTCTGGTGTACCGTTAGCACAAGTCCCGTTACGACTCCGATTTCTTTTACAGACGGAATCCCACCTTGTTAAGCACGTCTCAAGGATTGCTTTCAGAAAAGGGAGAATAACTTACCTAGACTGACGTACAGAACCAAACATGCAACGAGTCTCGCAATCGCCATCTTGCAGAGTACAATTTATCGGCTACAGCTGCACACACTCAGCACCTCTGAGAGGTATGAGGATGGGGGCAGAAAAGACTGGTGGATGTTGCCATCGACGAGTTTCCATAGCTACAAGCGTATATTTTGTGAAGGTGCCCTGAACGTTGTCTGAAAGGCGAGAGGCGGTGCCAAAGAGGTCCCTCTCCAACTCCTCTTCTTCTTCCACCACACATACACAAACACACGCGCGCACACATTCACGCGCACAGCGCACTCTGACCGTATGCTGTCGTGGGAAACTGTTGACCTACACCCTCTAGTGGTCATGATTGTATATGAAAAATGAAAGGACCATACCAATGCTTTTTTTGTATCATTCTACTACCAGTAAAAAAACATGAAGTATAAAAAAATATATATATAATTATATATATGTCTTTGGACATACAATTAACCCCATTTAAGGGTTCAGCAGAAATTAGGAATTCTAGTATAACTTTTAATACCTTGAGCACATCTTGTTCAGGTTGACATCACGTGACTCTGTCATTGCAGAAAGTTTAACTTCTTACCTGCACTCTGTGATTTTGGTCTTTGGCCATCTGTGCTGTTAAACACCAATAAACCTCCTTGTATTTATGGTTGCTGAGGAGATAAGTAAATGGCATTTTCCTTTTTGTCTTAGAATTCATCCAGTTGCTACTGCCATCTGTCACACAATCAGTAAACACCACTGGGCCTGGGACACAGGAAGCCATGCCATCATGCTGTCTCTGTTGTTTAGCCTCTGATCATGAGCTTCTCTAAGCCTTTTCTATACATCATTCTGGAAGATTAATAGGTGTCATTTGTCCAAAGAATACTTTTCCAGAATTACTCTGATTTCTTTTTCCTTTTTTTTTTTTCTGTTTCCCTACAACAAAGTTGTAATTGTAAATCTGACACACTTAGTTTAATTTGGATGCAGTTAATGAAAGTTACTGCCTATGTTTAAGCCCATGTTCATTATTTGTAAATTAAATGTGTTCACAAACATTTAAAATAGCAAAAATGAATTTTTGAAAATTTATAGGTCAGAATGTTTTGCCTCAGGGGAAGTAGAAAAGTACTTTGTATTTTATTTTATCTACTGAATTATGTTGCCTGTAAGATCACACTGAGGGCCTCTATTTCATTGATTTGTGCTTTAAAAATCACTGCCAGGGCATCAGAGTGGAAGTTGCACCCTTCACAGACCGGAGATGCATATACGTATGTATCATATATCAATATCAAATATAACTGCACCAGATTCAAAGCACTCATGATACAAAAGTACATGAAAATATAACCAGGATACGTTTGCAATTTTTTCATTTTTGTTTATACATAGTAAAATCCTCAATAAGCAGATTCAAACTGATGATAATGAAGCATGAAATTATTCATTTCAAAGTTGCGTTTATTATAAAATAAAATAATAACCGACTTGAACTCCTGGAAAATAAACAGTAGGAGGCAGTGTAAAACCAGAAATGATTACATCTATCCATTTTTCAAGTACACCTAAGTAAGAGCTTATCCAGTGCGAATCTTTGGACTACATGGTGATTCCCATGGTCTATGTTGTATTCTTCAAAGATACTCAAAAACACATACAGAGTGCTTCTTATAATCAAATGCTGGAAAACCTCATCTGAATATCATTGTTACAGTGAACGAAAAGTCCAAACTGAACTCTAAATGAAATAATTTTGTCTATTCAAGACTGAATAGAACAGAAACCTCCATGCTCATGTTATTTTTTATTTTTTCACACCAATTGGAGTTGCACCTCCAATATCGTTCTTGCTCTGCTAGAATGACAGTAAAGCTCTTTCTTGCTATTCTCTCAGGCAAAAATTAAACTGATGGTCTCTGTGAACATTCCTGCAACATCACAGCGTCCTGCCCAGCTGTAGTAAAGGTTGCTAGGCAATCATTCCTGTGCTACAACACTCGTTGTGGCAGCTCTTTGTTGCAGCTCTTTGTTGCAGCCCAAAGAATACAGCATGCAATAAAGTAAAATAACATATAAAATTCGGAGGAATGACTCAAGGACTTTTCTTTTGATATTGCCTTTAATGCCAGGAAGTGCAAACTGATTATATGTGTAAAGAAAACCAAAACATTTATCTTGTTTTTACTTCTGTTCATTGAAGTGCCATTCTGGGCCAAATTTATGACACTATTTCAGTGTAACAGTTAATTCAGCTTGGCAAAAAGTTGTAAGTTTTTTTTTTGCCTGCCTACTTGCATTATTTGCACTAAAAATCTTATATGTTTGAAGATATAAATAATTCAGTACCATCAGTTTTGGATATAATATCCCCATCCAGTTACACACATGGGTACTCTTCCTGCAAACTTGACAGACAGGTCTAATGCCAACTGAGGACAATTTAAGGTGTTGAATAAGCACAGGATATTAAAGCATATCAGACACTAACATTATACAATCATCCTTTTTTTTTTACATGGTGTAAAAGAAAATTAAAATACATAAATGCTGCAGATTTAATAACTGGAAATAGCTTATGCTTTATACATTTTTTCATAGTTAATTGTAATATTACTCTATGTTACAATGCAGTATAAAAGAAACGTAATACAGTAAATATTACTGTTGAACTATTTCAGTTAAAAATGTAGACATAAGCCTCATAAAAAAGGCAAAAATAAAAAAGCAAACAAAACAACAAAAACAATGCACATTCCAAAAGTATTTTGTATTGAATTTCTCCACTGTATTTTTGTTTATGTCTTTATGCGTCTGCCTTTCTTCATTTTGCATTTTGCATTGTAATGACTTTTCTGAATTATATTTTAAGACCAGATTTATGATTCCCCTCAATATAAATGCCCTGAAAGTACCTGAAAAGACTAAACCTCCTTGTTCAAAAGCAAATTCTCTTGCATACCAAAGGCAGCTAAATAGAAGGTTTTATCATTGTGTGACCTGAAATATAAAATAGATTTAGATATATAAAACATCGCTGCAATCAAGACTGCTGACATTGTTTTCTCTTCACATTTCTATTTTTTTTCTTCTACTTTTCATTTAGCGGCTGCTTATATTAATATACAGTACAAGACTATGTCATTTGTCTAACTTACCATAAAAAGTCAATACTGTACAATAAGAAACAGAAAGGGAATATGGACATTCTTATGCATTTTTGTGCCAATATAACTTTAAACCACAACATTCTATAACCAAAATTCTCTCAGTGGACAGCTTGCTGGTCAGTGCAGTCATTTTTGTCAACATCATATATGCTTTTTATCCACTTCTCTGTAATATACCAGGAAAATAATCTCTCTGTAACCATCCCCATACAATAATCTCCTGTGAAATCCTCACCACAGTGTTCATGGTATCTTGCAGAGACATCTGATCTTGTGGCCGATAGTCATATACTTACCATATCCACAGCAAGGAGAATCTATCTACCAGATTTGGGTTCACAAACTAAGTTGGAAGTAACATCATCATTCCTGCATGTTTAGCAAACCACATAATCCCTATAAAAATTTGTCATGTTGCAAACACAATTCGACAAATTCACACCAATTAATCTCAATTAAATACCAACAAATCTGGTATTTGGTCACTGGTTAGAATATCAATGAAGCCATGGAGATATTGGGCATTTTAAAACCATGTGCAATAAATTTGTGCTGAAATTACTCATCAATTTTTTTTAATGATTTAATTTATTCTACTTTATTAATCCTAGCTGGGAAAAGATTCAGAGTGTTTTATTGTCCTTTGCCCAGTAAGGAAACAAGTTTCCCTGAACAATGAAATTCTTACTTTGCCATCCACACTTGAATGCCATAAAAGATTATAAAATAGAAGAAAAACAACTTAAGAAAGCTGGATAGAAGATGAAGATGAGATAAAAAAATAATTTAAAAAAAAACTCTGAGTAAATAGCCCTGCGATGGACTGGTGACCTGTCCAGGGTGTACCCTGCCTCTAACCTGAAACAATGCTGGGATGGGCATTGGAATAAGCGGTACAGATAATGACTGACTGACTGATTCTGAGTAAATAGCCTATATATATAAATGTGCAGTGTGCTACATTAACTGCTGTGCCACATTCAACAATGAATGATTAGCTGTGCAAAAAAACTACCATGAGGTAGACGGTAAGATGCATGTGCAATATCTATTGTACAGTAAACAATATTTCAGTTAATGTGGTTGACAATATAAAGTCAGTGTGCAGGGTACAGGCCATTGTTACAGACTCCTATCGGCTGTTAAGGAGTCTGATGGCCAAGGGAAAGAAAGAGTTTCTGAGTTGGGTTGTCTTGCATTTCAGATTCCTGTATCTCCTGCCTGAGGGGAGGGTGGGGTCTTTGATGCTGGAGGCAGCTCTCCTGTGGACTCTGTGCTGGTAGACGCTCTGCAAAGAGGGCAGGGAAGTCCTGGTGATGTTGGAAGCAGTCTTCACCTCTGTCTGCAGGCGTTTGCAGTCTGTGACAGTAGAGCTGCCGTACCACATGGTGATGCAGCTAGTCAGGATGGACTCAACAGTGCAGCTGTAGAGGTTTTTGATGATCTTTGGTGACATGCCAAACTTCCTTTGCCTCCTCAGGAAGAACAGTCGTTGCTGAGCTCTGATGTGAACCCCCTGATATTTAAAGCTGCTCACCCTCTCCACTTCCAGCCCGCAGATAAGCAGTGGCGAAAGAGGGTTCCTCTCCTTCCTCATTTCCACTTTCATCTCCTTGGTCTTGTCCGTGTTAAAGGTGAGGTTGTTGTCCTCACAACATGTCACCAGAGAGGCCACCTCCTTCCTGTAGAGTGTTTCTTCCCCGCCAGTAATGTGTTGTCCGCAAACTTCAGGATGGTGTTGTCCTGGTGGGAGGCCACGCAGTCATGGGTGAACAGGGAAGTTGAAGATGGGACTTAGGATACACCCCTGTGGTGTGCCTGTGGTACTGATGATGCTGGCTGAAGTCCTGTTCCTGATCCTTACAGACTCAGGCCTGCCATCAGAAAGTCCTGGAGCCAGTGACAGAGGGTGGGGTGTAGTCCCAGGGAAAACAGTTTGTGGGTGAGCTTGTGGGGGATGACCGTATTGAAAACCGAGCTGTAGACAATAAAGAGTATCCAGGTGTAGTCTTTATTCTTCAGGTGTGAGAAGGAGATGTGCAGGGCTGCAGCAATAGCGTCTGAGGTGGACCTGTTGGACCGGTAGGCATACTGCAGGGGGTCCAGTGTGTCTGGTAGGCAGCTTTGAATGTGGGCCAGCACCACTTTCTTGAAGCACTTCATAATGATTGGAGTGAGAGCTACTGACCTGTAGTCATTCAGGCAGCTAGGGGGGCTCTTTTTGGGGAGGGGAACAATGGTAGTAATCTTAAAGCAGGATGGAACATTTCTCTGGTTGAGGGAGAGGTTGCATATGGAGGTGAGAATGTCTGTCAGCTCGTTGGCACATGCTCTGAGGGCTAGTCCAGGGATGTTGTCTGGCCCTGCCGCTTTGTGGGGGTTGATCCTCCTCAGAGCTTTGTTTATCTGGACTAATGAGACGACTGGTGGGGGGAGGGGGTTGCTGTCCAGGAGACTGAGAGCCTCCTCTCTGTGTGGGGGGTGAAGGTCTCAGTGGATGTAGAATGTTTTGAGGTCATCAGGCCGACTGTATGTGCTGCAAATGGTACTGGATCTGCTCCTGTAGTCTGTGATGTCCTGCAGACCCTGCCACATGTGCCCCGGACTCAGCAGTGGAGTAGAAGCTGTCCAGCTTCTCTCTGTACTGCCTCTTGGCTGCTCTGATGGCCTTCCTCAGTCCATACAGTACAGTTTTGTACTTGTCTCATTGCCAGATTTAAATGCAGCGGAGCGACCATGCAGCATGTGACATACCTGACTGTTTATCCAGGGGTTTCGTTGGGTAACTTCCTGACTTGTATGGTGGGCATGATGTTATCCACACAAGTGCTGATGTACCCAGTCACATAGTCAGCAGAGTCCAGTACACTTAAAGAAGAGTCCTCCAGAGTGGCTGCAGCTCTTAACACCTCCCAGTCTGTAGTAGCAAAACAGTCCTGCAGTGTGCCCTCAGTCTCAGGTGTCCAGAGCTTAACCTGTTTGGTGACTGGATTTGATTGTTTGATTCCTTGTCTGTACACCGGGTACAGGAACAAAGAGATGTAGTCCGAATGTCCGAAAGTGGGGGCTGAGTGCAGCTCTGTATCCACCCTTTTTAATGGTGTACAAATGGTCCAAAGTGTTCTTATCACGGGTGGGAATGTTAATGTATTGTTGGTATTTTTGAAGTACAGTCCTTAGGTTACACTGATTGAAGTCACCTGCAGCAATAAACACTGCGTCGGGATGAGCAGTCTCTAGCGCTTTAAACCCTTTCTAGTTGCTAGGAGCACATAACAATTGCAATGTTGTTCTTTGTGCTTCTGGTCAGGAAATTGCAGTTAAATTACTGTCACATGGGAGGTAATTTTATGACTTTTTCAACATAATATTTCATATCATGGATGTATAAGTGTTATGCTATGGGATGGAAATTAATTTGTGAAGAAAGACAAATTTTGTCTTGTCTTGAATGAGCATTCTTTGCCGTGGCTACTCTAACATATAGTATGTACCTAAATACACACAGATTTCTTGAATTGTGAGACTTTTAAAACAACTTCAGAAGTTTCATTTATGTAATATGCCAAAAATAAGGAACATCCTGTCACAGATGCAAAAAACTAGTCCATGCATTTATTACTTTAAAATTGGACTACTACAGTTCATAATTAGCAGGATGTTCCTAAAATGCTCGGAAAGGCCACCAGCTGATCCAAAATGCTGCAGGGCTTTGATGAGAATTAGAAGGAGAGATAGAATTTTTTCCAATTTTAGCTTCTCGTCATTGGTTTCCTGTAAAATCCAGGATAGAATTAAAAATTCTTCTGCTCTACTAAAGCTCTTAGTGTCCAAGCTCCACTGTATCATTGTTCCATATTTTTCCAACAGGACACTTTACTGGGGGAGGCGTGGCTAGGCAAGGTAGAGCGGTCGTCTTGTAACCCTAGGGTTGCTGGTTCAATCCTCGGCCAAGTCGAGTTCATGTCAAGGTGTCCTTGGGCAAGACACCGAACCCCAAATTGCTCCTGACTGGTGAGCGCCTTGCATGGCAGCTTCCGCCATCAGTGCTTGAATGTGTGTGTGAATGTGATGTATAATGTACAGCGCTTTGGATAAAAGTGCTATATAAATACGGGCCATTTACTCTCAGACTGCTTGTCTTACTTGTGGTTTCTAGAATTTCTAAAAGTAGAACAGGAGGCAGAACCTTCGATTATCAGGCTATCAGACCCAAGTTTACTGCTGTGAGGCATCCCGTGATGCACTGAGCACTTTCCTCCATTTCTCTCTCTTTACTCTTATTTATATTGCCATTAATTTATATTTCTCTGTTTCTTTCTCAGCAGGTATATCTAGCTTAAAATCATGGTGCTTGTTGACCCCTCTGTCCTTTCCTCTCCACCCCAATTAGTTGAGGCAGATGGCTGCCTTTCTTGAATCTGGTTCAGCTGAAGGTTTTTCCCTCCCATAAAACAGGAAAAACTTTCCACTGTCAACTTGCATGCTCAGCATCAGGTGTTCAATCAAATAGAAGATTTGATATAATCTGTTGGTTTCTTTAGCTAGGCAAGAATCTTTTATGAATTTGCTTAAATGAGCTCAGCTATTATAAAATTGGATAGATAATGGCATCTCATGTCTAAAGAGATTCAAAGAAATGCTTATGTATAAAATGTTCATAACAGTTACTTCTTTTTTTTTGTAGTAATTTTATTATCTCTACATAATCTTCTCAGACAGTTAAAAAACTGCTCTCCCCCAAGACCTCTTCCTTTCAGCTATTATTAGTGCACACATGAAAGGACCCATCTCCTCCACCGAATTTTTTTCTGCTTCTTATTGTTCTTCTCCTTGCTCCTTATTTAAGTGTGTCTTGGCTGCAGCCTGCATTTAAAACCGAGGAGAATTATCTGGGCTGGGTGTTGTTTGGTTTCTTATTCTGCTTATTGCAGACTGCAGCTGACACACATTTGGCTTCAGCTTTAAAAAGCTGCAGGGCTCCTCAGAACAGGAGTGGGACTTAAAGTAGAAGCTTGAGGTGCAGATGAGGCAGCTCAAATTCCCAGACCTGATGATCAGGTAGAAAAGGCTAACAAACCACCACAGGAGGGGAGGTTAAAGTTTCACATCCTGATTGGCTCACAGGATGTCTTCTATTGTTTTATTAATTTAAAAATGTAGAAAGCTGTACCAGCGGAATCATAAATATCTATACAAAGGCTAGATGTCTCATCCCCGCTGTTGGCCAATGGGGCCGAACGGCCACAGCTGGCCGTCTTACCACAGTGAACTCGTGCACTCATCACATGTTTTTATGGTCCATGAACTTTATAAATAACCATTAATTGCTCAATTTTATTGCGATTTTCAAAAGGTTTGGTTCGTTATAAATGCCAGAGATGTAGCTATGACAACACATACTTAAAACTAAAGATTCTTAAGCAGATCTTTAACCATGGACTTTCACTTAAATTTTCAAAGACAAAAGCTGCAATTTGAACATGTTTAAGTGTCCAAAATTATAGCCACATTAATAACTTTTGTAAGAAACTGTTTGAACACCCGTCAAGATTTCAGCAAAATAAGAGTATTTATGTTTGTGC
Organism: Rhadinocentrus ornatus; assembly: GCA_037177495.1. NCBI lineage: Eukaryota > Metazoa > Chordata > Actinopteri > Atheriniformes > Melanotaeniidae > Rhadinocentrus > Rhadinocentrus ornatus. The sequence continues at coordinate 14,761,702 of JBAMHW010000009.1, read as the reverse complement.
AGCTCACTCACTTTCCACTAGATACATTAGAGAGAGCAACTCTGTGTCAAGATGGCCGCTGCGTGAGGCCGTTCGAAGCTCCGTCATAAAGCATCTGGCCTTTGTATAGATATTTATGAGTGGAATGGGGTATTTTATAATTTTTTTAAAATGATCACTTGGTGTGTTTTGGCATGCTTGGTCAACAACATCAGTGGATTGTATGAATCAAGACATCCACATGAATTCTAGGACCAAAGGTTTTTCATCAGAACGTTCCATTGTGTCATTCAATTAACCTGTTATACCATGGCAGATACATTAATTAAACTTTTTTCCCCCCGATATTTCCCCAGAAACTGGCTATATTAAGTGTAGTTATACATTATTATCAGAATACAGTGGAATAAGCTTCACCCGCAATTTAAAAAAAAAGAAAAAAGTGAGAGGCTGTATAACATGCAAATTAAAACGTGCAATGATTTGCAAATCTGATGCATCAATATTTTATTTCCAAGTGATCACTGAAAACATTTCACCATCTCATGAAAAAAAAAATTATTGTGAATTTGTTGGCAGCGGTATGTCTGAAAAGAATTTGGAAGTGAAAGTAACAACAAACTGGAAAAGTAAAGCTGGAAGAACATGTTGCAACAGATTTGAGTAATTAGCAGTAAGTCAGTAACATCACTGGCTATGAGAAGAGCACCTCAGAGAGACAGTCTCTCAGAATTAAAGATGGGCAAAGGTTTATCAATCTGTAAAAACCGCATGGAGCATCTGTGAAACAATTTAATAATAATTTACACTGATGTAAAATTCTGAATTTATTTAATCTACAGTACATAATTTTGTCATAAGAGCTCAAGAACCTGGAGACATCTCTGTGTGCTGGGAACATGGCTTAAAATCAATAGCTAGATGTGCATATTCAGGCCCTCAAGGGATACATTAAAAACAAGCACAGAAATCTTTGCATGGGCTCTAAAAATCATTGTGTGTGAACACAGTTTGCAGACACACTGTCCCCAAATGCAGGTTAAAGGGGCAAAGAAGGAGCTGTATATTAACATAATCTAGACATAAAGTCAACTATATTGGCAAAAGTTCATTTATGAGTCCATTTAATATAAAGCTTATGTATGCTGTGTTCTGAAGAATTGATGCTATAAATGTAGCCTTGCCATTTTTTAAAAGAAATGATTTAACCCCTTAAAATCCTTCAGCTTATACCTAAAACAGTTGTTTTTATGTATAAAAATCTTTTTATGGACCAACTATTTTACTGAGTTAATTTTTCGGTCTCCTTGCTGATAAATAGATAAGTTCCATTTCCGACTGGTCAAAAATAAGTATTTACTGATTTACTGATGATTGTTGCCTGAAATAGTCACAATTAATACAAAACAAGAAGATAAAATAAAACTTAATAAGAGAAAATTTGTGACATGGCGGTCTATTTTAGATTATTATTATTTTTTTCACGTTTTTCTGAAATGAATCTAAACTTTTTGGCACTAGGTGAATTGCTGATAAACCAAAGAAGTAAAACAAGACAAAAATGTATTATCAAAAGGTATTGTGCAATTTCAACTATTACTAAATTGTCAAAGTAAAAGTAAAAGGGCAAAGTGTCATTAAATTATTCTGAAATTTGTTGATGCTAGAAGTGAACAGCATTGTGGGAAATCCTGCGCCACCACTGTTACAATTCCTCATGTACTTTTATTAGTTGCACTAAATCAACGTAAGTACCTTAATTTTTTCAACATTTTGCTTTCCAAAGTTCACATAACCTATTTAAGATTAGTATTACTAACAGCTGTGTATAAATGTGAATAAATGTCAATGCACATTTACCATTTGCCATTTACAATGCATAATCATGAAAGTGAAATATTTCCTGTAATATTAAGAGCCAGTGCAACTGTCAATGAGGAACACACTGTTCTTCTGATCAGATGTCTGAATCAGAAGCACAACAGATATTTTCTCCATGTTCTGCAAGGTAGATTAACTTTCTGAAACAACTGAATAACTCTGTTCTCTTGTCTCTGCTCACAACCACACAGAGATTTTCCATATGGCAATAGCAGCATGAAAGCCATTCTATTATGAAGATAAAAGATATTTTTAAGAAGTTCTGCTCACAGTCAACCTTCTCACATTCACAGAGGATAGTGTCTCTGGGATACTACACAGATAAAGAGTCTCTACAGCGCTGTGATATTTATAGATTTTACAAATGAGCTGAAAGATGTCGTGATGCACAGGAGAACGATGACTACTTGCATTCCTTTGAGTAGAACAGTTTTAACTTTAGATTTTCAATTTATTCTGTGAAGAAAACAAACTGTTATTTGCTTTTGATAATAATAGCTGGGTGCGTTTTAATTAGACAAACAATTAAGAAGTGCTATTTCTGGCAGCAACACACAACTACAGAAAAAAAGTGAAGCCATGGTAACTATATTACCTATAGATGGATTTAGTTGGATGGGTCCTCATTTAAAGGTGATATTCAAAAACAAACTCTTTCTTAAATGTTTTGTAGATACATACAAACATTTATTTAATGAGAAGACTGGCTAAACACTCAATGATGCATCACACAGATATATACAGGACTGTCTCAGAAAATTAGAATATTGTGATAAAGTTCTTTATTTCCTGTAATGCAATTAAAAAACAT
>JBAMHW010000009.1:14748446-14758931 GCA_037177495.1 Rhadinocentrus ornatus | reverse complement strand
TGTTTTTTAATTGCATTACAGGAAATAAAGAACTTTATCACAATATTCTAATTTTCTGAGACAGTCCTGTACATGTATAGCATGGTGTTGTGATTCAGTTCACTGCAGAATACATGTGGGCAGTCTACAGCCAGGTTTTTGCACATGGTAGACTTTTGCAGACTAAAAACAGTACAAGAGATTTATTCATTTTTATAAGCAACATCTATATACCTTACACAGACTGCAGTGCAGCAGGATACTTCCACATTTTTCTCTTAAATCCACTCATTTTGATAAGCAGATTTTTTATTTTTAAAAGAAATTTACAGATGGAATATTCAGGCAACCATCACTTAATTAGCAGATTATTAATCTAAATTAACAATTTTGTCATTAACATATAAAAATACAGCAAAATATGCACAATAATTTCACAACTCTTCTTCTCGGTGAAATGAGTTAGAAAGATTTGTCCAGCTTTTTGGCTCAACTCAGTACTGAATAAGCTGCGTGCACTTATGCCCAAGATGATATTGTGTGATGAAATAGTGATGTTTTATTAAAAAAACAAAACAAACAAAAAATAAAGCACTGCTTCTAGCACCACATGACAGCACCTGGGTCCAACTGGACTCAGCAGTCTGACTACTACTTAATTATGATGTCGCATCCTGTTTGATTTCTTGCTTGTGTTGTTCTTACTCTCACATGTAAGTCGCTTTAGACAAAAGTGTTTGCCAAATGACTGTGGAATAGAATAGAATAGAACAAAGCAGATCTTTTGATTTTCTGTTTAATCCTAAAAAATTATAGTTATTTGTAATATCTGAGATGATGAAAGCAGCTACATTAAAAAAATTTTGTTTAAAAAATCCCATCTCCCCTCCCTCCGTTTTCAGTAGTTACCTTTGTTCTAATCAAATTCTTCACTATATATATTACTTTTGTTAATGGTTATTTCTTTGCTAGAGGTAGGCGTACTTAGAAGAAAAGCAAATATAGATAAAAATACATAAAAGTTAAATTACTGAAAGAAAATTGTTGTGCTGGATCCAGATTACCCACATAATATGTATCTTACATGGTTTTAGTTCGTCCTAAATAACGTTTTTTATTGGAAAAAATAGAAGAAATATAAGCCAATATATGAACAAAAGAGTGAAAATCAAAGACTACTCTCATGTTTAAAACACTCCTGACCACTATTGGCCACAAGCATGAATTATGCTTAGAAGGAGTGTGAGGCTTTACAGAGATTATAAAACACCATAAACAGACATCCAGTTGAACATGTGTTTAGCTGCTGGCCTGCACAACCTGCTGTATGCTGTAGGCAGATTAGCAAGCTGCAGGATGACTGCCCTATGTTGAATGGGGCCCTCAGCGTACACTTCCATATGTCTCTGTCACTAAAGCATCTCAGTCTGTGGAAGCATTTTGGCCTTTTACAAAGTCACACAAACAGCTGTAAAGTACAATAAAGACACAATGCCAGAATTGTCATATTGGTAGAACATAACGGATCACAGATGTTCCCACTGCTGTTATTATGTTGTTTTCTTGTTTTCTGCTCTGGAGGAGATCATTTAAAAGCATTTTCATTGTAGACATTAAACAGTTGCCTACTCATACTGGTAACAGATACAGTAGATCCCTTTGGAGGAAAACCCCCAAAATGAAAGTAGATGATGCACTCAAAGACGATTTAACATTTTTTTATTTCTATTATATTTTTCCAGGGCATTGAAAAACTTAGTGTATGCAGGGATTCAAATTTTACCTTAACGTAGTAATTATCAGCAATTAATAATTTCTTGCTTTTCATTAAGTTCTACTAAAAATTACCCTGAGCTCCTTGTTAATGGAAATACAATTTTATCTGTAAATTACACAATTTCAAGTAAAAATCCACTTTAAATCTGTTAGTTGTTTTTTTATATATCAGTATTTAGCTGCAGCAGCTGCAGGGTAGAATCAGTTTGTCTAGTGGTCTCCAAACTAGGGGAACAGGCCCCTCGTAAGAGTCACAAGGCAAATCTGCGTGGTCATAAGATGAGGCTGAACAGAGGGATAAAAACCTAAATTGGGATATACTGAACTGCTTTTACTGATTGTACCTTTTCTTAGATCTTAGCCTAATTTAGTGAAAATTGGACTGTTTTACCAAGTTTGGGCTATTACTATCCACAAAGGAGATGAAGGGATAAATCACCTTACTAGAGCTCAAAACATACTTTTCCTCAAGACTGTGAAGTAAAATATCCTTCACTAAAACAGAACTTTCAGTAATCCCACATTTAACTGAAGGGATATAAACACTTTCTACAGAAAATAATCGTTGCATCTCAACGGGGTTGTGGTGAATTTGCAATTTAAAGACATTTCAAGCTCCTGTCTTGCCTTTGGTAGCAGCAGCCATCATCAGCCTTCCCTGTAGAGTTATATAAGAGATTATCCTAACTGTTCTTATCTTTCCCATGCCCTGGCTTGTAGAAAATCCTGAAAATAAAAATCTCTCTTGTGATCCTGAGGCAAAATATCAAGTGGAAACAGCAATTACTAAAGGCCCACACTGCGTCATGTTGTTGTGTCAGCACTGCTGTAACTTTAGGTGAGTGTTATAGGGGGTATGTTGGTAATATGACCTTGTTTTGCTGTGCAGCAGTTGGTTGGTGACAACTCCTCCATGTAGCCCTCTCTCTAAAGAAGAATTTAAAATGCAGAGGTATGACTGAACAGGGAATCCCTGCCACACAGCTATTGATAGTTAGGATTAAAAATTTATGACTCATAGCTTGTATTGTTTGTGCTATTGAGTCTTTCCCTCTGGCTGAAATAATCCTGCTCACAGCAGGTGCAATGCTATTGGTTTTCTCAAGCATTCAACACTGGATCTCACACCTGTACCTGTTCATCTTCAAACATCTATACAGCATGTGGAGACTTGCTGTGAGGGAGGAGCAGATGGTACCTATTTCATTTCAGCTCATTATTGCATTTTTTTTTTATCTAGAAACCCTTCAAAGAGAAAAGCTGTATCAAGTTTTTCACTGTGAACTGTTTTCACAGTATTGACATTATGAAGCTTTGCAAAATTTTGCATTTAAAGCTGAAGTCAGAAAATGAATGTTTTTTTTTTTGTGTTGTTATTCATATATCTTGTTCTGTTAATCATCTGGTGGTGACTCAGAGTAAACACATGGCATGAAAAGAAAAAGAATGAATGCCAATGTAACCCAGTAATGCACGTTCAAGTAATAAACCAGTGTCCTCATCAACATTCAAATGCCTCACTGACATGGACAGGTCTCCAGTCCATCACATGGTCATTTGCTTTTCTGTCTCTCCGCTCTTTTTTGGGTTCTTCAATATTTGAGAAGCATTTTGTTTTCAGCTTTGGTGGCGATTTGTCCAGGTGTACCCTGCCTCTTGCCTAGTAGCTGCTAGGCTCCAACCTCTGAAGTGTAATTTGTGTGTTTTGTACTCCATGGGGCCACCATGCACATCTATATTGGGATTTTGGTGGAACATGCTATAATAATTTTCTAAAAAGGATATTGAATGCTCTGGAGCTACAGAGATTTGGAGGTTACATTTAAATGGCCACTGAATATGCCCAGCTATTAGAAAATAAATGACACTTTAATTCTGCATTTAACATACAGATGGAGCTCAAGCTAAGGTTGCATTTACAAAGGTTAAAGGTTTCATTAAATTACTGCTGAAAGTGAACCTATAAGATGAATGTAACTGTGTCTAAGCGCTTAAATCCTTAAAATGTTTTTGAATATATAATTTCACTACAGGATTGAAAACGATTGAGTAAAGAAGTGAAAATTTGTATCTCTCGTTTCATTTTTAGATTATCGTTGACTTTAGGGAAGAAGATGACTTGTCTTGAAAATTAAAAGGGAGGGGGAGAGACAGACAAGCAGAAATGTCGAGACAAAAATTAGATTTGTTCTGCTGGAAGATTAAAAAAAAAAAAAAAAAAAAAAGTGGTCTTGAGACTTAACTCGAATCTCTTAAATGATAAATCATCCATGTTTGTGCTCCAGCAGCAGCATGGTGTTGTTTAGGTGAGGTGTGAGCTGATGTCGAGCAGCCAGAGGCGCACAGGCTTTATGAATCCTCTGTGGTCATGGATGTGGGAGATGATCTGAAGCAGCCTTATAAGTGCTAGCCATGTGTGCGCAGTGGGCAGCATCATGGAGTCGCATATCATCGCTGCCGTCGAGGAAAAAACAGACGAACCGCGTTGTATGTATCGCCACACCCATTACATACAGCCAGACAAGGCAAGGTGGCGGAAAAATTTGCTTTTTTGGTCGGCGACATGACAACAGACGAAGGCGGATGAGTCACACACCTTCACCAGCATCCCCCCTTTTCACCACTTATAAAGTAAACCTGCAGCATACATGGTTGGAGGGTGCCAGTGTTGACATGTAGAATAAAAGCAAAAAGCTGCGTGGATGAATGGATGATGGGCGGTGAAGTTGCACGTGGGGGCAGTTTAGGAGAGGTATTTAAAGATGTGGACACGGCTCTCTGTCAATGCGCATGATACTGCGGTTCCACTACTACGGCACGCTCCAACTCACCTTGAATCGGCGCACGGCCGCTTCGCTGTCATTCGGGTGCGGGGCGTACGGAGAACCAATACACGCCCCAAAGCCTCAATCAACAGCCAATCAAATGACAGAAGAGGCGGACCTGTGGCTGCAATCTCACACTTGGTTTCACTATGCGTTCGTAAAACGGCTCCGTCTGCTACAAACGCGGCGGTGCAGGTGCTCTGTCTCTTCGGGAGAGGATGCGGATGGAAGGACGGGGGAGGGAAGGGATGAAGGGAAACGCCACGAGGAAAGAAAATAGGATATGAAAAGGGGCTTTTGCTAAGAGACTGTGAGGTGCAAGGTCGAATATGAGAGATTGGTTGAACGGGGCACTTTGCGTGGTAATAGCTGGTCGGCAATAGTACTATGATTTGGTATGTGGCCACTCTGATAGCAAGTGTATTCAGCACCAGAGGAACGGCCGCTCAAGGTGAGTTGAAGTGCAATATATCTTGAGCCGCTCGTAGCGTGCGATTTTTGCCGTGTGCGCTTGGTGCTGCTTTTGTCATCGTGTGATATTTTTGCATGTTAGGTCATATGAACTGTGGGGCAATTTCATTCTAACAAATGGCTGCATATCTCATTTGTCACGTGCAAGTTCAGCCCCGGTTGAATCATATCAGAGATACAGCTGTCTTGAAATGGCCTGGCTCATATTCATGATATCTGAAAGGGGATCATTCACATGCCCGTGAAACAAATCCATGTGTCCACCATGATAGATCATAACAAAGATAGTCTGATTATAAGTATTGGTTAAGGTCGGTGCATGGAATATCTGGAAGGCGCATTTTTGTGATAAAACAGTGTGCGAATTTGATGGGAAATGTGTTCGCTGTTTCATAGCAAGCAGTCCCATTTGAGTTCTCTAGAGAGGGGTGTGACCGTCTCAGCTCTCAAGATGGAAAAGTAGCTAAATAATGCATCACGTGTCAAATGAAATGCACTCTTGAATTTGAGAGAGGCTATAGCTTCATGCATGGGATTGAAATCCTGAATTTCAGCTGCACACGGATGTAGTCACTGCTGTGCGAGACGCACTGAGCACCTCCAGGCTGCAACTCGCGTTGTGATGATCTAAGAGCTTCACAGGATAGTCATTCCTGCACCTACAAACTGCACAGTATCCATTTTGTTCATATTTTCTCCGAGCATTCTGTATTGACCTATGTACTTATTTAACCTTGCTTTTCCACTTGTGTCCAGATGAGGGAGACATGTGCCTGGCTGTCGCCTGGTAACTGATCCCAATGACCCCACATACCCAGTCAGAACTGGTCTGCTCACAGGTCTGGCTCCTCATATGGTGCCAGCCAGGGTCAAGATAAGCACAACATGAAGACTTTCAATGAAACATGTTTGATTTATAAACCGAGACCATCTCAAGGGTCACGTGTTATTTTTTCTATTTATTTATTTTTATAAAAGCACACCTCCTGCAGTTAATGTGGTTCAATCCTATTGATACAAAGGTGTACTTTAGTGCTGCACCGATGGGGATTTAAGTCTCACAAGCTGAAAGAGAGTCAAAAATCACAATACTGCATGTAGATGTTTAACTAGAAGAGCTGGTCAACTTCTGGGCAGATTTTTCATAGGGGAGATGGGGTGGGGGTGCCATTCTCTGCATAATACCAAAAATTGAAAAGGATTGTAGAAAATAATTGTAGAAAATAATTGGCATTTGGTTAAAACCTTAAGTTAAAATGTTTTTTTCTGGTATACTTGTGAGCATTTTAAAAGGTTTCAGCTTGCAACCAATTAGCTAAGCTAACATCTTCTAGCTTTACCTTTCTGTACAAGTCGGATTGATTTGTGTATCCAAGTTTTAGCAAGAAGCAAACTGACTGCATTTATTTAAAAAAAAAAAATTCTTTAAGTAAGCCTCTATCTAAATACAAAGCTGTAGCAATGCTTTGATGCTGGACCTCACCAGCTGTGATAATGACAAAGAGTTGGTCTGTACCCAACCTTAATCTGTGTTATAAAAATGAAGAGATTTAATCAAATTTTTATATTTTAGAGTAACAAGTTTGACAGAACTGTTCATTTTCCTCTGTGTGAGGGCTGCAGGTCAGATGTTCTGGTCTCAACTCGCTCCAAAACAAAAAGAAGAAAAGTTGGATCAGAGCAGCTTAGTTGAGCTGAAACTTGGCTCCTTTCTCATGAGTGGTATTTTGCTGCATGTGCACTTTGCTCAGTGTCAGGCATAAACAGGATCAGTGAGCCTACAAATAGATGTTTTCTTCTAGAAAAATGAAAGCATAAAAAGTTTTATTAGATAGTTGATATTCTGCTTTGGCACTAATTTCACACATCATAACATAACAATGTATCATATTTTTGACATAGAGCAATAATAATTTTGGAGTACCCAGAGATACTATAAATGCACATTTTCAATCTTCTAAGCTTAATTATCATGTTAAGACAGTAATAATTAAGAATGATTAAACAAAATAAGAGTAAAAACATCAGATTGTAATATACTTTTGAAATAAGGGTGCAGTTAAAATACAGAGTTACTCAACTTGGTAAAAACATTGCTGTTTGTGTTCTTCTTAGTTTTAGAGGCTGGTAATACATGCATAGAAAAATTTACTGAAATATTATTTACACAAGAACCGATATTTCAATGTGTGTTTTAGTGGTAGTGCAGCAAAAGGCGATGCAGGTCCCATTTCCCCTTGGGCGGCTTTAAATCATGAAAGACTGTAAAGGTGGTGTCATCTGCAAACATGATTACTTTGAAACTGTGGGACATGTACAGTCATTGAAGTTTCTGGAGGTAACAAAAGAGCATGTTTTATTATAACGTGGCAAAGATGGTCAACCCGTTTAAAGTTACTGTAGCTTTATTAGCTGTAGGTTTGTTAAAAAAAACATGCCGAAAGACGCCATTGCCTTGCTGTGCCTTGAGGCTGAGAAACCACAACTTTTTATGTACTGAATTAGTCTTTGTTAAGGGGTGCCAAAGTGTAAAAATCTGCCAAAGTTTGGTAGTATAGCTTTTGAAGTTACTCTTGCAATACAAGTGTTTGCTACTACTCTGCAATGAGTGATGAGCCTTCATTGAATATTTGCACTATTATCACATAACAAAACTAATTACTATCAATTAATAATTATATGTTACAGTTTTAGATTCAATTTTTAATATTCCTGAGAAAATGCTTCTTTAATCAAAGGATTTTTAAAGTTACTAATATTGTCAAGTTAAGCTGAATCAATTTTTTTGTGAAGTAAGTGTGACATGATCTTTTAAATGGATGGTAAATTCCAAACTGGTGTTATTCACATATTTGTGTACATCTTTAAAGCATGGATGGCTAAAGAATTTTTGTCTCATACAAGCTATGTTGTAAGGTATGCTTGCAGCAAAGGCTCTTAATAATGATGCACTGATTACAACTACAAATGGTTGCTAATTCTGATCTCTAGCTGATTGATCCGTGCATCTCTTCTGCAAATTGCAAAAATATGCCTTGGGTTTTAGCCTGCAGTGCTGATAAAAGATAAGTCTTGTGTCAGATATCTGTGACATGACTACAGCTCTTTCCACTCTTGACTATTGAAGACAGGTCTCTGTTGTGCTTCACCGTCCTGTTTGTAAGGACTTAAGGCGGAACGAGTCTTAAGTTGTTGCCAATGAGCCAGCAGTAAAGGAATTGTAGTCAGAGAACCAAAATCAATGCAAATGTGTTTGGGACAGCCAGCATGGTGCAATATACATCTTTTACCAACAACACTTTTTTAATTCAGCTGATTGCTTTTTGAAAGTGCATTGCTATTCAGCCACTGATGATGAAAGAACAGTCCCTTTGCCAAGGGACAACAGATGCAAATTAGCTGCTAGACCAACTCTGTGCACATTTACATTTAGATTTTTTTTTTTACATATGTTCATTATTATGCAACATGTCCCTTTCAAATAAACAAAGAAAGGGAATCAGTGGAGGCTTAATAACCATGTCATATTGTGTAACTGCTTGTATAAAAAGGTTGGAGAGATGCTCTGAAACACCTTCGGACCTAGAAAAGCTTTTGCCTCAAAAAAATATAAGCAGGCACATATTCCTAGAGACTTACTGTGTTATGTAATTTTCAAAGGCTATCAAAGCCTTCATCATAGTGTACAAACTACGATGCAATGTTTTGAAGTCTGATATGATCCACAGCTCTTGCACTTAAGCCAAACTTTCTGAATTTTTCTTTTATGTGGCTGCAAACTGAAATAACTTGGCTGCGTTTGTGCTAAATGTTAAGAAAATTACCATGCTCACCTACACCTTACACTGTATGTCATGAACTTTTCTTCTTCTAAAAACTGCATGTTTTCTCTATTCTTTAGATTCTGAATTACTGTATAAACACACAATACTTTGGCCACTTGTAAATCCACTTCAAAATCCTCTGCAAGCTGTCCACCTCATTCAGTGATGCACACAGAAAAGCTCAGGTATAAACAGTTAGTCCCAGTAAATGGACATTCAGAGAAGTTTAGTGCCAAGTGCCATTGGGGAGACAGCATATGGTTAGAGAAACCCGAGGTTAGTTCAACAAAGTCAATGGTGACTTGGCAACCAACCAAGGTGAAGCATGAGGGAAGCTGATGGCAATATAGAAGTAATTAAATGTCATTGGCAAGTGTTGAGAAAAGTTTTTTTTCAAAGAACTATTTTCAGCCAGAGTCAGTGATGGCCTATCTCTCAGGTCTTGTGCCGGGACTTTGTGTTTTTTAGGCAGTCATAGAGCTGGCTTATGGCCAGATGGTATTTATTACTAATACCTGCTTGTGAGCTGCCTCCCTGATTAATCGGTTCTGGATCTTCCTCATGTGATGTTGCACTCCATTCTTGAGAGAGATGTTGTTGAAACAGAAAATGTAAAGTTAGCAGATTCGTCGCTCACATATCTGGGATGTTAAATCAGAGTCAAGAGGGCAATTGAGAGTCCTCCTACTGTTTCTGTTGGTCCAGCTTCATATTGTGGTTTAAATAAATTAATTACTTCCGCCAAGGCTGAGATCATGTATTCAGCAGTGTTGGTTTGTTTGTCTGTCTGTTAGCAAAATAACTAAAAAAATGTTTTGAATGGATTTTGATGAAATTTTCAGGAACTCTCAGAAATTGAATAAGAAACAAGTGATTGGATTTTGTAGGTGATCTGGATCACTGCTTGGATCAAGGATTTTTTTAAGGATTCATTGCTATGGGAATCTAGGTATAATTTGACAGAGCTTCTAACTCAAAAATAATGCCCACCATCATTGGCAATAAATAAATATATAAAAATTACAAAGGCTCGGTGGAGGTCCGTGCTCTCTGAGGGCTTCTAGTTTCACTTGGTTTATGTATAAATATTGAAGCTGTTTGCGGTTTTAAATTAGGCTGTTTTCTAGAGAGTGGTTCAGGGAAGGTTTTAAACAGAAAAATTTAATTTGTGGACATCTGCAGTAATTTCTAAAGTTTTAATGACGAATATACGGAACATCATTGTTTTTTTCTTTAAACTTCATCTGTGCAGCCTAATTATGTTACGTATTTAACTGCTTTCCTGTATTTGTTTAAATTGCAAGTGCACAGTAGAAGTTTACGCTTTCCCAAAAGCTCTATTGTTTGTAAAAGAGAAGTTTTGTTAAAATCCATGGGTTGCCATGATAAAATATTATATCACTTGTTCCTGTCTTCACTGTCGACAATGATTCAAACCGTTCGTTACAATTATATTACAATTTACATAACAAATACAATTTACACTTCAATTTTCTTCTGGAATACATAAAAAAATAAATATAATTTAATTATTATGTTATAGGTTGTGTAGCCAGAGTGGACAAAGGATGGCAGTCGACAGAGGTCTTCCAAATTGGCAAGATTTTATT
>JBAMHW010000009.1:14723112-14734420 GCA_037177495.1 Rhadinocentrus ornatus | reverse complement strand
ATATATTATAATTTTATAGCTACACTGGGCTTGATCAAAGATTTCCTTATAATGAAAACTTTAGCTTGATTACATGCAGTTTTGTTCTTTCTTTGATATACAGCTTCTACTACTTGTATTCTTGTGCTGGACTATCAGAGGGTCGTGCAGGGTTCACTGAGTCATGCACACATATTTCAGATGTTTTTTTTCTTTCACTGCCTATTAAAGCTCAGAGTAACATAGGATTCCTGCTTTTTCCTTGTTACCAAAGAGGCACAACAGCTAAGCAGATTCCAGCACAAAGGCCTGTAACCACATCTCCACTTTAAAAAGTGTAATTTGATTAAATCTGCTCAGTTTCAGTCCAGGATCTGTGCTGGCTCAAATGAATAAAGTGGATTAACTCTGTCACAGGATAATGCAGATTAAACTGGTAAACACAATCACTAAGTGGTGCATATGGCCTGTTGGGGTGGAGTTAAGACTTTATTTTTCAGACAGAAGAACTAGGTAAAAATATGTGGGTTCTAATTTCAGTGTGCAGTGCACAGGTTGACAGCCTGTAGTGCAAAGAGTTTTTGTTTCATCTGAGTTTCACACAACATCAATAATGGTGGAACGTCATTGCAGACAGTAGCAGCAGCCTTGCTTGAGCCCATAATGCCTCCACATCTTTAGTATTAGTTTTTCATTAAAAATTATCCCAGATAATGCAAATGATACTGCTAATGAAAGCATTAAGTTATTCAGCTGGTGTTCCTGTGGAGGAAAACGTCAGCATGTCTCTTGATCCCTGAAGCGATTTTTTCCCCCCTGGGTGAGGGTTGGTAGTCGTGCTCATACTCTTACGCTGGAGATACAGGCAGCTCAATGAAAGCGGGGGTGGCAGCTGGAGAAATCCATTCCCAGATTGAGCATTCTGCTGAGGCAGGTATGCCGACCTTTGAGTCATCTGATAGGTCAACGCTCGGCAGCGTGCCAGGACATTCATGGGAAAACGCCAGGCCTGGTGGTGCTTATAGTAAAGCTCATCTGAACCACAGCCAGTTATGATCAATGGGGCTCCTTGGCAGCTCATTTATAGTACAGTATGGCACAGCCACAAAACACTCACCAACAGATGCAGGTGACAGATGTTGTTAGGACAATGGGACAGAGGAATGCTGATAAAAGGGAGAGGGTTTACCCATGTGCTGCTGTCTTTGTGTACAGTACACTACACCTTAAGCATAATGTACTTTTAATTGATTAGCTCAGTCGATCACCTTTATTTGGCACCCAATTATTGTTTGTGAATTAGTCTTGGATGACTTGAATGCAATGAAATTTTCCTGCTTGTGCTGCAGGAATTTTCTATGTGACTGTCAATTTTCCTGCACAGTGTTTGCATCATCCTGGGGTTTAAAAAATACTTTTGTCTCCTCTCAGGTGCCCACGGAGTGAGAGAGGAGCCCCGGTTTGTGACGGCGCGCGCTGGACAGAGCGTGATCCTGGGGTGTGACGTGTCCCCTCCCCTGGACGGCCAGCAGCCCCCCTACGTGGTGGAGTGGTTCAAGTTTGGAGTGCCTATTCCCTTCTTCATCAACTTCCGCTTCTACCCTCCTCATGTGGATCCAGAGTACACTGGTAAGATGGAAAAACTTGCAGTGTAATCTCTTTTAGAACAACAATTTTAATCCGCAAAACATGATAAAAGTATGCATTAGATCATCCACTAACTGTTTGCCTCATGTAGTGGTAAAATCATAACTAAAGAAGCTTAAGATTTTTCTCAGATTTCCAGAAATCTGTGCTGCCAAAATTCTTACCTTGCAATGTAAGATTTGGAATATTTGAGAACATATTTTGCTGACAAGACAAACATATGATAACCAATGTAGGTCAGTTTTTTGTCACACACTCACTTTGCTCTGGTTAATTAGTGTTTATATAATGCCTATAAGATCTGAAATAACACCATTTTATTTTAACAATTGGCATATCATTTTTTTTATTTTGGGAAATTTACATGTATGCTCTTTTTGTCATTCTCATGTTTGCATTGGAGACAGGAAGCAGAAGGAGCTGCTGATTGGGCTTATAATGTCGATCATAGAACCTGTAAATAAGGCAAATTACCCCATGATAAAATACACATCACAGATTTTTATGTGGGGTTTTTAGTCTTTGCAATTTGTCTACAAATGTCAGGTTGACAAAAACAGATTTAATTTCTGCAAGATATTGTCCCATTAATCGTCTTTTCTTTTTTTTTTCGTATAAAAGAGATTAAAATGTGATCATTTTTATTGCTTTTTCATAGTCAAGCTGAATGGTTAGTAGTTTCAATTCTTTCTACATTTTTATACAGCTATATTTTTTGAATAGCATGTCCAAAAATCCAGTAACTTCTACTACTTTGTGTAATTTGTTTAATCTTTTTCTGTTTTAGTCAAACTAAGAGTTCTGGTAGTGATATAGAATTTAGCTGCATAACTACAATCATTTTACAAAAATTGTATAAACTTTTCCTTGAGTATAAAAGATATGGCCCTGCTGTAGGGCTAATTACAGTATGAGCTTGCAGCTGACAGCAGAACCATTTGAGATGAAGAGATTTTTGTGCAAACCCTTTTTCATTTAAGAGACTGACCTACAATTTCAGCATGATCCAGACATTATTCTCTCTAAAATGTTCCTCAGCTGTTTAGGCTTTAAGTATGAGGTGAGTTCAGCACACTCAGGCCAACATGTAGGAAGATAAAAAATGTGGCTGGTTCTTAAACTGCATTCTTTTTTCCTTTTTTTTTCTGTGTGAACGTGGCATTTGTGGCTGCGCAGGAGCATCTGCTGCATCTGAGTGAACAGAGAGAAATTACTGTGGCTCAGCAATTTACCACTGCATTGTACATACGTGGCTTCTCACACACTCCAGTAAAAATTCAGCACCAGAGAATGTAGTGTATAGTTAGTAGTGTTACACTGAAAACCTTTACATGCTTTATGAGTAGAAAATGCAAAGTGGTGCCATACATGGTATCTTTCTTTATGAAGCCAATAAAACAATAGAATTTAGGAGGAAATTATTTATTTTTTGTCCATCTTAACAAATAGGGGGGCACACCGCTAATTTCTAACTGCCCCTCATGTTGCCATCCAATATATAATCAAAATCTATTTGGTGTTAACTGACCTCCAGATGCCCAAGTGAAAGTGGATCCAGCATGTAATGTACTACATTATATTCTACATGAACACTACCATAATCATAATGCAGCATTCACACAGCATCATCTTACCAAGTGCCTTTGTGGGGGATAATATTTGTCTGTCCAAACTGTTTTCATTTTGTAAAGAGGATGTAAAAGTAAAAAAGTCACCAGGTATTACAACTGTGCAAAGCAAGTTTTCCTGGTTTTCATTGAAGTAAAAGTGTTTGTGTAGCAGGACTTAAAGCCATGCAATGCAGGATCATTTGAAGGAAACAATTGTTTGGTTTTACATTTTCCTTACTTTTTACATAAGATGACCACTTTAGTTGTAAAAACCACTTCAGTTCTAATTTAGAGTTTCAGTGTTAAAAATGGCTGCCTATTTTAGCAAGATTGATGCTGAGAGACTGTTGAAAGTGATACGGAACAATAAAGTTGTGAGCAGTAAAGCAAAAACAGCGATGCAGCAAAGCCCCCTGGAGCCAAACTGAACTGCTGAGTTGAGGGACTCACATTTTCACATTTGATTAACTGTTAATGTAAGAATATTGATAATTGCAGCTTTAAAATTAGGCCAGAGGATTTACTTTTATCTCTGCACACAAATTTGAAATCTCCCTCTCCTGGCTTAGACATCAGGGCTGATTCATTACAGCAGGAAATTGGTTCTTCTGATGTTGCCTCATTGTGTGTAAAAATCTGTCAGAATGAGGTCAGGACTGTCCCTGCCTGTTCCCACGTCTTTACCAAGTACCAGGTAATAAGCTGTGAAATGAAGGCAAACCATGCCATGTTGAAAACCTCAGGGATTTGCTTTTATAGTGTGGGCATCCTAAATGCGGATCTAACAGATTTTCTGTTCTTATTTATATGAAATGTCAAAAAAGTCTTATTGACATATTTGACTTATTGACTTATTGACAATATTGAATTCACTGCAATTCCTCCCTTTTGGCTTTCCAAGTTTTTCCAGGGTTTTCATTGGAAAAAAAAAAAAAAAAAAAAGCTGTGACTCACTGTCTTTGGAAGCTTCTTTTTCAGATTTTAGCAGCCTCAGTGGACTTTGAATCTGCTGGAGCTTTTCCTTGTTTACTTTAACCTCCCAACTAACAGCAGGGCTCGAATGAAAAGCACTTTTTAGCGCTCCACTGTGCTCAATTGGATTCTACTAGTGGGTGTCTCGGCGCCATGTGGTGTTGAGTCCACTGTTGAGGAATTATCAGTGAACAGATGCAACTTGAATATGGCCATTCTCATCACAAAGATTAATGTGTATTCTGGGAATTGCATGTGTGTGGTGACACTGGACTCCGTGACATGCTAGTTTGGGGTGCCTAA
Source organism: Rhadinocentrus ornatus (assembly GCA_037177495.1). Lineage (NCBI taxonomy): Eukaryota > Metazoa > Chordata > Actinopteri > Atheriniformes > Melanotaeniidae > Rhadinocentrus > Rhadinocentrus ornatus. The sequence goes on along the minus strand of JBAMHW010000009.1, from coordinate 14,729,909 downwards.
TGGGTTTATGTGGTCTCAGAGCTTATTTGGGTTATTCCCATTAATTGTTAAATCAGTATGAATAAAATTAATGAAGATAATGCATTTTTTATTATTTCATCATCCAGCTGCTACTAAAACAGATGATTATCCATTAATGGGGGACATACCATAAAATATTTACAGATAAGCTACAGAAATATTAACATTTCAGTGTTTTTCAGGTCACATTTTGATTTAGAAATCTTTTCAGTCTGAAATATGGCAGTTTTTTCAGGATCAGAGAGCATCACTATTGTTCAGTTTGCAGTCTTGCTAATGATTAAAAAATCTGCAGGGTAATATTTCAGAGTTACGTTGTGCACTGAAAGCGGATCTCGGAAAAAAATGTTTTGTAGTTGGTCTTTCTGGACAGGAGAATGGTCATGAAGAAGAGCACAGTTCATAGGGTGACAAAGAAGAGCAAAATTGAGGGGTCAGTTGTTGTTGATGCTGTTTTGTGGGAAATATAAGGTACACATTTCAGAGATTTAAGATAATACTTCTTTTGTTATGCAAGAACAGTCAATAGCACATATATCAAACATTTAACAAGTGAATCTTGATGCTGAAGTTGCTTGATGTCTCGATGTAATTTAGCCTGCCATCATGGCTATCATTAGAAAACAGTGACTGAATGGTTACTATTCCCAACTTTACTGTTAGATGACAGTAACTCTTACATGAAGGTTCTGTTAATGTACACTTCAAATTTAAGATAAGACTTTCAGTTATCAATTTAACTCAAATTCTCCCTTTATAATTTACAGCTAAGCAAGAAATATGGTGCATATCTCCCTGCTATCCTACATAATTTTGCCAGTTTTTCCTGCAGCTATATAGAAATTATAAGATTTTTTTTTAAAAATTGTTCTCTCTAGCAAAGATGCAATTAATAATTCAGATGTGCAGCTTGTGAAATTTTATTGTTGGATCCAGCTGCTTTTGGATAAGCTGTTGGAAATCTGAATCATATCTATCTTACAACCAGGTTTAGCCACAAATAAAATGGACTCTGCTTCTTTTGTATGTTGTGCAAACTTGGTCAAAATTCTACATTTCCCTGCTAATAAAGGGGGACACACTGATGATTTTTTTCTTTCCAAAGTTCAGTTGCTAATTGGGTATGTGTGCTGTTGAACATGTCATAGTTGAAAAATGTAATTCCAAGCAGAGTCATGGAGAGAAGACATTCAGTTCCCCATTTTAGGTGTAAACCCCAGATAGGAGTATATGGATATATTGAGTTTGAAACTATTTTTTCCCCCTTTTTTGGTAAATTGTTTGATTTTCAATGCATTGTGAAAACACAGCAATGCACTATAACGCAATTATCGATGGAATAAAGATTTATATTTAACAAAACAATTGCTGATGTGTTTTGAGGAAGGTCTGTAAAAATGTAAGCCTTTCTTTTAATTCAAATCAAAATGCTTAGAAGTGTGCACTTAAACTGTCTTTTTTCTGGACTTCTAGTAATCTGATTCTCTGTACCACAAATGATTTTAAGTAGGTGTTGCTGTTTAGTAATATACATTAAAATACTGAGCTGCATTATAGTTTCACAAGCTATGTACAACTTCGTAGTTTACAACATGTGGACATGACTCAGAAGGAGGGTGAATATCATAGTAGGAATTTTATCAAACAGAATACAATAAAAAAAACAAAAACAAACAAAAAACCCTATAAATCTTTGTCAGTTTGAGTCTTCAGTGTTTATTCTTTAAAGTTCTCCAGTTTGTGATGCGGTCGGTGCAAGGTGTTGACTCCTGTTTTTTTTACAGGAGGCTGAACCTTGTACTGTGTAAAAGGTCTATGCCCAGGGGGGTACTCCTGATGTGGATACAGTGCTGTTAACTGTGTTTACAGCAGCATCCTCTCATGCCTTGACAAATGGGAGCTCAGGTTGATCCCTACCCTTCACGCCACCACCCACCTCACTCAGCACCTCAATGCCCTGGCAAAAATAGACCTGACTTTTTAAAGACAAGCTACCTTTTTACTGCAAGACTGCAATTCTCTCGCTTCCTGTTTGCCATATTGATTTTCTGCTAAAAAATTTTTTTTTAACCAAGCTAAGACAGCAGTCTCAGGGTTAGGCATCTATCAAGTGCCTGGTAGAGCAATTCCATCCACCCTCACTGTCAATATATTTGCCTGACACTCAATATGATGTAACAGCATGTTGTGCTTACAGTACATCTCCACATCAAAGTTTGGGAAAAATGCTCTATCTTTGAACATTTGTCAGACAGAGCAGAAGCAAATGTTTTAGTTTGTTGGGCTGTCAGAGGCAGCCATGTGAACAGCGGGCTGAAGGCCTGAAGACAGACAGCTTAGCAACTGAAGATTCCACCATGCCTGGTTTGAGTGTCTCTCATCCCTTGCGATTTCCTCCTCTTAGAATTCCGATTTATCCCCAGCCTTGAAGTAAGAAGCGGTGGGGATGGAGAAGTTTTATGAAAAATATGATTCCTGTGAAGTAGGTGACTGTGACCGTCCCACAGTTCAACTTTATGGTAATTCAGCCAGAGTAGCTCCCAGGCAGTTTCATGCATAAATCCTAACTCTTTAAGCCAAATGGGTGTTAAAACATGTTAGATATATGTTGCCACCATCAGGAGCACTGATATTTTTCCAATATTTATATATGACAAAAATCAGAAAACAACAACAAATAAAAGAATATTCTCAAATCACACATCTACCCTAATATTTGGAGTCTCACTGTTCATGTAAATGTCTATCAGTGTTACTAAAGGACAGATAACTGAATGAAATAAACCAATGTACCAGATAGGTGAGTTCATTCATTCATTCATTCATTCATTCGTTTGTTCATTCATAAGTTAACGTGAATGAATGAATTCCCCACTTAAATATATATTTAATCTTTTCAAGTCTCTGGATAAACATAATCTCTCTTTGGCAGGCAAAGATGATGAGGTAGGTGATTTCCTGGAGGGGTTTCTTCTATGGCAAACAAAGAGAGTGGTATAAGGCAATGATGCTTTTCTCTTTAGTACCAAACATATAGCAGCAAAATTTTTCAAATATTGGCAAAACTGTAACTAGACATCTAAAGTTTTGGTCAGAATGTGAAATACTCCAAATCAGGACTTACTGTGTTTGAACAAGCCCCAACAGAAGTATCTTAATCGGGTATTCCTTTAGATAACTGGTTTTTACTTAACTAACCTATTGACAACTTTAAAATAAATAAGACGAAGTATAACACAAAATGTGAGACTGTACTTTAATCTTTGATTTGGATGTCTTTAGATTTCTGTTGTTTTGTCCCCCTCCGTTTGCAGGTAGAGCCTCTCTGCATGGGAAGGCCTCCCTGCAGATTGACCCAGTACGCTCTGAGGACCAGGGCTGGTACGAGTGCAGGGTCCTGATGCTGGAGCAACAGTATGACACATTCCACAATGGAAGCTGGGTACACCTCACAGTCAACGGTGAGTCATCTGATTGGGGAACATGTATCTGTGGATATCAGTGTCATCAGACACCTAAGCCCACTCTGAAAAAAATATTATTTTAACTGATTATTTTTTGTTTCTAATTTCACACTCATTTGCTTACATAATGACACTTTGTACATACATTTTACTTTTCAAACCTACTTATGTTATTTTTTAGTTTTATTGACAATTGTATTCTCTTTTAGTTATATTTAATAATAATATAACAATAAAAAAAAGATCAAATAAAAGATGAAGGGTAAGTTGCAGCCTGTCAGTCACACAACCGCCTGCTTAAAACCTCACCAGTCCAAGTGATATTGTTTTTTTTTAAAGTTTTTATTCGGATGGTTGAATCAGACACTGTCTCACACCACTACTGCATCACCTTTTTAAAAGGACTGAGATAATACAGAGGGTTAGAGGAGGATCGATTGTGACTAGTTTCAGGCGGTTCCGGCAGGGATCGTCTGTGATAGTCTGAGAGCGATCAAACTGATGACCAGCGGGAAAAAAATCTGCACCTTTGCATTTCCCAGGAATGCCCCAGTGGCTCAGAGAATCCTGTGTGAAGTGTGTCTTCACATTGTTGCAGAGCACCACAGACAATAATGTCTTTGTATTTTATGTTTTTAAGCCCTGTATCTGTTTCATGTGAGGAATGCTTTTTTTGGAGTTGGAGCAAAGCTGCTGCATATGTTAGCAATCCGGAGTGGTTGCAGCAGTACTTTGAATTTTGTTGTGTTATTGCATTAATCTGCATTAATGGTAACACCATTTTGGTAACAGGATGATATCAGTGCTGGGAAAAAAATTTTCAGCCCAGATTTTGCAGCAGAGCTGAAGCTTCACAGATTTCCAACATCAGAACACTATAATCCTCAGTGTTATTAGAGAGACTCAGGGAGCAAAGTACTGTCAAGCTCACTCTCATGTATATTTTTGGTCTGTGAACTTATGATTCCTGCGTGAAACTCATGCATATTCAATGTGATCATGCATATGTTATACAATGACTGCAATTTTCCTACTTGAATAATGGTCACAATGCACTACGGGTGAAAAACTGTGTAAAGAACCATTTATAAAGCTCATTGCATAGCATAATCACTTTAGGATAAAAATGCTGATTTGTGTATAAAGTTATCATCAGTGTAAAACATGTTTTCTGTTCCGTGCATTTGTGCCAGCCTGTATTAGTATCCTGCCCACTGCAAATTACTTTCTGCTTTGGGTTCTGTGTCATGGTTCTTGTGTTTGGTTAGTTTTGGTTTGTTTTGATTTTAGTTTATAGTTCTGTGTTTTTTTGTCTTGTTCAGTTCAGTTTGTAGTTTTTCTTCACGTGTTCTGTGTTTTTTGGTTTCTGCTCATTTAGTTCACCTGGTCTGATTTATGTATTCACTTCACCTGTGCCTCATTGCTCCCTCTGTGTATATATGTCCCTTGGTTTCCAGTTGTGTTGGTCAGGTCCTGGAGGTTAATGCCCTGTCGTGTGTGGTTCATCCCCTGTACTGTCTGTTTCCCTGCCCCTTAGTATTTAGAGAATAAAACCCGTTTACCTGCACCGACCTGCCTTCTGCTTAATCTGTCTGCATTTGGGTCCTCACCTCTGCTAACACATAATAGTTCTGTGTACATAAATTGCATCGACACATTACACATATTTATGTCCAACTAAAGGAGATAGATGAATGCTGGTTAACACTGGATTTGGTGAAAAAGTATTCTACAACCAAGTGTCATCTGCACGACCTTGTGATGTTTGGTGTCTGTGAGCATCTGTAGGCGTGTGTGTTTGAATGCCTTGTTGTGTAGGCATACTGCATCTCTGTGGCTGCTTCATCAATATTCTCTCCTAACTGCTCCCTCCCTCTACTCATGTCAGGCCTTTCAACTGAAACCAAACTCTTCAGGCTGCAGCAGCAGACCTAATAATATCCCTTAATGTCACATGTATTTGACATTTCAAATTAGGGCTGCAACGATTAGTCGACGTTGTCGACTTTAGTCGACAATAAAAATAGTCGACAATGAATTTACCCGTCGACTATTGTCGGCAAAAACAAAAAAATCTACAGAGTGAGGCATCGTCTTCTTTTACCATCTCTGCTGAGTTGCACATGCACAATAAAGTCCGCCAGGGGAATATATGGCGGCCGAGCAGGGAACAAAACGGCAGCAGAGGATGTCAAAGGTCTGGGATAACTTCACGTTAAACTTACAAAATAAATTAAATACATGTGAGATTTTTAAAATGGACCTTGTGTACCACGGAAGTACGTTCGCATTGCTCGAACATTTAAAAAGGAAAGTAAAATAAGAGCCATTTAATAATTATCAGATGCATAATCCGATTGGTTGACTAGTCGTTTTAATAGTCTAATCGAATAATCGACTATCAGAATAGTCATTAGTTACAGCCCTATTTCAAATTCAGGCACCTTACTTTACCTCATGTCTATGATTTGTCTGACTGTAGTGATGTAGTACCTAAACAAGATCTAGCAGGTGAACATTTTTAACTGGTTTAAAAAAACAACATTTTCTTCTGTTGGGCTTTATGTGAAAACTATGCAGATATTTGTTGCATTATAAAAGCTGATTCTGTTTTTTGACATCTAAGAGAGGAGTTAAGTATTTATGTCCCAATAAATGGAAGCCTGTGAGGAAGCAGGTGTCATTTTTGTCTGGCCGCCACACAGACACTAAAGACACTCATTTCTTTTGGTCATTGGCATTTGCATACACTCCTCCTTTGAGTTCCTGTTTGTTGGCTTCAACTTCCTGCCAAGCGGACAGGGAGTTTGTGCCCACTCAGTGGCAGGTGTCAGATGGCAAGGACGTGTGCCCGAAAAAGACACTAAGGCCACTCTCTCTGTGTCCTTCCTCATTCATCTCTTTCCTTTCTTTTTCACCAGCCTTGTCTCCCTTGTTGCCCCCTGCTTTTTTACTTCTGATACTTCAGCAAGCTTTCACAAGATCATAAGTTATCTATTTACAGAAAATTTAAAGCCTTAAACCCTGATGTACTGGCATTTAGGTCACATTTGGTTGACTCAACTGAGACCCAAATGTCAGCTTCATGTCATAATGTGTATCTGTTTTTTTATGTCACAATTTGTTATCCACCAGACCATATGAGAAAATAAGTTGTAAATTTATTGCAAAACTCTTATATGGCAAGCAATTGTTATTATTGAATGGTTGTTTTAATGGTTACTGCCTGTAATGGAATTTAGATTTCCGCTGTCTTGGCCAGGGCTCCCTTGAGAAAAAATAAAATAAGATAAAAAAAAATTCCCAAAACAT
>JBAMHW010000009.1:14711574-14722791 GCA_037177495.1 Rhadinocentrus ornatus | reverse complement strand
TGTATATATATATAAATATATGTTTGTGTGTGTGCGTTTGTGTTAATGTTTTGGGAATTATAATAGTAATAATAATAAAAATAATTAAATGGAAAATGATTAAATTCTCACAAAATCTTGAAGGTATGTATGCCAAGAATATCCAGATCTATTAAACCCTATACACCTCTCGATAAATCTCAGTGAATGACACCATTATGTTTGTGAATCCTATTTTAGGCTACAGCTGATTACCTGCTCCTCATTAACTTAATTACGCATTGCCTACAGGATTATTTATGCAAGATTATTAATTTATTACAAGTTCATTCACCCACCTGTCATGTTTCTTTTCTCCATGTTGCAAGACTGGACCGGCTAAAAAGCGGACAAAAATGCAGGTAGTGGTGTAGAAGATTTTAATGAAACTGTCCAGGGAAAGAAGTACAGAGTCTGAGTGAAGACTTAAGGCTATACAATGGACTGGTGTGAACTGAGGGTTTAAGTAGGGGTAAACAGGTGTGACTCTTAAGGTTGATGAAGATGAGACACAGATGGAGTCCAAGATGGAGGGAGCAGAGGAATCTTGGGTAGTGTAGTGTCAGAACCGGTGAGCTGGTGAAGATAAGTGTACTGGTGGAGGAGGAGCAGGCATGACACATGTAGAGATAAATGTGAACACATATCCTCCATGTGCATCATTAATGCCTCTGTTCCTCGGCGGTTGTGCAGTCCTGATATATAATATGTCCACATCACATGAAACATGAACAGAAAAAGCTGTGGAATTTTCTTAATAGGTCATTATCATGATCAGGACAATATGTTATGAATGTATGGATATGTATGTCTTCTCTTTGGTTAAGGATAAGGTCATGGCTTGGGTTGCCATCTTAGCTTAAAATGACTATGTGACTATGGATGCCTCATTTCCACCAGACTTCATTTGTGGTCTTTTTGCACTCATTTAAGACATTTATACACATTACCACTGAATAACAGCCAGACAGGAAAGTGCAAAGGTTTTTGCAGTTGCTTGTTCCCACATGCAGTAATAATGGAAAATTTATCCTCTCTATTGATGCAGTCTTTGAACAGTGGTGATACTTAAAGATAAACCTAGGGGAAATTAAAAAAAGAAGCTAAATCACTTTCCAAGTTAGTGGGGAAATAAAAGAAAACCAAAGGCTCAAAGATCGGTCTGAACCGTGCATCTTTGCATTTTATCCATCTCCTGATTTGTTTTGCGGTCTGCAAAGAACAAGCATCTTCTACTGATGAAGAGCTGCACTAAGTAGGGCAAGAAGTTGATGCGCAGGTAGCTTTTTTGTAGTGCAATTCCCTGGTTTCCCAAACCACAGTGACACTTCCTCAGTGAAGAGCTGTATCTGACACTATGAAGGAAATCCCAGGTGGACCACTGTACCTGCTGCTGCTGTCACCAACTCTGCCACATGTGCCACCTACTTCCTGTCAGCTAGTGCTCATTCCCTTGAGAAAAATCTGAATTAGGTTTAGAATTAATGACAGCACTTAAAGTAGTGATACATAGGTCCTTTACCATAGTTTAAAACAACATTCAAGATGAACCTTAAAAATTGTGTGCTTCTTACTTGCTTATAAGTACACCAACCTTTATTATGCACATTTTTTGGGCCTAAAATTGTGCTAGGAAATACAGGGGTTGAGTTACCACACTTCCCAGCTTTGGTTTCCAGCCTCTCATCTCACCATTTTACTATACAGTACCATGTCACACACCAGCAACTAGATAACAAATCACTTATGTCATAATATAGTTTAAGTTTGAAATATTAAAAAAAAGAACGAAGTACACCACAGCCAAGACAATGCTTATTGAAGGAAATGAGGAAAAAAGTAATAAAGTGCAAGAACAAGAACATTAAATTGCATTTTACTACTGAAGAAAACTCATGGGAGAAAAAAAACATGACAGACAAATGCAGGGCTAGCTTTGCTTTGCTTGGCTCTGTCAGTAAAGTTGATGCTTGGGTTTAAAATCATGAAACAAATCCGATCGTAATCATTTCTCTCTCTGCTCTGCATAAGTTGTAAATCAGGGAATTAAAGTTGTGGATGATTTTCATAATAAACTATTGAGAAGTGTTTATATGCTGCAGACATTTGCTCTATATCACAGCGGTCAGAAAATAACACAATATTAAAATAGGAGTGTGTTCATTCCTCTTATGTTGTTTATTGGAAATTATAAAAGGAATATATAACCTTATCGTTATCATCACTACCTTACGAACCTCAACTGGCCATCTCAGTTCTTTTTCAGACATTTGCACTAATAAGCTTTTCTCCTGTCAAAAATTTTAGACAGTTTTTAATGTAGTCTTGAAAGTTTGTTGCCCCTCCACAGGTTTACTTCCACAATGCTATAATATACTTTTTGTTTTTGTCTTTTTGACATACATCATTACATGCAGAAATCGTATTGTTGTTTGGTCCTGTAACATTACTCTGCATTGTTGCTTTTCATTTTTGGTGACCTTGGAAGTATCTGTTGGCCTCTTAAGCATTTTAACAAATTTAGGTGAATGACTTGTGAAAACTCAGACAAGCAAGTATTACAACTGACTTTCAAAGAAGCAGTGAAGGAAATAGATACAGACAACAATCCTCACTAAAAGCAGCATTTCCCCGTACCACACCATTTGTAATTTTGTTCAGTCATTTCCAAGTTAAGAACCACATGAGCTGCTAGATTATTAATAAGGCAGGAAAAAGAACAAAACTGTGCTTTTGCTTTGCAAACTTATCTAAATATTACTATTCTGAAATCTAAGATATTATGGAAGGGAAATAATTACTGTTAGATCTGCTAATGGGTTTAGTTATCCCAAACATGAAGAAGCCTAAACAAGACGCTACTCTTCAGTGACAGGTGATGAGTCAAAAAGAACGAGATGCCTTTTGATTTTTAACAGTACATTGTATTTCCTAAATTTGTTTTGTAGTTTTTTTTCTCTCTAGGGTTAAATCGAAACTGCAATAGTATTTTGCAATGAATTAAAACAGAGTAAAGTGTGAAAAAATATGAAAAAATGGTTTGAGCAGGACCTCAAAAAGAATCATTGAGGTATGGCTTAAAATTAAAGCCACAGTTATTGTGGAGCAAATGTGCAAGGCTTCCACATAATAACTAAAATAATGCATCATGATCAGTTTTATTGTAGCTGTTGACCCCACAACTGCATGAGCAAGGGACACACAAATCAGCCAGGCATTTTTCTTTCTCAATTAATCTACTGTATCATGTAATGTAATAAGTGTTAGGGAGTGAGAGGGCAGTATGGACAGGCAGAATGTGCTAATTAGGCAATTTGTTTATTCCATGCCAGGTGCTTGTGTGCAGCCTGAAGCGTGGCAGCCCTCCCAGCGACATGCACTAACCCATCTGTAACACAGCAGTACCTTTTTCCCTAATAAACTAAACATGTTACTACTAGTTCTGATCAAAACATTATGTTGAAACAGTGAAAGCAGCTGGAGGGGGAAGTTACAATTAACTGGCCTGCATGAGATGTTGAACAGCTCTCTTGTGGCTGTTCGGTGGCTCAGAAATGACAGGCGGAAATGCAGTGATGTTGCAGTGTTATCTCTTGGTTTTGCAAAAAAACAAAAACAAAAAAAGCAGCATGCTAATTGTTAGCAGCAAACGTCTATGCCCACTGTGCAGCTAGTGGTCTACCACTCCCACTTGCATACCTCCACAGTTTCTCTGTCGAAAAACTGTATTACATGTACACACAATATAACAGATTTACAAAAGAATGCATGTTTTACAGAAGTTTTAGTGTAAGAAAACTTTGCAGCTCTTGGTTTGAATCCATAGTTTGTTAAATAGTCAAAACCCTAGAAACCGAAATTGGACCACAACTTATATGTTGGTAACTCAGTGATGTAGCTGCTTTGATCTCGGCTTATGCTACTATGTAACAGAAATATATACAAATCCTCCAACCGAACTCTCAATACTGTTAGATTTGACCAGCGTAAGAGGTTTTAAACAACATTATGCAATGTTTTCAAAAAAGCTTTAGAAAGACCATAAGATAAGGGGCTCTTGCCTTAGTGACGTTCACTTGATTGAAGTTTGTTACTGCCAACATAGTTTGTGAATTTGTCGCTTTGATTTGAAAAAGTTACATGTAATAAGCAGTTGAGAGAAGATAAACTTTCCAGCGAAATTACCAGTCAGCCAAATCAGGTCAATATCTGTTGCCTAATGTCAAGAATAAAAGCCTAACTTTTCTATGATTTCTGCCTGAGTTGCAGGACTTTGAAGGTCTTTTAATTCTAAACTGATTTCATTCATTCTGTTTTTGGTGAGGTTTAGGCATACAAAAATACCCCGTTTGTAAGTAAAGCTTAGTTCTAGCATTTGTTTAATTTGCAAGATTGTTATGTGCAATTTTGTGTGGACAATTTCACATACATGGTAGAGTTTTGAAATGCAACTTTTAGGCTACCATAACAGCATGCACAAAGGACAAATGTGGTCATATTTGCAGCCTGGATAGCCACTGTGTTGTGCCTCGTCTGAATTGTATAAATAAAATTGCTTATATTCAACACCAAACAACAAAATGCTGAAGCTCTTCTTAAAGCAATCTGTTGAGTTGGTATGTGGTTATGCCACATTGAACAAGTAGTGATGAGCAGAAGTAATAGAAGCAGACGACTCATAACGATTTTTACACTTCCTGAGAGACACATGGATTTGCAGCAAATTTGATGGTTTGAATTAGTGTTAATCATCTGCTTCTTGGAAAAGTCATAGAACCATCAAATATTATCTCTACATTAACAAATCATCTTAAAGCATGTGATTGTTTAAATCCAATGCCATTTTACATTGTACAATTTGAGTAAAACCTTTGACCTCCTGAAGCTGCTTGCGGAGAAAAATTTAAAACAATAAGAGACAATATACCCTATAAATAGACCCTCAGACAAGTCAACATTTCATTTAGTCCATTGACCTTGGTATCTCCTGAGGTCTTTGTGTGCAAAATGGTAACAAAAAAAAACAGTTGTTTAAACCGATTCCTTTTCTCCACAGCCCCACCATCATTTACAGTGACGCCACCACAATATGTGGAGGCGAAGGAAGGGGGAAGCACTCTGCTTAGCTGCTCTGCCCAGGGAAATCCAAAACCAATGATCAGCTGGCTGAGAGAGGGGGAGGAGCTTGCAACCAGCACAAAATATTCGGTAAGAAAATATAATGACCGAAACTCAGATTTATGATGCACAAAAATAGAGGCAGGCTTTTGTGCACAGATGGTGTCATCCACTGATCCCATCTGTACAGAAGTATGTTATGGTCTATATCTCATCTGGGCCAATATCTCTTCATTCTGTTGTTTTGATAGAGAAATCTCTCTCTTTTTTGTAGTGGTTATTACTTTAATCTTTAAAATTGAAGGTCTAAGATAAAATCCAACAACAATAAAAAAATTAACAATAAGTCACGAAATTTTTTTAAGCTTAATGACTGACTCTGCAACTGATTCCTTTTTACTTTTGCTGCACGACAAGTTAAATATTGCAGACAAAGAGGACAAAAACATGCATTTGGCTAAGGATGAGTGAACCAAATGGTTGTTTCTGCTGCCTTATAATGTGCTTAGTAAAAAACAAAACAAACCCAGAGTAACTTAAACAGTATTAAGAATAGCAACTGCCAACACGTCTCACATTTCTGAGCCCTCTTTGTTGTCTGGTAATGCCTGATTTTTATTACTCTGGAAAAAAAAAAAAAAAAAAAACATGAAAAAACCTCTTGAATGTTTGATGTAATGACGAGATATTTTTGGAACATCTTCAGTGTGATTTGATAACTGCAAAATGTCTCAGCAGCAACAGTAAATCAGGTGTGTGGTGCTGGTGTTAAAGAATCAACTGCATCTAACACACAGTTCCAACACAGATGACTCAAGTGATGATGCACTACAGCCACATCATGTTGCATCTTCAGTAAAAGGTGCAAATGTCAACTTCTGTCTCTCATGACACCATAAAGCAGTTTTCCCACCTTTATATCTAAAAGAGAGGTAAATTGAAAGAAAGAATGCAATCACAGCATAACATTAGAAAAAGAACTAAGTTTTTAATGTAAGTCTTTATGTGACTTGTAGCTGTTTTTAACCTTTGCTTTTCTTTCCTGCATGCCTACACTTCCTCGTATGTCACTGATATTGCAGTCTGCTGCAGGCACTATCGAGTCTTCACAGCTGCCTGTGTGATATACTGGAGAGGAAGTGACAGGAGCATACAGAGTCTGTTAAGGGCCTTTTTCTCCTTTCTCTTTCATTTTGCTTCTCTGCTTCACCACCCCTCCCTCCCATCTCTTCTTTTTAACACCATCCCCACAGCAAATGATTAGACAACATTCTGATACATAATTAATCTCTCCTTTCCGCATCAACATTACATAAGTTCTAAAATGAATGTTACACTAAAAGGGAAAATCTCAAGCGAGAGCTGAAAACATATTTCTCTGACTTCCTTCAACTGTTTGCCTGCACTGAGTGTATTTTCCCTTAGGTTTGGGAAAGCTCCTTCTTGTGGTGAAAATGCGTGACAGTAAGCATGATGGTGTATTTGCTCACCCACATGCTCACATCCACGGAGACGTTGTGGAGAAAGGTAGGAATGTGACAGACAGGGTTAGTGTTGAGCAGGAATCCTCCTCTTTTCTTTACTTTTCTTCATTACTTTTTTTTTATACATGCGGTAAAAGACATGCTGGATAAAAGAGTTGAAAGGGGGAGGACAGAGGCCAAGATGAGATTGTAAGGTATTCACAAAAAATCACAAACAAGAAAAAAGGCAAGCAGGGAGACAATTGCTGTTTCCAGCTGTCTCCGAACTGAATGTCATTCACGGATGTGTCAGTGAAGTGAATGTGACAGAAATTGAGATTCTGCCTCACCCTACCTACTGCATACTCCCTCATGCATATCTCTAATCTTCCATCACCTTGGACTGAGCTCAGCTGTGGCACAATAACTATTGAAACAGGCTGATGACTGTTACATTTCATTGGAACTTTTTATGTTTACTGTCCTGGAAGTCCATTATAATTACTGCAGCATTTGCTATGTGTAGGAGTGTGATGGTTTCATCCAATAGTGATTTGATTATTTGACTTTTAAAGTTTGAGTGCAACAATAAGTTCCAGGACAGACTAAGATAAAAGATAACTGTAATATGTACTACATTTTATCCAAACACCTCTGTGTATTAGAATTTTTTCTCTTAGTATCATGTGGGCAGTATCAGGCCCATGGTCAGCCAACCTGCATCCCAAATGATTGCTCTCCATCTCTAGCAGCAGTTCTTTGATCACATTAAAAGTTCTCCCAGGCAAGGACAAAAAGGACACAGAGATTTGTAGCTTAAGCTCCCAAATGCAAATGATTATTGATTTACAAAGTTGAGGTTATTTGCCTTTTTTTCCGTACCTTGCCAAGTTGAATTCTTGGGAGATTTGTGAGATCAAAACAGAATCCCAATGTGCCACTCATGAAGTTACTTTATGTGTTTGAGGTGGACATAATTGTTCTGCAAACTTGTCTCATAAAGTGTAGCACAGATGTTTGTACAACATCAAAGCTAGAGAGTATTTCCTGAATCAAGCACAGGTAGAGAATAACATGAAGGACTTTCTTCCAGTGTAAAAAACTGCTGCTTTTGCTTCAGCTGGTGTTGGCTTAGAACTGATTTTTTTTTTTATCTACTTTTTCCTTTGGTCAAGTTTTACAGTTTTTGAAGTAACAGCTGTAAAAAGCAATAAATAAAAATAAAAAAGAACAAAAAAAAAGAGAAACTATTTCAATATGACATATACTTGTATTGTAAGTAAAAACTCCTCCCTGAGCCGCCACTTTACCGTGGTGGAGGAGTTTGCGTGTCCTGACAATCCTAGTGGCTATGTTATCGGGGGCTTTATGCCCCTGGTAGGGTCACCCATGGCAAACAGGTGTCTAGGGGAGAGACCAGACGAAGCGCGGCTCAACACACCCCTATCATGACGACAAATCATGGACCCAGGTTTCCCTTGCCCGGATGTGGGTTATGGGGCCCCCTTCTGGAGCCAGGCATGGAGGTGGGGCATGGAGGCGAGTGCTTGGTGGTCGAGGCAGCCAGCCGCAGCTGTGGCCGCAAAGTTGTCTGTGCCTGTCGTGGCAGTAACCCCCCAACTCGTTGGTGGACACCAGCAGTAAGGGATGCCTTCAAGCTGAAGAAGGAGTCCTATCGATCCTTTCTGGCCTGTGGGACTCCAGAGGCAGCTGATGGGTATCGGCAGGCTAAGGGGAACGCAGCTTTGGTGGTCGCTAAGGCAAAAACTCAGGCATGGGAGGAGTTTGGAGAGGCCATGGAAAATGACTTCCAGATGGCGTCGTGGAGATTCTGGTCCACCATCCGGCGGCTCAGGAGGGGAAAGCAGTGCTCCATCAACACTGTGTACAGTGGGGATGGGGCCTTGCTGACCTTGACTCGGGACGTTGTGAGGTGGTGGAGGGAATACTTCAAAGACCTTCTCAATCCCACCAACATGTATTTCGATGAGGAAGCGGAGTCTGGGGACCCTGGTGTTGGCTCTCCCATTTCTGGGACTGAGGTCACTGAGATGGTTAAAAAGCTCCTCGGTGGCAGGGCCCTAGGGGTCGATGAGGTCCGCCCAGAGTTCTATAAGGTTCTGGATGCTGTAGGGCTGTCTTGGCTGACACGCCTTTGCAGCATCGCGTGGATATCGGGAACAGTTCCCCTGGACTGGCGGTCCCCCTCTTCAAAAAGGGGGACTGGAGGGTGTGCTCCAACTACAGAGAGATCAAACTGTTCAGCCTCCCTGGTAAGGTCCATTCAGGGGTGCTGGAGAGGAGTGTCCATCGGATAGTCGAACCTCAGATTGAGGAGAAGCAGTGTGGTTTTCGTCCCGGTCGTGGAACAGTGGACCAGCTCTTCACTCTCTTCAGGGTCTTGGAGGTGGCATGGGAGTTCGCTCAGCCAGTCTACATATGCTTTGTGAACTTGGAGAAGGCATTCGACAATGTCTCCCGAGGAATCCTGTGGGGGATACTCCGGGAGCATGGGGTGGCAGGTACAACTGGTGTCAGAGCTTGGTCTGCATTGCCGGCAGTAAATCCGAATCGTTTCCAGTGAGGGATGGACTTCGCCAAGGGTTCCCTTTGTCACTGATTCTGCTCATAACTTTTATGGACAGAATTTCTAGGCGCAGCCGAGGTGTTGAGGGGATCTGGTTTGGTGGCCTTAGGATTGGGTCTCTGCTTTTTGCGGATGATGTGGACCTGTTGGCTTCATCGGGGCGTGATCTTCAGCTCTCACTGGAGCGATTCACAGTTGAGTGTAAAGCGGCTGGGAGGAGAATCAGCACCTCCAAATCCGAGACCCAGGTCCTCAGCCGGAAAAGGGTGGATTGCCTCCTCTGGGTCAGCATTGAGGTCCTGCCCTAAGTGAAGAAGTTCACGTATCTCAGGGTCTTGTTTACGAGTGAGGGAAGGATGGAGCAGGAGATTTGCAAACTTAATATATTACTTCTACTAAAATTCGACAATATGAATTGTTTATTAAACACTGAATTAATCTCAGATTTATTTGTTGGGATAAAAATCCACAGTGGCTACAATATTTGTTCAATTAAATGTTTTTTTTCTATTTGGACTTTTATCAGGAAAATAATTGTAGAAAATACCGTTATCCGATGATTTAACCCAACCCTCTGCACATGAACTGCTCTGGAGCAGGTCATGATTTTAGCCTTAGTTACCATGGTGATCTGGCCAGGTTAAAAGCACTACCTTCATGACACTAAAACTCTGACATTCAGTTCAACATACCTTGCTAAGCCATTAAAGTCCCCTCATAGAACACTCCTGTAGCCCACAACTACATGGCTTTTGCTGCTTCTTAGCTCGTTGCAGGCTAATTTCTCTGACACCAACTGACATCTCTTTTGTTTATTTTACATTTAAAACGATGAGGTAAACTTCATGATGGACCCATTCTGTGCTATGCTAATTTGGTTTTCACAGAAAAGGTCTGCTAATCAGTATACTACAAATGCAAACATAACTTATTCAGTGGTTAAGAATTTTATTTACTTTGAGGTCTGAGGTTTAAATGACAGAAGATTGTCAAAAGTCTCTGGAAGACAGCAGAAGAGGAAGAAAATAAAAAAAAAATTACTTTAGTTTGTTTCTTTTATTAAATCAGGGTATTTATATTCCCTCCTAACTATTTTAATAATTGCACAAGACTTTACGAACCTCAAAGTGATGCTTTACAGCAAGTCCTTGATTGGTTTACACTCTCAGCACTGAGCATGTCACATGTGTTTTTTGTTTATAGCAGTGACACAAAAGTGTTATCTTGTGATAGATAGATGATGAAACAGTTTGCCAACAGACTTGCAGAAGTTAAAAGATGCTTTGGTTTATCTTCCAGTAGCATCTCTTGGCTATTAAACATTTGAGAGACAGATGAATAGGAGTAATTCTGCAGGAATAGCAGAAACACCCCCCTCCACCCTTAGCTGTGTGAATGGACAGACTACAGCTGTGTGTGACTTGAATGGACAGATCCTCTTGCAACCTGTTGCATAATTTATGAGGGTGTTTCTATTAGGTTTGGTTAATGTGTTCCCCCAGCACTTATTGCTTCTCATCAGTGCTTGCACACAGGGACATGTGGCGGCAGAGTTTGATGTTTCCAAGGTTACACAATGCAAGAATCAGACCTGGAGGTAATTAAACCATGGCACATCCATGACTTTTAGGGGTTTGATGAGTTTTTATTTGAGTTAATTCTGAATGCAAACTTACTTCAAAGATTGGGGGCAATTTGTTTTTTGCATCTTTGTGTTGTTGTGAAAATCACAATTAAAGAGACAGTTCCTGAATGCAAATTTAAATTACTATACTTGGGTATTTTTAAATTTGCGGTAGTTCTTATCTGCCTTTCTCTGCGAGTGAGACACAGAGATGAGTGGATCATGTTTTTTTTGTTTTTTTGCCTTTCTAAGAAAAATAAACTGACTTCTAGTACAGCTCTGAATATGATGTACATAACAGAGCATTTATAAGTGTGCTCAATATCAACTTATTGTCATGATCTCACGGGGTTATTTCCGGGTTTTTGTCATTTTTGGTTTCTGTTTAGTTCATGGGTTAGGTTTTT
>JBAMHW010000009.1:14674763-14705663 GCA_037177495.1 Rhadinocentrus ornatus | reverse complement strand
GATGCAACCTGTATTTCGCTGCCTTGTACCTGTGACATGCGCAATGACAATAAAGTTGAATCTGAATCTGAATCTGACTTCAAATGTCATATTCCTCTTGTCAAGTTGGTCCTGAACAAAATACGTCGAATGCATCTGGAGGAAAAATGGACAGGCAACAATCCAAGACAGTTAAAGTACAGCGTAAAGTTTTCTACAGTCTGTGTTGATTTGGGGGGCCATGTCATCTGTTGTTATTGGTCCACAGAGTAAACGCAGCCGTCTACCAGGAGATTTTAGAGCACTTCATGCTTCCTTCAGCACAAAAGCTTTTTGGAGATGCTGACTTTATTTTCCAGCAGGACATGGCACCTGCTCACACTGCCAAAAGACCCAAAACCTGGTTCAATGACCAAGGGATTGCTGTGCTTGATTGGCCAGCAAACTCTCTTCTGACCTGAACCCCATAGAAGATCTATGGGAATTCCCAAGAGAAAGATGAAAGACATGAGACCGAGTAATGCAGAAGAGTTGAAGGCCGCTATTGAAGCATCCTCGTCTTCCATTAAGCCACCACACACAGAAACATATATTAGCTGTGGCATTTCTGGGGTGGATGTTTTTCCACTAAAAATAAATGGGATTGTTATTTTTCCTTTTCAAACGTTGCTCCACAACTGTGGAATAATCTACCTTTGCACATTAGAGAGGCCCCTTTACTGTCAACTTATCTTATCTTAATACCCATTTTTATTCTTTGGCTTTCAACCTCAAAGTCTTAGTTTTTTATTTTATCATATTTGTTTTAAATGGTTTTAGTGTGTTGGTTTTGAGCTGTTCTTATGTCTGATGTTATATTTATTTTTATTTTGGCTTTTATTTGTATATTGATTTTCCTTGTGTTCAACACTTTGTTCAGCTGTGGTTGTTTTAAAGTGCTTTATAAATAAAATTGGTATGGTGTGGTATATATTAATATAAAGCCCAAATTAGCAGATGAAGAAGAGAAAATATAATTATAAATAACTGTTATAATAAATTGATCAAATATCAATATGTAATGTGAAAGAGGTCACAGTTAATTATCACAGCTCCCTCTGCAGCACAGCACTAAGCCCCACTAAGCATCTTTTAGCTCATTGCTTTCCTTTTACAACTACTTCATTAAAGAGCAAGCAAACATAGCTGAAAACCAGTTGGTGAAAATGAAAATTTAAATCAGTAGCTGCCTGAGATAAAAACAAGAAGAAAAAAGGTTGATGTTAATCGTGGGGCCTAAAGAATAACTCAAATTAGCTGACATATAAATCATAATCTACAAGAATTGGATGTTTAAAGGTGACATGTTCTCACTGCTGTACAGTAACACTTTTTTCTGTTTCTCTTAGGGCCTCCATACATCGTCTCACCACCTGAAAATGTCACTGTAAACATATCCCAGAATGCACTCTTTACCTGTCAAGCGGAGGCATATCCTGGCAACCTGACCTACACCTGGTTTTGGGAAGAGGAGAACGTCTATTTCAAGAAGTAAAGTTATGATCAAGTTTACTTCCGTACTGTTGCAGCAAAATTTATATGGAGGGACTGATTTGTGAGGTTAAGATTTAAGTGCTCCAGACATTTAAATCACCACCACACAGACAGCATGAGGCCTTTATCTCCTGGCTTTAGTGTTTTAAGTGACATTGTGTGCCTCTGAGCATTTTGCTGTGTATTTTGACTGGCTGTCCAAGAGTATTAGGTATACCTCTGTTTTTATGTGTGTGTGCTCTGTCCTGCTGTGGCCCCAGAGGCAGTTAAAGTGGGCCTGCCAGGGGTCCGTATGGAGCGTGCCAGGCGAGTTAGTGTGCTCTGATGACAACATCACATGACTCAGGCCATTTATACACCTCATGCAGTGATGATCTAAAGAGCAGCTCAGACCGCTACTGGCTCCTGAGAGCTTCAGAGGCTTAGAGTTTTTACAGCAAACAAGTGACTTATAAGTTACAATAAAGAAGAATCAAGTAAGGTTCTGACTGGGAGTTAATATTAAACAGCTTTCATAGCTTTAAAAACAGCTATCTGGTTATCACAAGACTGATCATGTATACTTGGAAAAGAAAAAGCCATTCACCATTTCCCCTAAATCATTTAAATTTATAGTAGTAAAAATATATAACATGCATCATGAACATGTTATAGATATTTATATATCCCAATAAATACACAAACAAATAGAAAGAAAAAAAGAAAAGATGTTTAGAGCGATATTAAAGTATACATACCTCAAGGTAAAGCGTTTGACGAACAAAGATAAAAAGGCAGACTCATACAACATGACTCAGTATGTTAGCACCCACAATGATTTTCTCTCTGATATTGTCGATAAGCAATATGCACAGTTATTTGACTATATACAATGCACAGTAGAAACAGATAGTAGAAGGCATGTACTGTATACAGATGTGTGTGGTTGCGCATGCAGTAAACATTATCATGCTGTTGTGTTGACGTCAATCAGCAATTAAAGGAGACAAATTCTGCCCCTTTTTTAACAAGTTGGCATTTTCCTGAGGTTGACATGATTGGATCTAAATACCAGAGAGATCCACTTTTCCAACATTTCCCTTTTAAACCATAAATTGACAGCTCTTTTCACAGCAACTGGTTTTATGGCATGAAATCAGTCCACCCCTCCCTTCAGCAGCTTATTATTGTACTTAAGACCTGTTCTACAGCTTTGATTATGCTAAATTACATTTGGACACAGAAATCCTTAAAGGGTGATACTACCATACGAGAGAGCACACGGTACCTACCGTGTAATGTTATAAACCACTGACCGAACTGGAAGAAAAATACTAGACATCGTCTTTTTGTAGTTTGATTACAGTAGTAGTATTCCCCAGTCAAAAATCATGTAATTCCTCCACCACATAATTTCCTCATAAACGCTGACGTTTTTTGTGGCTTATGTTAAGCACTGTTTCTTATGCAGGTTATTTTCAAGCCAAGTTTGTATTTTTAATGTTTGCTGCACCCAATGACAAATTAAAATAAAAAATGACATAATTTAGAATTTTTTTTATAAATTCTGTATGTTGAAGAAGGAAAACATGAAGGTTGTTCCATTGGGCGATTTATTTGAATCTCTTCCTCTGTACTCTCTGTTCTCTGGATGCCTCTGTGTTGGTTGCTGTTTGACTCTCTGCTGCTCTCTTATGGCACTTTGATGTCATTCAGCCCAAAAGAAAGGAAAGAAAAAAAGGAAAAGAAGTAGATGTGTGCTCTGTGCTGATGGTGTGTTTTAGCAGTATGGTGTGATAAGAACGTGTGTTTTTTTTGCAGTGATCTGAAGCTCAGAGTGCGCATCCTCATCGATGGCACCCTCATCATCTTCCGGGTCAAGCCGGAGGATGCCGGGAAATACACCTGCAGTCCAAGCAACAGCCTCGGCATCTCACCGTCAGCATCAGCCTACCTAACTGTTCAGTGTGAGTGTTACCATGGTAACAAAGTGGAGGGGGAGGGGTGTGGAATTGGTACAGCTAGCTGTGTGAAAAAGGGAACAGCAGCAGTAGTGAGAAGGCTGCTGTAGTTTTTGGCAACATCACTTCACAAACCTCTAATTTGAAGGTCATGAATTACATAGGGGCAGGAGCCCCCCGACGTTGATTTTGTCTTTCAATCGCTCTAGACTCACCTTCAGCTGGCGATTGAACATTTTTCCTGGTTTCATGTAAATCTGCCCCCACCACCGTATAAAGTGGTGACATTCTTCTACATTAGCTGCCACTGATGAGCAAGGAACAGCCAACCAAATGAGGCTTCATCTTCAGCCCTCTGTGTTGTGTTGAGCTAATTTACTCCCAAGTTGCTGCTGGCCATTGATTATTGTGCTACAGTATGAGAGAGCAGAGGGATTCACAGCTCTGCAGGCATCAGTGGTCTCCCATGCAGCAGACCGTTCTGAAACCGGTGTTCCGGATGCTATGTGCAAAATGATTGGAGGCTTAATCAACCCCCCTCCATGTCTAAAACTCCTAGGGGATTGCTTTACAGTCATCTTACACTTATTTCCAGCAGAGTACTGGACTCAAAAGAGACATTCAGAGCTGCAACATAGAAATGATCAATAAGTAAAGATTTCTGGCCACACAAATTGCAGGTAATTAGAATTTTTGTTCATTTATACAAAACACACACACCACTCACCCGGTTTGAAAAATCTGATTAAGTGTGCATAGAGAGATTTTTTTATTGTACGTTAAAGCCCTTAAAATTTTTGTCACTCACTCAAATACTGAGGTTGCTATGATTTTGATTTAATTAAAAAAACACTATCATTTTATATTTTTGTATTATAATGCAACAAAATGGAAATATTCATCATTATGTATTATTATTATTTTGTTGGGATGCATCTGCATTGCAATGGTTTTTCCTCAGAAATGTATATCCTGAACATCTAACTCTGTTCCCTCCTTTATGTGCAGACCCTGCCCGAGTGATCAACATGCCCCCAGTCATCTACGTGCCACGGAAACTGCCAGGCATCATCCGCTGCCCAGTGGACGCCAACCCACCCGTTATATCAGTGAAGTGGGAGAAAGATGGCTACCCGCTCAGAGTGGAGAGGGTAAGTCTTTGGACTCACAAATTTAGATTTTTTCTTTACTGTTTCACAGTTTCACAAACTAATCAATGTAATAAAACAAGACACATAAATGTTCATTATTACATGTTAACAGTACAGGGGAGTGTAGTAGATGATTGAAGCATAGTCTTCCCAAAATCAGTGCCGCAACAATCAGCCACAACTACCACTTGCACGATCTTGTATTGGTGCCCATAATGCTATGAAAGGAACTCTGACCCATCGACATGAACACAGGAACTCCTGTGGTGTCTGGTTGAGTGTTGCAAATCAGAGGACGTAGGGTCCTCTGATTTGCAGCACTGGGCCACGGCCTGTCAGGCCTGGTTTGCCGAAGCTTAATGGATTCAGATCTGGGAAGTTTAGAAAGCGATCCCTCACAGTGACCATTTGTATCTAGAATAAGCACTATAACTTTTTAAGCTAAAAGCAAATTTGAGGATTTTTTTTTTTTTTTTGTGCAGTTCAGACGCTGAGAATTCTGTGAAATCAAGCATTTCAGGTGCCTCTCCCTTGTCTTGTAGTACCCCGGCTGGAGCCTGATGCCAGATGGAAGTATCCGGGTGGCGGAGGCCACAGAAGACTCCCTGGGCACCTACACCTGCGTGCCTTACAACACCCTGGGTACCATGGGCATGTCCCTCCCTGCCACTTTGGTGCTAAAGGTAGATCACTGCTCAACTTCATTTTGTGTGTGATGTTCAATTCCTGCCTGTTTCTGCTCCTACTTCTGCATGATGTGTGTTTGTGTGTGTTTATTAAGGATCCCCCTTACTTTAATGTAAGGCCTGGGGGGGAGTACCGTCAGGAGGCTGGGAGAGAGCTAGTAATCCCCTGTGCTGCTTCTGGTGACCCTGATATACCAACCATCACCTGGAGAAAGGTCCCATAGATCTACACACAGCACAGCAAATAGTTCCTTGCTTGTTTTTGCCTTCACTGGTCATGCACTTTCATGTGTTTTCCCGTTGTTTAACCATGGTGTTATCATTTTCATTTCTTTTGAAGGTGGGGAAACCAAGCAGGAGTAAGCACAACATCCTACCCAGTGGCAGCTTACAGTTTCTGTCCCTCAGCAAGGAGGACCATGGAGAGTGGGAGTGTGTAGCCACTAATGTGGTCACAAGCATCACTGCCAGCACACGTATCCTAGTCATCGGTACAAACAGTCTGCACAGCACTCTGTTTGCTCACAAATACTGACCTTTTCTAGCCCTTTTAAGTTCACTGCAATCCCACTTTGCTTTATGATTTGAGTGATTTGCATGAAGTCATTCAAACCCCATGCCTCCACCCAATTTCCTCTTGGGAGTAATAAAAGTTTAATTTGGTCTTATCTGCCATAGCTTTATATAGTTAATTTAAAGGCTGAATCTGTGGCCAGAGTGTGTGATATCTACTTAATTACTAGAACATGGTTCCTGCAGTCGTTTTCTGTTGAGTCATTTGACCAACTCTTTTTACTCTTTTAAATTGATTGACAGAAGTGTTAACAAAGGCAAACAGGGTTATAAAGGTCCACATACACATGCCGTCATGCTTTATTTAAATACGCTTAATAGTTATAATGTTCTTTTATCTTTAAACAGAGTACCTTACAGAAAAAATGTTAAAACCCCAAAATATTCACACATTCTCTGTTTGTGACATGCAATTCTTTTGACAAATGATGAGAATTCTCTAACCAAGGTTCAGTTTTTGCTGCATTACAGGAAGCATTTTTTCACTGGATCACAAAGTTTCTGTGTCAACATGGTAAAAATATCATTTAAGGAAGAAACTGAAAGAATACTCTTTAAGCAGTTTAACTTTTAGCAGAGAGAGAAATATTTTGAGAGATGGACAACACGTGCAACCAACATGCACTTGGTAGGCTAATCGGGTGACAGCTTAGTCTGTAGTTAGCACTGAACACATTGTTAGATTGGACCATGCTTATTGTGCCAATTAGGAGTATATCAAATATGATCGATTGCCAGATAGCACCACTATTTGGAATGAATGATTAGGCATTTCTGATTAAGTAATTGCATCACCTGATACATATCGAATAAATATACATACAACCACATCAATGTGAATAGCTATGATTTCAATGTTATTACAATACAGTCTCATGACATGGGATGAGTTTTGCATTTTAAGAGAAAGTGGGTGCTGCAGAGACTTTGCTGCCTTTAAGACTCACAAGGCTCTATTTTTCTCTGTCCTGTATGTTAATCTTCTGCTCTTGGCAAACGACTTTGATCCCCTCTGAATTTGGAACAATTACCATCCATCTTTTGGAGAGTCAGTTCAATTCAGTACTGCCTTGTGGGCTCAGTTTTGGAGCTTGAGCAAACAAGCCAGAAACAGCACAAACCTTTTTGATGACGTTGCACAGAAATCCATGTGTTCACTAAAAGTGATGCTTTACTTCAACATAAACACAGAAGACAGGGAAGAAAGGGTTTAAAAAAAATAATAATCAACCCTAAAACTCCCAAAACATGCTTTGAAATTAGTTTTTCTACACTAAATCAGTATGTTGAATGCAATTTTATCTAACTGGGAATTCCAATTGAGATTAAAAATCTCTTCTGCAAGGACAAATTTTTTTTGCTATGTGTTTTAGCTCTATGTTAATATCCCACAAAACAAACCCAGTATTACAGCTTTATGTATGGCAGAGAAGTGATCAGGTTGGTGATTCTGCTGCAGTATGATTCAGGTGGAGCCTGCCTGCATGTGACCAGCCATCAGCTGACACAGGGTTATAGTGCAGCGCAGACAGCTGTGCTTCTCAGACCAAGCTCAGGTCTGTCTTTAATCCTAGTGAGATGTGACTGGCATTGGGCCACGCTGCACAGCTGTTAGATGGGTAGGATGAACTTGACCTCACGCTGGTGGCCACCTCAGCGAGCATCATGTTGTCAAAAGAGAACTGGCATAAACATGATTCAACACAATGTCCAGTGATGACAACTGCAACCAAATTCTCATCATTTGCTTTATTATTTTTAATAATATTTCTGTGAAAAATAATATATTTATATCTACAGGATATAAAGTAGTTAATTATTTGACATGTAAATTAGTATGAATGAATTATAAATGTATTCTTACTTTGTCTTTGTTCATGTAAACCACTCAGGCACCAGCCCACACGCTCCTGGTAGTATCCACGTATTGCCCTCAACAACCACTGCTAATGTTTCCTGGGAACCAGGTTATGATGGCGGCTTCGAACAGACATTCTCCGTGTGGTACGGTCCAGTGTGAGTGCTTTTTAGTTTACTTCAATGGCAGATGCTTGCAGACGTGGAAACATAGTAGAAGGTTATTAGCTCATTATGACTGACAGCAGAAGATCTTCCGGCATGATAAAAACATTTAGCTCACTTCACATGACAACATATTTCTTAGAATATTTATGTGCATAATTCATGGTTTTCCAGAGACTATACTGGGATGTCACTGGAATAGCATCCCAGTCAGCATTAAACATCACAAATTTTCTTTTTTTTTTTCTCTTTTATTAATTATCTGAAAAAATGCAATAAATAATTTGCCCAAGTAGCACAAGTTGTCTGCAATAAAACAAAAGAAGGTCATATAGTAAATATGTGAGTCAAAGCTTTAAAGAGATGATTATATGCTAAATAACTACATCTCATAGTAGCAGCAAGCAAATTATAGCTCAGTGGAGTGGAATACTGTAAATCTAAACACAATGTGAATCAAGACTAGAATGAAAAATATGCTTGACAGAAGTTTATTTATCTTTGTTATTGCATTCTCTAAATGTCAGCCATCATTATTTAAAAGACAGCTTGCACAAACCAACTGTAAATCCTCCCTGTGGATCAGTTTAAAAGTGGTAGAAGTAGCAGAATATAAATCGCTGAGGGACAATCCACCAGGTGTTTGAATGAAAAGCCAGCTGAACATATAATTTTAAGAAGATAAAATTGAAGCAGCTCATTCACAAAGAATCATTCTCACAGCCAAAAACTTCAAATATGTACAATTAAAGCTTGAGTAAAGCAGGAATATATTTTCATTCCCATCACAGGTAGATGTGATGTTAACCACCCAGCCAAACATAAATGATTAAAACAATCAGCAGATAAATAAAATTAGGTCTCAAAACATTATTATTCCTCTGCATTCAAATTATATATCCCTAACTCTGCAAATTCTTGCATCTAGGGAAGATAATGGCAAGCAGAATAAGAACACTAGTTGTTAACCTGAGACTAATGCATCATAGTAGGTCAACAGATAAGTGCCAGATAAACAATTCTCTTCAATATGGAATTATGATATTGGACTTTCTTTAACAATCTTAAACAGGAAATGAATGTTTTACAGTCTTATTCCACAATTGAGTGCAGCACATTTCTTGACCTTTTAACTCTGTAGAACATGTGTAACTTGCTTACGTGAGGCCACAGATTGGTCTGGTTTACTGTTACTCCTCTATCTGGTAACTGGCCCTTTTTATCCTGGACAATAAATATAACTTATCTCCATATCTCTATATTCCGATGGATACAATAAGGGATAATCTTTTCTAAATGTTACTCCATGTACCTTAAAATGAATCTTGCTATTGAAAATTTACACAGTGATTTAAAGATTTAAATAAAAAATAAATACATAATATTTTATAAAATAAGTTGAAATTAAAGTAACAAGTCTATTTTGTCTAATTTAAGAGTAAAAATTACAGATACTGTAATGTGTCAAAATTGATGAGTGACAAAATGTATTATCACATGCGTTATTACAGTTAAATTTTTTGTCAGTATTTATAAAGTTGACAGTGAGCTTACTGAGAATAAGTTACTGTATTTTTCTGTTCTCAGGTCAAAGAGAGTAGATTTTGGTCCTCATGACTGGCATTCAATGCCAGTTTCTGGTGCTCAGACCTGGTTGGTGGTGCCAGGGTTGGAACCTGGGACGGAGTACCAGTTCAGTGTGTTGGCACAAAACAAACTGGGCACGGGCCCATTTAGTGAAGTTGTGACAGTCACCACTGCAGGTGGGTACCACTTATCAAAGACTGTTCTATCCATGTTTGCTGCTTCTTGCCTTCAGAATTAGCCCACTGGGCTGCACTGAAATGCTATTTATAGCTTCAAAATATCATATGGGGTGGAGGAGAATATACTGCCCTCTGGTGACGTTTAAATTATTGTATACATTAATCATACTTTAGCTTTTCAGTTTTATCATTTTGTTTAATATCACTAAACACCATTTTGATTGGTCAGCAGAGAAAATCTAAGTTTAATGTTTGTATCTCATCTCAAAACCCTTCAATAATTACTACATAAAAGATCAGCAAATTCAATCTTAGTGGCTAAATGGCCATTTTCTTATTCCAAGTTTACCTCTGACCTCACATTCCGAAATATTAAGGCTGGTTGATGTTTGGGCATGAGCGTTTCTAACTCATAATAGAATGTGGTTGTGTTTGGTGCTAAAAGAGTCTCATTCTGGACTTCAAAATGTCCGGCTCAAGGTCATTCTATTGGTGAACTACAGGGAACAGTGCAACAAATAATTATCACAGCAAACATTTTAACTAGTCACAGCAGCAAAGAGGTAGGCGTGACTAAAAGCATTAATAATGGCACTGTTCTGTTTATGTGATGCATTAAGACAAACACAAGCACCATTATTAATGTTATTAGTTCCACCTGTTTGACAAGTCAACATGTTTAAAAAGAGGAAGGTCCTTTGAAAGAGCAACTTGTTAGTGAATTTAGCTGAATGCAATGGCTAATTAGAAATCCATGGTTAGATATTAAGTAGATTTTTACTGCTGCCAGTTTCATCATTGTATACCACCACTTAAACAGAAACTGAGCTAAAGGTGTGAAGCATTTAAAATCTACGTCTAAGCCAAAAAAGAACATTTAACAAGGTAAGAACATGGCTGGATAATACAATGTATGAAAATAAAAACAGATGGTTTTGAGTTAAAGTATGTGAAAGACAAAAGCACTTAGATCTTAAACAAGCCCCTGTAAACCAGTCTACCCAGTCAGTTTTCCTTAACTCCATAAATCTGTCTACTAAGAAATCTGTTAACTTTACCTATTGAAGCCTGAATATTGAAGTTGACAATTATCTAATTCATATGATTGTCAGAAAAAGCTTCAAAAACAATGTTAAAATCAGTGATTTAGGAAAACTAGATATAGAAAACTGGTGCAATAATTTCTGTACACTGATGGTTGTGTTTTATGCCGTGTGAACACAAATTCTGACACATTACTGACATAGAAAGCTTTTCTTCTTTCAACAGATGTTAAGTGAGGCGTGCAATGTTCTGGCCTAATTCACACACACAGATAGCGCCATATCAGGAGGTGCCAAAAAACAATAACATTTCTTCCATGTTAAAAAAGAAATGTTTCATAAACCATCTTTAAACATTTTTTTTCTTTTTGTTTAAGCAACATAAATCAAGCATTACTTAATAGTTTAGCCCATCCTCGGTCAGAGGTTTGTTATATTCTTTTTTGATGTTGTAATTATTTGATATTTTGATTTGGACTTCAAATTGTTGTATATCTGTTCATATGGCTGTGAATAGTGTATCTATATCTGTCTTCTGTGATAGTTAAAAAAGGAACTGAAATGCAATAACACCCATGTTGAACATTTTCACCTGTTTTCTGAAACATCTACATGAAAATCTAGTCACTAGATTGGTTCAAAACTTGGCAGAGACTATTTTAATTACCTTGATCAACTTGCTTTGCACTTCACTTTCACTGAAGTTGTTGCTTTCATTAAAATGCAGTCATGTGAAGAAGAAATTACCTTTTTAGTTTAGAGGTTTTAAGGATCAGGGCATGAAAATAGGGTGAGTAGAACCTCAAATAAAAAACAACATAACTTACATGGTGTCTTTATTTCTTTAACAAAAACTAAGCCAAAATATAGACGGTGTGTAAAAAAGTAAGTACACCCTTACAGCTTCTGTTAAATGTTGGAAGATATAAGGGGGTGCAATCCCCCACAGTCCAGAACTAAAACCAAATGAAATGTGTGGTATAAGACATTAAAGGAGCTGCGCATAAAAGAATTGCGGCATACCTTAAGTGAACTGAAACAATATAATAAAGACAAGTGAGGCAGAATTAATCTATAATAATAAGAGACTAAAAACGTCACAGAAAGTAAGTTAAAGCTTCTACAAGCAGTTCAGTGGACTATTGTTTAGTTTTTAGCTTAGTTAACGACATGCTGTAATGTGTCATATGTTGTTCATCTGTATGGAATAAGAACACTGCCTTAATCTGAAACTAAATTAAAATGTTTCGAAACCTTGAAAGTCAGTGTTTTGAACATTTAAAACAAAGTTTTGCAAGTCTGAAAATAAGTTTTGAAACCTTGAAATGTATTTTGAAAGTCTGAAAAAAAGAGTTTAAATCTCTGCAAGCATAATTTTGTACTTGGATTTTTTTTATATGATTTCTTTCCAAATCCTGTATATGACAAACATGTAGTTGTGTATAAAGTTTTATATTGTCTGAACAACTGTAAGCACCGTCATGCCAGCCTGTGGCCGCCAGTGGCAACTGGTTGGCACACTGTGATGGGCTGTGAAAATAAAATGTTTATTTTATTGAGTGTAGTGCAGAAGAGATTTGAGTAGCTTAAACTACAGCATAGTTTATATTATTGGGAGCAACAAAATCCAAACAAAAGAAAATATGTGAGGACTGCTTAAAGGTTAAGTGTTTCCACAAACAAAATCAGCTGTTTGCGGGCTGTGCCAACAATGGCAGCTGCTCAGGAAAGTTGAGTCACTTTCAGACTATATTTTATATTATTTTCCATTAAATTTCCATTGCTTCTTAGATAAAAGAATGCCATTAATTTGTCAACATTGTGTGTTTGCAGGCACTTTCCTCCGCCCCCTGGTGGGCTCCAAAGAGCTGCCGCAGCACTGTTGAAGCAGCCTACATTCAGCAACAATTCTGTGCCTAAATAAATATTTTCACGCTTATAAATGTTTAGGCTGTGGCAAGTCGTGGCATCCGCTTCAGCAGGCTCTGGCATTCTGTGGCAAGTCGTGGCTGCAACCAGAAGTGCCACGACAAGTTGCCACTGCCACGATTTGAGCTTGCTGTCTCGGCGCCCGGCAACCCATTACATATACCTAGTTGTTAGACATTTTAAAGACTGGAATAATGTTAACTTTCTTGATACATAAAACCATAGAACTGACATTTTCCTATGATTGTATTTCAACAAATCTTGAATGGATTGCCATGAAAATGCCCCCTCA
Organism: Rhadinocentrus ornatus; assembly: GCA_037177495.1. NCBI lineage: Eukaryota > Metazoa > Chordata > Actinopteri > Atheriniformes > Melanotaeniidae > Rhadinocentrus > Rhadinocentrus ornatus. The sequence continues at coordinate 14,692,749 of JBAMHW010000009.1, read as the reverse complement.
GAATAAACTAAAAATTCACTAAAATTTTCCTTCTCGCATAATCCTCAGCTCAAAATATATTTTTTATAGAATTCTTGTCTGTCTAAGCAGTACTTTTTTAGTGCTAACTATCACATTTGCACAGTAAGATGCTGCAGATCTTTGTGATGGTCAGCATTGTCCTAGCATTGTGATTAAACATTATGACCATGAAAGCATCATCGTTAGTTATTGCTACAATAACTAATGTGGTAGCGTACAAGGAATAATGTTGATCAGAATTTATTTCTAAAAGAAAATTTGGGTCTGCAGGCTCTCCTCTGGGTACCCCAGAACCACTGGTGCTTCTTACTCCACCACGGTGCCTCACAGCCAATCGCACGCAGCATGGTGTTCTCCTCACATGGCTCCCCCCAGCCAACCACTCCTCACCCATTGATCGATACATCATGGAGTTTCGCCTCGGGGAGAGGTGGGAGGTTCTGGATGACTTGATCCAGTCCACTGAGACTGAGCTCATAGCAAGAGACCTCATTCAGGTCAGTTAGACACACAATTTTAAATGGAAACCTGCATTATATGAATTAATGCTGGGGAAAATTTGGGGAATAATTGACTAGAAAACTAACAGATTCTTTTTATTTACTAAACTCACATTTCATGGAGCCAGTCCTTACTGATTAAAGGATTTTTCTATTTTCTTTTCTTTACAATTTCGAATTTTTCATGTTAAGAACAATAAAAAATTATTTATTTTTGTGTACACTTCAGTACATTTTTGCAAGTGTCCAGTTTCAGGCAAAAGGTTACACAACCTCTAAGAGCTTTGATTATAAGACCAAATAATAAGATGAACATAAGAGTGTATTTGGTCCATCGCTCTGACAGGACTCCTGGTATGAGTTTCGAGTGATGGCGGTCATGGATGATCTTATCAGTGAGAGCAGTAATGTAGTGGGAGTGTCTAGTACAGGTGAGTGTCTTTAAACAGAGAAGCTTCATCTTTTGTAAGAAATACATTTGTGAGTTCTTCTCTTTTTTACCCTCTTTTCTGGCTCAGCAGACCCCTTCCCCGCTGCGGAGTTGCCTGAAGAAGGGCTGGCGCGGCCTGTGGTGGCAGGTGTTGTGGCAACTATTTGCTTTCTGGCAGCGGCAATACTGTTTAGCACTCTAGCAGCTTGCTTTGTTAATAAACAGCACCGTCGAAAACTCAAGCGTAAACCAGGTTGGCTTCTCCCTTTATTTAATTTGCGTGAATGAGTTCATGTCTGACAGTTGATGGGTCAGTAAATGGGCCAACAGAGTACAAGCAAACATGCCTAAAGGCTGTTGTTTTAACACAAAATTATCACAAAATGACTTTATGATGTTAAATAGTTGGCCTTTTTTTCCCACCCATTTTGTCATAATCCATCCAAATGTCTGGCTTCTATTTATATTGTTAGGCAAAGGAAATGCTAAATATAGATTATGTTTTTCCTCTTAGATCCTCCCTTGTCTGTGACACACTTCAGGAAAAGCATTGAGTCACCGTAAGTAAAGACATCTCAGAGCTCCTGCAGTCTGCCAGAGGTGGCTATTACTGTAAATCTTCTCTTACACCTTTTGCAAAAGCTTTCTGTCAGTGCTTGTGACAAGACATAGAATTCAACAGTAAATACTAATACTTCCAAGCAAAGTCATCGGTTCTGATTATTGTGCACAGCATGTCTTCTCCTGTGCACTTTAAAGATAACATATACTGACAATAGAGTAGTAAATGATTAAAAAAAATGCTTTTGGTGTGTGGAAGAACATGTACAGTGGCGTCCTCTAGCAGAACATGGGCAAATGAAGTAGAGTTCAAAGCAGCAAAGTCAGCATTCTAAGCACATTACCCAGAGTTCTCCGTCTGCTGTGTTTGTATTGATTTTTTATCCATCTGTACTCTTTAACTTCAATCGCAGTGTGCTTCCTGCATGATTCTCGGTGTTTAATGGTGCTAAGTTTTTGTACAGTGTCAGCTCTGTGTGTGTATTTGTCTGTCTGTAACTCTTGTGAACACATATGACTGCGTTCCTAACTCAAAAGAAGCTTGTTTTGTGTAATTATGTATGTAAATCCCATTCAGAGTAAAATGCTTGAGAATTTAGATAACTGTAAATGACCAGTATCACATCACTTTTGTCAGTCTTTATGAAATGGTCTAGGCAGGTCAGGGAGTTTACACATAAGTCTTAGTTACAGATGAACCAGGCCCATGTCGTTTGTCTCCCATCGCAGGCCTCCTCTCACCCCCTTGCCTGGGGTAGAGCCCTGCTGGGACGAGCCTGCCAGGAGCAGTTTCTTGCCCCCGCCGGCCAGCCCCCTGTGAGTGCCTGTCTGCACCAAAATATAAAGTGTGCTGCACTGCACTGGCTTTGCTGCATGGTTAATGCATTGCAAAGAAATGATTGGGAGATTACTTGTAGGTGTAGTGGAACCTTTTCCTGGCATATTTGCATGAACAGACTTTCACACAACATACAGAGAGTTCATTGTATTAGCTCTGTTGCATGTGCAATACGATACTGTGTATATGCACTCATTTTAATTTGCAGTAAGGCCCAAAATAATTCATACCCATCAATATATTTTATTTATTGTGAATATTTATTTGAACATTATGTTTTGTTATTGGCTATAAATCATTTTAAAAATGAAAACACTTGAAGTTGCACTTTGGTCTTCTCTGAAGTCTCCTTCACAGATTCTGGATGGGACAAAGGCCTGGACTATGTCAGGGGCACTCCAAATCGTTTCTCTATAAACCATTTCATGAACACTTTGGCAGGATGTTTTAGATCATATCCTTGTTGGGAAGTCAAATGCTTCCTAAGGCCAATTTGTTCTAAAGAATGCCCAATTTTTTTCTCCTAAATATAGCCACTGAGGCCATCTTAATGATTCTGATGGCAACAACTCAAGGTGGACACTGCACATGTCCATTTATGCCTAGCAAGAGGTTCTCTCTTCCACAAGATCGACACATAAAAGCTGGCCCAGCCTTTGTGAAAGCAGACGGTCCTCAACTGTTTGGCTGGATGAAACAGAAATTGAATGGGGCACAGTGAAGTAGTTAAAATTTGATGACAGAAAGCTGAAATATTCAACTAATAAAGAAACAAAGCAAAGTAATTTTTCTTATTTATTTTTCTGCTCAGACATTTTCCACATGCAGTTAGTTTTGCCCTTCTTGAACTGCTGTAATAACATGGCAGGGGGGGGGGGGGGACCTGTGGTAAGCTTTCATAGAAATGGGTAATTTTTATTTTTGGGTAATGAAAACATAATAAAAAGTATTTTTATGGGCCGATTGTTCAAACGTATTCCGATCGGATTTCGGTTATCGGATAGGATCAAATCTTGAAAATGGGTTGTTCAAAACGAAAATCCGGATTCCAAAATCCACTTGTATCATGTAAGTTTGGGTTGTTCAAAACTTTTGAGCAGAATCTGGATAACTTTGATCCAAAAAAACAGGATTATCCTGATCCCAACAGAGGGCAGGATTACAAGACAGATTGCAGGAAGAAACTGTGGTACAACCGAACAGCTGATCAATTTTTATTTTGCACCTGACTTGTTTAACCATTGCAGTGATAAAGAGGTTAACATACGGATAGGCTCCTATTAAGCCTTTCAGCAAAGTCAAATAAAATGGTAAAAATAAAAAAAAGAAAAAGAAAGGAAAGAAAAGCAAAAATGTCCCCACGAAATAAACCCCACCCCACAACAAATCCAATAAGAAACACAAATAAAATATCCAGTTTTCCTGTTTTTCATGCTCAGGTGCGTCAATAAGGCAAGGCTGTTTATTTGTATAGCACATTTCATGTACAGGACAATTCGAAGTCCTTTACATAAAACAAAAGCATTACAGATATTTAGAAGTAATTAAAGGTAGCAACAAATAGCAAGAAACACAATAATAATCCTGAAAACATTGTCACAGTGAGGGAGATTCCGCCTGGTCGCAATGTTATGCAGGACAATACATGCACGTACAGTATTATGTTACATGGTCCCGGTGGTTCCACTCGCTAAGCATGCAAACCATCTCTTCTACCTGTTGTTGTTCTCCACATGGCCGCCAGCGCACATTGATCTACATGCTAGTGATGGGATGTTTGGCTCTTTTCAGAGAGCCGGCTCTCTTGGCTCGGCTCCCAAAGATTAGCCCCATAATTTACCTTAACTTTGCAAAAATTAAGGAATTGTGTTTTAAAAACCCGTTTGTGTTCAGCATTTTTATGAGAAGCCTTATATTTACCTCCTTTTAAGCATTTATTCTGATACAAAACCACTTACTTTTGTTTAATATTTCAACAAAAATCTTATATTGCAGAAATGGACAAAAAACAGCAAACAAATCCACAAAACAGAATGAGAACCAAACTCAAGAAAGCAGCATTGATGTCCTCATTGCAGGTTGTCATTCAGAAAAATAAGATGCCTCATCTTGGATGGGCTGATCCGGTTTCTCCTCTGTGTGACAAGGGTTTGATGACATGAGACACTCACTCAAATACTCTACTCACAGTGAATGATGTTCAATACAACATTAAAAATAAGAACGAGATAGAGATTTAAAAAAAAAAATAAATACATTTACATTTTTAGGGCATGCCTTAGACTAATTTTCAGAAAGAAAAAAAATATCAGTCAAAAAAATGTTCCCTATAAATCAAAATTTAGCAGTGGTATGAACGATTTGGGGCTTAACTGCATTTTTCTAATGCATTCATTGACACAGTGCAATAAGTGTCATGTATGCTGCTCCTGGTGTGGGCAAATGAGGCCTGGTTAGATGTCATCTGCTTTCCTCCCAACACCATTTGGTGCAGCATATGGAAATAGGTTTCTCATCTGCTCAAGAAGATGTAGATTCAATAGATCTGTGGTGCAGATGTAATGGTTACATTGCTGCTTCTCCTCTCATCCCATCACAGTGGTTTGGTTCATTTGCAGATTTCTTAAAAATATGTTGTGTCCATCTTAAACCAGTCATTATCATAATGTTGTTCAATATGGCTGCCTTGATCAAGTGCTTGTACTTTCTATTGTGCCATTTGTGTAGTAACTGCAACCATCTCTATTTATTTATGGCAGCAGTTTTTTTTTTTAAATCAACACACTCTCCCTTTGGTTTCAGCTACCTTGCGTTAAATTAAGCATGTGCGTTGTCTCTGCATTGTTTCAGGTTATCGTCTGGGAAGATAAGTCCAGAGAGCTCCCCGCCATCTCGACCCCGCTCTCTTTCATCAGAGGGCTCCCACGGACCAGGCCTGTATGTCAGAAAGCTGCCCAGCCCTCAGAGAGAAAAAGACAAAGAGCTCTCCTTCTATAAGAAAACCAAGCGTGCCATAGCCAGCAAGAAATACAGTGTGTCCAAACATGAGGCAGAGGTCACCACGCCTATTGAGCTAATAAGTCGCGGCCCTGATGGCCGCTTCGTCATGGACATAAGCCCACTTCCCCGCCGCATCCGGGGCTTCCCCTTCGCAGAAGAGTCTGACATGTACCCTGAGTTCCGGCAGTCTGATGAGGAGAATGATATTGATCCTGGGCCTCTGCCACCCATCATGCCCACGCTGCGGCCCCAGCTCTCCCCAACGTCCTCCAGCCTGGAGTCAACGCAGCCCCCCACCTACAGCCCCCGCCTACACAGGCCCATGGAAGGTATGAGCTTTGCAGAGGGCAGTGCACTTCACGCCTCAGGGCAGGCCCCGACCTCCCGCTACAGGGGCTTTCCCCAGGGCCTATTCTATGGTTATCTAGGCAGTCGTGCTGAATCAGGGATTCCACCACCATTCTACATGCCTGACATCAGCCCGCGTAGTTCTGCTTTGTCCTCGCCCCCAGGCACAGCTGAGGGGCCCTTTGGTTACCCCTCAATCCCTGAGGAGAGTGGAGAGATGGAGCTCCATCAGTACACTGCCTCTGGCCATTCTCTGTCTCACACACACAGCCCTCCACCCCGCTCACCTGAAAGCTGGCAGCATCATGAGCTACCCTTCCTGGGTCTAGAGGGTCCACGGTTCATATACCCACCTCATCATCCCTTACATCATCCCCAGGACCTCCCTGACCCACCTCCATACCCTCCTCACTCTCTCCCTTCTAGTCGCTTGCACCTCCCTCATCTAAAGGATCCAACAAGCCCTGGACTCCTACAGCTGGAGGTCCCAGTGGCCCCCCCAGGCAGAGACAGGCCCTTAGGGCCTCCGGTTAGGCGTTTAGCTATGCAACAGGCCCAGAGTCTCGGCCAGCTCAGACACACAGCCCACGGTGTGGGTGTACCAGTGTTGCCTTACCCTGACCCGGCAGCCCGTGCAGGGAGCCCAAGCACAGCCCCCAGTAGTAGCCCTCAGTCCTGGCTTAGCCCGAGGGCAGGGCGCCGGGCAGATCCCAGCCTACCCCCGCTAGTACTCCAGCCCTCTCGTCTCTCTCCACTCTCCCAAAGCCCCCTCAGCACCCAGCCAGGTTCCCCAGATATTCTAGTTCGCCCCCCTCCACGCCCTAGCATTCTCCGCACCTCTCGGTCTCTGGAGATGCCTGAGATCACTCTGCAGCCCTTGACCGCTGTCAGTTTCTCCCGAAGGTCCTCTCTGACCACCTCTCCCACTCAGGGCGCCAAGCAGCCCAGCCCCAGTTACCACGCTCACATGTCCTATGCCTCCACGGCAGCCAGTTATCCCTCCCAGTCCCCCTCTCCCCCTCCAGAGGGCAGGGATGTTTTCGGGCAGAGGCCATCCCAGAGAAGGACAGAGGAGGAGATGCTACCCTCAGAGCCCTCCCAGCTCCAGATATCAGCCTCAGGGTAGGTGATCCATTCCAGTAGAGAATAGTCTTATACTTATTTAAGGAGGAGATTTATCTCCTGGTCTGTTCTCTTTCCCAAATTTCCTCAGTATTTACCCACACTTTTACTTTGATGTTTCCATTTAGGAATACTTAAAATGCATATTTACTTTAATATGCAGAAAGCATGTAATTGCATTTAGCACACACTGTGCCAGTCCATAAAAGTGAGAACGCTTTCACTGTGAGAATTTGATGGCATGTAACAGCTCAGTAGGATTTTAGGCATATTGCATTTTTGTATTTCTTGCTTCATAATGCACATTTAATTTCAAAACACTGACTATAATGCAAATGCAAGTCAACTTTAAAAGAAAGATTACAGTGGAAGCAGTAAACTACAGTTGGCAAAAGTAGCCATCTTTTTGTCTTCATAGCAGTTTAAAAAATTAACATTAAATGTATTTACTACCTGCGATGGACTGGTGACCTGTCCAGGGTGTACCCTGCCTTCACCTGAAACACTGCTGGGATAGGCTCCAGCTCACCCCACGACCCCTAATGGGAACAAGCGGTACAGAAAATGACTGACTGACTGACTGTATTTACTACAGTTCGATCTAAACTAAGTTTGATCAGGTAAATAATTAATAGAAGAAGTGAATGAGTCAGTTTTATATTTACACTGTGTCTATTATTTATGAACTTATAGATCATATAGATTTATATATAGACTGTAACTAGTGGCTTCATTGATATTAACCAACTAATACTTTTTTTTATTTACCTCTCCAGAACATATCATTAGTCTTTTTTTCTGTTTACTTTATTTAAAATTCTTTACCTTCTGAAAAAGATCAGACCATTTACAAATGAATTGTTCTTTTGTCTTTTTTAGTCCAAACTTTTTATTGATTTCAAATAAATATAAGGTTTAAATTATTAGCAAATCATGACATGAGATAATTTTAATTTTTTTTTTTTTTTTTTTTAAAGAGTAAAGATTTTAAGTTAATGTTTTAATTGTTAAAAGTCAACATTTTTCTTTTAAAATAATTATCATAATAAACTGTTAAACACAGGTGATGTCTAGCTCTTTCCCAGAATGTCAAATGATCAATTAGAAGGACTAAGGAGCTGACAGGAGAAACGAAATGTTCTTTCTTAATGAAGATAAAGAGTTAGTACCAACTTTATAACTAAAAATTGTTTCAAATGGATTGATTTAGGAACAAATATGTATATTTGCCCATGATTTTAGATCTTAGTAAGTCTTGTAGAATACTAATAAATAATAATAGATAAATAAATAATCCTTTACATAATTTAGACTGATCAGTGGGCCCCATAGGTAGACTTTTAGACATAATTCATTTACACCTACATAAAAACATGGCTGAGACTTGTTTAGATCTATGCCCCATAGGCCTTCTTTACACTATACACTCCTAAGCCCCTGACATCCACCTCATATTCCAAGAAGCTACAGTCTTATTGTAGCTTAAACCACAAGGCAGAGACTTGCTCCTGCACTACCACGGGCTTTAAGGGAAAGTAGCTTATAGGGCTGCTGCTTTATGGAGGGTAAGGGTCTTACCTGATTTGTTTTTGATTGATCTCAGCTATCTGGGCAGCGTTGTTGTGACCCGGTCCCCCACGCCGCAATAGGTAAGGGTCGGACCCATGTCTGAGAGGGGAGGGGTCAGCAGGGGGAGGGCTCTAATCACTCTCTCCTTTAAAGGGGAATCGCTTTGGGTTGTGCCTCTGCTGGATTCAAGTGAAGTACAACTAATGGTAATAATGACTGCAAGACACATTTGTCAATACAGTTCCAAGGCACAGTCAGCCTACTGTGGCATAAGCTACAGTAATGAGGCTTGTGATCAAGCCTGAGGAGTGGTTTTGGACTGTGGAGAAGTATTTAATTTAGTCTTTTTCATTGTTTGAATATAGACATGTCTCCCTGCACTTAAAAAAAAGCCTTGAATCAAAAGAGGACGCACATGAATGATAGACTGGAGTATTCCCCTTTAAAGTTTTGTTCCATGTGCAAAATGCCATGCATGCATTCTCTAAACTTCTCTTTGACCAAACAAATAACAACAATTCTCAAGCTAAATTCTTTGTTACATCTGTTGTCCTAAGTGCTTTCGTTTTTCTGTCATGTGACCGTTTTTTAATGGCCATTTCCTCTTCCTGTCATGTGACTTGTTCTTTAACGGCCATTTCCTCTTCCTGCCATCTCCTCCCGTCAGCATGGTGAAGCCTCTGTACGCAGTGTTTATGTTTCTGAAAGTGTGCTGTATAGTGTTTATGTCTATGGAAAGATACTGTATTTTAACACACTGTGGACTCTGTACACAGTTCATTTGATAATGGAAATGTCCTTAATCTGTCCAGGACTGTTGCAATTCTCAGATTTGTCTGCCCCTCTCTGCTAATGACTCTCAATCTTTTTCTCCACAGTGACAAATGATGGACACCATCTCTAAAGCTTTGTGTTCCTATGCCTTTTAAAACAGCTTGATTTAATAAGAGCATTACATCAGATTTTGAAGCTGCTTGCATTTGGTCATACAGCCAACACTGAGCCTCATGAAGCTAAACTTGTGTTAAGCATTTATGAGGTTAATTTTATTGTTTAAAAAAAAAACAAAAAAAAAAACGAGAGATAGACAACAAAACCAGACATTACATTATGAGGTAATGCTTCTAATAAGTGATGATACTTAAATTGGATATGATTATTTTCTGCTGGTTAGACATTGATTGTTTTCATTTAACTCAGCATGTATCACTCATGAAATGAAAATAGTTCAGGTATAAAAAAATAACTTTATTTTGTATTTGTAACAGTTAATAATAGCTAACAGAAATACTGTGTGTACCTACTTGTAGGGGTTGGTAATCATTCCTGTGAAAGTCAAAACATGCGCTAATTAATTAAATATTAAAAGCACTTTGTGGCCTCATTCATAATAATCAGTGTTGCAGTATAATAATTTGCGCACATCCTCTCACCGAGTGATTTAATCACACGTTAGTATGTGAATCTTAGTTACCGGGGTAGAACCTCCCTCCTCAAATGTTTTACATTAAGAAAGCAGAATGAATATGGGGGAAACTTTAAATATCAGTAACCCATTTTTTAAAAAAAATTGTAAGTGCTTTGGGATATAGACTATGTAGACAGATGCTATCTGATTGTTAGTTGTAAACTGTTTTTAGCGCCACCAGAGGGCGCTCTAGTTTCAGCTGGATCTAATTGCTGCCTTCAGTGAGAAAAGCTGATGTTACGTTTGTCATTTTGCTACAAAAATTAAAACCAATAAGGAAAGACATCCACGGAGAAAAATCACTACATAAAAAAAAAAAAAAGAATTAAGGAACTGCATTTTTATTTTTATGTTAGTTCATATCAGAATTTTATAAAAAGGTTACGACCCTAGCGTGAAGCCACTGCTATTGAAAAAGCTGGACATTTTACAGGCTAGATTTGGTAATCATGTTGTGTTCAGGTTAGATTTTATTGCAGCCTTCTGTTGTACAGCAGCTTACAGACTTCTCAGCATGAACTCTGCAAATGTGGGTTCAATAAAAAGTCAACAAAAATTAATCAAGTAGATTTAATCTCTTTAATCAATAGCCAAGTATTTATAATCAGGTAGGTATTTATAAAAGGTTGCCGACCCTTGACCTGCAGTCTACCTAAAAAAAAATTGGATATTGGAAAACTAATTTAAAAATTGCTTACAGGAACGGTAATTTTACAGCTCCGGGAATTATTTTCATTTCATGGGTTTTATACAGCAAAGAGATCAATAATGCCTACATTTCTGAAGCAGTCACTATTTAAAGACCCAAACCTGAATGAATGCAGTAACTAATTACTGTCGAATTTGTTTTCACTTTTCCCCATGACTTATAGTTCTAGTTCTAATGCCTGATATCAGAATAAACAAATAAAAATTTAGATCAAATAAATTTGTAATCTAAATTACTGTAAGTTTGTTTTGTTTGTGTTGTATTTGAATCCTGGGCTGGGTCTTTAATGTTGTGATTGTTTGAGAACAATAATAATTCCACCAAGCCCACTACCACCTTCTGCCAATTATTCTTTCTTTCACTTTCTTTCTCTTTTTCATATTTTCTCTCTTTGACTTTCTTTTGTCTAACTTTTATCATTCATCAAAGCAGATAGAGTATGGAATTTCATCATCTTAGTGAAACAGCTCTCAATAGAACTTCAAGAGCTCATCAAATCATGTTATGGCACCTACTGGAACTAGCAATGAAAGCGTCATTTTTGTATTTTCACTGAGACATGACCAAACACGACTGCTGGATTAATGCAAAACAATATATGCTATGCTGTCTCTCGTCTTTTCAGGGAACCTCTAGGTGCGTCTAGTGATACTGCCGGGTCTGAGAGCTTACCAGCACTGTTACACCACTGTATTACTAAAGCCAAGGGTGTGGCTGCCAACAACAATAATAACACAACATCCACAAGGAGAACAGGTTAGTCTGATCAGAAAAGAGAGGCAAATGATTGATGTTAAAACTCATGCTTTTCTCCTCTGGCTCTCTTGCAGGCGTATCTCCCTCTCAGACCCTGCAGCAATCTCAGACAACCAAAGAGGGAGAGGATCTCAACTTCCACAGAAAGAGGAAAAGGCAAAACAAGAAGAACCCCTACCGCTATTTGACCTCCTACCTGCACCGCAGGCAGTCCGAGGAGGACCAGACAGGCATTCTGGCCAGTGCAGACTCTGAGGGCCCTAACTATGGGACTCTACGCTGACCCGGTGCCCACCAAGCCATTGGACTCGACTAAGCTGGCCCTTCCTGACGAAACCTCAACTCAGCCCTCACTGCTCTGCCACAGTAACAAACACATATATGTTCCTTATAATCTTATGTTTGGGGAACAGGAAACAACACGCCGATTTCTCCAGGATTGGAAATCTCATCTGAAGACAAGAACAATGACTTTGAGTTTTTCCCTCCTCTCTAAGGAATTTCACTTGAAAATGCTCTGAAAATATGTAATGTATATATTTAGAAAACAAGGGAATTAAGCTTCCTCTTACAGTAATAAAATGTGTTGGTTGAGTATAACACATTAAAGTTTTTCACACACTGGTCTTTGGGGGGGTCCATATCTTTAGGTTTTTCAGCGATACAGCATACTGTTAAGCCTGGTGCGTCCTTGAACAGGGACTTGAGTGTATCTTTCCTACAATACAAATAGCGTCAGTATTTAAACACAGGGTTTTTACCACAGAATATACCTCAGAGTAAACGCAGAGTTGCTGTAATTCTTGTGGTATACTGTACATACTTGACCTTTTTACATATGAAACGTATGAATAAAAAGGTCATGCAACACTCATTCAAATGGATAATATGGCCTAACTTTATCTAAATTAGAAGCTTTTTCTTATTGGTAATTGCTGGCATATTGTTTTTACTTTGATTTGTGATCCAATACCAACCGTTAGAGGAGAGTGTCTTAACATTAGTGCTTGATGACTCGGTGTGTTTACACTCAGCGTTGCAGAATAGCATTAAGACAAAGATCATAGCCTTCATGAGATCTCTTAAACTAATTTGGGACTTTCATGCTCAGCAGAGGTTGGACTGAGGAGCGACATGACAAATTGTGAAATGTATGTATGTATTTCATTATTAAGTAATCATTTGTGAAATGCGGCACGTATCCGGGTGCCTTTTTTTTTTGTTTTGTTTTTTGCCTTTGTTGTTTTTTTTAACATAAACTGCCTTTTTCCTTCGCCTTCTCATATGTGTCTCTATGGAGTGAGGGACTCCAATATTGTGTATTGTTTTACTTTCTCTGCCAAGGACACATTAGAGGACATGCTACAGAGGAAGCATAACTCTTATTTAGTTTATTTTAAATGTGGGCAACTGCTTCAACCGCATAAGAAATAGAACAGCACCAAAACACTTTTCAACATGAAGAATACAAATGTTTAGACTGGAAAAAAGCAGGAAAACACAAGAATTTTACATGCAAACAGAAGAAACTGGTTCAGTGGGGATGTTGGTCTTTAACAGCAGTTGTTAGAGGAGAATGTGACTGCTTCAGAAAGCTGTTAACAAGCAATGGGAAATATTCAAACAAATGGCCACCCTGACTGTTTATCTTTAAATGTGTATTATTTGCTAGCTACTTCTGTATGCTTGATAATTTTTCAACACTAACCGATAATGAATGTATGTTTTGCTGTACAGGAAATGAATGTCCCAAGTTACAGTGCATTGAATGACCCATTACATTGCTTATAGTGCAGCTTTGATTGATGAGACGACCAGTTGGCACATTAAGTCCAAATTTCTGTCAGAGCCATGTTCCCTTTGCTCTGTCAGCTACAATAATAATAATATTTTTCATTGTGTTTGCTAAGGGTAATTCAATCACTCCAAGACATATCAAACAGATTTCCATCTCCTACCAACAAATCAGAGGTTTTCCACTAAATATCCACGTGAACGAAATCTTTAGACAGGTGAGAAAATGGTGATTGCCTGAACGTGAGCTTCAAAGTGCATATTCTACTTTAACAAATTGGTTTCGTGTAAGATACGAGGAAAAAAAAATCTATATTTGTTATGTACTGTACATGGTGTGTATTGTATTTGTAAAGATAAACCATGTTTTACAGGAAGAACCTTCTCGTATGAGGATGTATAAAAAGACGGGAAGGATCCCAAGTAAAAAGAAATTAGATTATATATCAAAGTATTTGCTTACAGTACGGCTTTAACTGGATAATGTTTTTAAAACATTTTAAGGTGCCTAATTTGTCATACTTTAGCAGACATTATTTTATCTCAAAAGAAAAGAAAACTAAATGTTAGTACCGTACAGTGTATTATTGCCATAGCCCGCTGGCTGCACAAGTTGAGTAGTATTTTCTCTGATGTATAGTATGTGGATGCCCATTGGAGAAAGCTTTAGAAACAGAAATGTGTTGCCCTCTATTATATTTCTGGAACAAAGTAATACTGTATTATGCCCGTTCATGAGCACACATGTAGATTCACTCCAGATCTTATCGCCTTCACGTGTCCAAAGCAAATAAACTGAAAGAAATGTTTTATTTCTAAGAGTAACAGACATGCTGTAGTCATGTACAAAACGTGCTGTGGAGGAAATTGTGTTTACATTAGTTTGATGAAGAAAAGTGTGTTAGGGCATAGTTGCTTTGAACATTACAACTTGGTGCTATGTTTAACTTTGTGGTGCTGTAGAATAGAGGTCTGCAGATTTTTTCTGTTTCCACAAGCAACTTTTTCAGCCCTGTGTGTTTGAGCTAAACTAGCTCTTTTAGACACTCTAGGTCCTTATCATTACAGTGTGACGACAGTGATAGACAATACTGCAAAGTAGACGTATAACCTCAAATAATAGAGACTTGTGACATTCAAATGAACTCAAAATGACCTGTTTTCTATAGTGTGTTTGCAATGTTTGTCTGTGCTTCCAAGGTACCATCTTTAAGGTATATTTGTGATGATACTGAGAATATTAACCCAGCCTAAAAGGAGAAACATAACCTGACTTAGATTAATACTTGCTACAGGACACACGAAGAAGAATCTGAAAGCAATGTCAGGTCATGTGAGGATTTTTTTCTACACACTTCCAGTAGATCTTTGGTTAGCAGCACTTTTTCAAGCACACTACTGCAGATGTGTCTCATGCCGTCCCACCACCTTTTTGGAGGAATAATTCCTGTTAGTACTGTACAGTATAGTAATGAGTAGTCCACCTTTGTATTTCTTCTCTTGGCAGAAAGGTATTGGGAAAGCTCATACACCCTCCTCGCTGGTTTTTTACAGACGGACGTAGTTTTCCAGGCGTTTTGTTTTCCTCACATCAACAGAGATATGTACAGTGTTTAAGAGGGCTGCTTTGGACGTACTGTTAGCTAAGCTTTCATTCCTGTTATTTTCTTTTCAGTTTTTCTGCTTACAGCTTTTAGTGCATCACTAGTTGCTGGTAGGATGATGCCTAGAACAGATTTGATTTCTTATTGTATTAATCTTGCATGTAGAGACAATACAAAAACACCTATCTAGCAATCATTCATGGACATCTGAGCTGGTGGTTATTGGACGGAAACTAGAAGTATGTAGTATTTTCTATATTCTTTGTTTTTTCATGTGTACCAGCACTGAGAAACTAGAATGTATAATTATTGTAGGCTACAATAAGCACTACATTGTTGACTGTTTTAGCTTACGCTCATATTCAAGCAAACCAAGTAGTGCTTAAAGAAAGAAAATTTTACAACAATTTATTTCACTTCCATCCACTGAACTCTGTGCTGTACATCACATGTTTACATTCTGTATTATATGTTTCTGGTTTTGTCTCCATAATGTTCATATGTAAATAACTCAGAACATTTTTTTACTTGTTTCTCTTTTTATAAACTGATAATCTGATGTTTCTGATTTCTGTCAGCTTTTTTTTCTTTTCTGTCACCGCATCATGTAACGTTTAACTTAACTTTTTGTAAGCAATTAACTCATACTGTATGGTGCTTTACCAAAGCCTTATGTATAATATTTGTATTACTTTTCTCTCGTTTGCCACTGCTGTCAAATGAAATTTGTATTGTCTGAGATCATGTCTTACTCACTTTTCATATTCAGCTGCCATGGCTCTTGTTTCTTTTTTATTTTTGGGTAAGCAGAAACCTGAACAAACTATAATGTAAAAACACTCTGGCCTGTTACCAAACTGGCCTGGATGTACAGCAACAGTTGCCATCACAAGCCTTTATAGGGAAAATGCACAGGCTAAATCCTGGTGGCTCATCATGACGTAGACATGGGCCTGGCATCTCTATGCTCTATCTATGGCATGCCTGTGAGAATATGAAAGCAGTGTTGTATTCATGTCACCATATCATTTCAATGCTTAGTTCCATGCAAAATTTTCCTCTCAAATTTTTGTATTTTGATATAATAAAAAATTCAAAAGAGGTTTAATTTTTTTGCGTGTTTTGGTTTTCAGACTCTAAATATGGAGGTGTAGTTCACTTGCTGGACACAGGGTGTGAGTGTTGGCCCGAGAGTGGGGAATATAGTGTGACCATAGGAGTTGCTAAATCAGGTCATTTTTTAAATTGAATTATTAATCATTTTAGGACACACAGGCCAGAGCAGCATAGAAGTGCCAAGTTTCACTTTTTTTCCCTCTTTCGACAAGAAAAATTACAGATATAATCTGAATTTACTGTTAAATCTGACAAATGTATTGTAATTTAGAACAAAGAAGAGAAATCTTTATTCAAAGGTATGCTTTTCAGTTATATCTATTTTGCCATCTCCATTGAGATATTAAGGAATGAGCTGTGTGGTGGCCACGCCACAATGAGGAAAAGAAATAACTTGAGAGAAGATTAGGTTTTGACCTTTGTCTCCTTGTTCAAACTCCCTCTGGCAGGATGGAAAGCAAACAAATGAGCCGCCATCTGCATACACCTGAGGAAAAAGAAAAGGTCAGTTAATCCACTGGTCAAACACTCAACACTTTGAGGCCACTTGGCCTAGATTTCAAAGCAGATTCTTGAATTTGAAGGTTATGGCCATGTTGTTCATTTATGGTTATTCCAACCGCATAATTTCTTTGCCTTTTAAGGCCAAGTGTCATTATTCCAGTATTGTTTTTCCTACCACCGCTGATGTCCATATTACAAAAATATTAAGGAATAAAACTAACAAACAAAAGTAACACTGAAGTACTACCATGACATTTTAAAAGTTTTCTTTTGTTTGTTTTTTGGGAGTAAATAAAGATATCAGGTACATCAGCAGTCACTTTATCCAGCAGGAATACATGAAATAGAAGTAAACCACTACTTAAACACAAAGGTGACAAATTCCTCTTACAGTACCCCAGAAACTTAATTTAAGAAATTACACATTTCTTGCTTTATCTGAAAATATTTCTAAATGTATATACCGGACTTTTTCCTGTCAGGAAACCTGCTAGCAAAAGAACTACAGCTAATATTCCTATTACATATAAAAAAAAAAGAGTGGTAAGATATAAACCAATGTATGCTTCTATGTTTCTTACCATAGTATTCATACAAAGCACATTGTGTCCCTGTTTCAAATCTTAATGCTGTGCTAACCAGACTCAGATTAAGCTGAATTTATTGAGTGGTTTCTCAACAAAAATTAATAACTAGTGAACAGTAAGAGTTGTGTTTTTCTCTCCTTTTTTTCTTTTTCTTTTGAATAAAATATGGTTTAAAGGGTTGACAGGAAAATATCTCGCACGAGGAAAGCCCTTAGAGAACCTTAAAGATCCACCACACTGTAAATGTAAGCTAATGGGCGCTGAAGTAATCTAGTGGACTGGGCAGGAGAGGGCTGGAAATACAAGCCACATTATCTCTGAAATACACTCAAGGTGCAACAACTGCAACAATATTACCCACAACGCTCAACCCAAGTCAGTGGCAGTTGCATAGAGGTAAGCAGTAGGCCCTAATGTCATCTCATGGCCTTAAAATATGCTGTTCCTGTAATATGATATCGCACACATAAATAACAAGGGGAGCATTGTGGCATAATTCTCTTGTTTCAAGGTTTGCATTTCCGCCACCGCTCTATAATTAAACAGGCAAGTCAATAAGAACAAATTATTTTTTACTATGGTGGAGCCATGTAGAGCTAAAGAAAACCAAAATACTAGTTACATACTGGTAGTAAATGTGGTTTCCAACAGCTTTTCTGATCATCTCTATACTAAAATTTGACTTTTTTAGCTGCAATAAATATGCAATAAACAAACAATCTCAGTGCTCCTGTCAGAGCACTGAGATCAACAAACCAGCTGCTCTTGATAGTTCACAGAACCATATTAAAAGGCAGAGGGGACGGAGCTTTTTCTGTTGCTGCTCCCAAACTTTGGAACAGTCTGCCTTTTAGTATCAGGTCTGTACAGAGCACTGATCATTTAAATTATTATAAAAACACATCTTTTCTCACTGCTTTTCCTCCAACCTGAGCATTTTCATTTGGCTTTTAATGTGTCTGTGTTCTTATATATATTTATATTATTTTGATTTATTTTATTATATTACCGTTTTTACTCTTGTATCTATCTATCTATCTATCTATCTATCTATCTATC
>JBAMHW010000009.1:14636375-14670073 GCA_037177495.1 Rhadinocentrus ornatus | reverse complement strand
TCATTCATTCATTCATTCATTCATTCATTCATTTATTCATTCATTCATTCATTCATTCATTCATTCATTCATTCATTATTCTTCTACCGCTTAATCCATTATGAGTCACAAGTAAGCTAGAGTCTATCCCAGCATTTATCAGGTGAAAGGCAGGGTACACCCTGGTACACCAGTCCATCGCAGGGCTGAATGCTAAATTTGCTACAGAATTTGTTAATGTGACGTCACACAACAAAGCATTGTGGAACTTGCAAACCCACCGACAATAACAAGGCTGCTCACCGCTGGTTTTTAATGCACTTCTTTTAGATATATTTTTCAACTATTCTTGCTTTTTATCCAAACTATTTAACTCAATAGTTTAAAAAAAGACAATCAAATCATTACTGAGAGACGTCTGTCAGCTTCTGGTGGCTATAGTTCAATATAAAGTGCAGTTACTAGCTTTTCTGAAGTAAAAAAGACAGAAAATAGAAGTAGAAATAACAACATTGATCACTGAACAAATACAATGATTATTTCCTTAAAATGATTAGAAGTGCATTTTTTTTTCCCAGAATGATTGACAGAAACAATGTAAACTTTTTTATATTGTTATAAAAATGTCACCTTACTGAGCTGCACACATCATATAGATCATATGGACCAATTCTGCCTAATGATTAGATTTTGTCTGGATAACGTTCCTTTGTCTGATTGTTCAGATTGTTCAGTTTTAAGTGTCTTACTTTTTTCTCCATCCATTTATTTAATTATATTTTCTTCAATTTTAGGTGGTTGTTTAGGTGTGCTGATTTAAAACATCTTGCTCACAATTGGAGGTCATTTGGAAATTGGTTGCAATTATAGACAGCTTATAAAAAGTGGAAGTAGTTATTATGCAGTCACTCATTAGTCCATGTATTTCTATGTTGGAGCCTCAAGTAGAGGAAAAAAATAGAATCTATAAACTAATCCAACTCTCTGCCATTGCTGAGGTGGCATTTCTGTGCATGTCAAGGCAGAACAGATGAGAATTTAAATATTTTCTCAACAATGTCAAGGAAACTCGGAAGCGCTTGCACATTTCTTGGCTATTTGAACAGCAGTGGAAAACTTTATTTGTGTTAAAAAAGTTAATGCAAAACACATGGAGCCTTATGAAGACTGTCACTGTCTGTTTCTGTCTGTGTGACACTAAGGGGACACTGAGTAAGGAACTCTGGGCATCATACAGAGAGCAGAGGAGAAATTACATGCTGTCATAGCAGAGGAAACACTGGATTTTATTACCAACAAGAAAAACACAGTAAATGCTGGTGAACAGTTGCCAATCTGACTCAAAATTGTACGAGTTAATGTTGCTGGTTTTCTTAACGTGATGCAATGTTTGTTATGCTAGTCAATGCTAATGGACTAAGAGACAAAGGGCTGGGGTGCTGCTGAGAGAAAATAACTAATTTGGGAGATATTGTGAAATGTAACATTATTTGCTCTTATCAGGGCAACGTTGTGACCCGAAATGTTTTTAAAAATCATTCAGTCAGTAACACATGTACATGGTGTCCTGCAGCCTATAACACAGCCATGCCAAACATCAGACAAAATAGAAAATTAACAGCATTTGCAAGTTTAAAACTACTCTTTACCAATGTTTGATCATGTATTATAACAAGATTTATGTTTTGTATTCCAAATTGTATTGTCAGTTAATAACAGCTGTTTTTAAAAATGAACTATAGTTTACATTAATGCACTGACGTCACCAGATTAGTCTATAGTAGAAGAGGAGGGTGGATCTGGGGAGTAATATTTAAAACTTGATTGGACAAAAATAGCTCTTTTTAAAACCGAACGTTAACTATGGAAGTACTCAGTATAAGCTCAATGAAAAGGGATGAGTTGAGGACAAAATTAATTGGTTTTACATCTCAGATGATAATATTTTTTAATCAAAGTCTTTTACAGCCTTATTTGTTTGCTTTATTAGAGCAAATACAATTTTTAGGTGACATTGCACGCTGCCGTTGGCTTCACATTTCAGACCCACAGGTTAGATTTACAGTTTGAGGTTAGAGGATGCAGGTTGGCCTTCACTGTATGTTCCAATTCATCTCTGGAGATCTGGTAGGTTTTTAAAAACACATTTTTACAGAGATGGCAGAGTAATAATGGAATCAGTGAAAGACCAATAGGCTGTGTCTGGAGATGTGTGGTTTACTAATAGGCCTGCACATTATGTGCTCATTTTTCCAAATGCTGAAACTAAAACAATTGCTAAATGACAAAACACACTTTTCCTCTCCTGATGTTTATTTTTATTAAAATCTGATTGACCCAATTTAAACATTTTGACATATTTGAATTTCCAACTCCTCTCTACAGGTTCAAAATAATCAGATAAACAATGTTAGCATTATTGTGGTGGAAAAGGTGAAAGGTCAACTGGCTCTTATATTCCCTCGCTCACTCTCCTTGACTTTATTTGATCCTCAGTCTCATATGTGACAAAGTACTTTTGACTCATTTTCTGCTAAGTATTTGTAGCTACATACAGGCAGCCATTTTCCTTGTCCACACACCCACTGATAATGATCTCATGAACATGTAAGACTGCGTAGGCTGCCCTATTTTCCTCGAAAATGCCATGTAGGCCATCAGATACTGGACACCATCTTTTAGTGTTTGCAGTTTCTGTCTCCCAACATCAGAGCTGCTCCTCACTGTGACAGGTTCATACAACCTGAATAGTTTTGTTTGATAATCTTCAAATGTGTGATGCAGTGGTGGAAGCAGCTGTGTGTTCTGTTTTTTCCATGGTTTCTAATTGAAAAGCTTGTGTAACAGATTCTGCAGTAACTAACATTGTTCTGTTTTCTCACATATGATGCTGCATCAAGTGTCAGGATGTGTTATCCATCTTGATAAGCTAACCTACAGAAAATAAAACATGACTTTAAAGCTAAAAACAGTCATATTGGATTTTAGCCTTAGCTGTCTGGATCATTTCCAAAATACCCCTTCTTTATTGTTTTTGTTCACTATGACACTGGCTCATAAAGCTATATAGCTCATAAGCAACTTCTTTGAAATGGGAACAGTAGCAGGTGAATCTTTCATCATGCTATAAAACACACAGCTAATCTCTGCAACGTGCAGTACAATATGTTCCTACACATGAAAAATACTCTGTGGCAGATGTGGTACAATCAGCAAGGTCAGGTGTTCTTCTGTGCACCTTGCAGCATTTTCAATCACGTAATACATGCAGCCAAAACGAATTTCTGTCCCTTATTAGCAGATAACCAAAATACTGGAAAAGATAGTAATAAGGAGACAATACTCAATATTTTTTTTTAGATCTGTCTTGCTCTATTGAAGATGTGCAAAGAAGCACTTAGTAGTTACCCTAATGCTTGCAGATACTCACTGCTTTTGTGAATTTACATATGTCTCCCAAGGGACCTTTATGAAACAGGACTTTACGTCACTTCTAAACAGTAAATAAATTTTTTTGCCAGTGTGATGCATTCACTCTCCTCTGCCAAGGTTGCATTGTCTATTACAGAGGAGATTCAGTATGAGATGTGGATGGATTGGAGTCCGACCTGGCCCATGCCCCCGTCTGCTTGTTCACATTCTGCTGAGTCAGGGGGCTTTGTTGAAGTCCGTCAACAGCAGCTCAGTGGGGCTCCGGGCCAGAGGGGATGGTGGGAAACTACTATTACAGTAGCGGCCATTCAAGGCTAACGAACTACTCATTAGTGATAACCTTTGGGTGTAGATAAGTAGAACTCTTTGGGGGTGAAGTAAACATGTCTGTATGGAGGGATCTTTGGAGTGTCATATGTAGCGTGAGAGAGGCTAATTTTCAAGCCCACATGCCCTTAAGACTTTGTTTAACACTAAACACCTGCAGACAATTAGAAGATACTTATGAGAAAATTGTCCAAGAAGATTTAGATATGCTTAATCAGGACATTCCTTCTTTGTTTACAAAATCTGTCATTGAGAGGAAAAGTAATAATGGAATCAGTGAGAGAGCAATACGCTGTCCTATATCAGAAATGGACTTTAATTCCTAGTCTGTGTTTATGTGTTACTCCCTCAGACTTAAGGTCTGACCAGGACACTTTATGCTTGCAAACACATAAAACAAAGGGAAAAAGAAAAGAAAAAACTCTGTAGTAACTGATGAGATAAATTGCTGTAGTTTTTTAAAGATATAGTTTGTCATCCAAGCTTGGTATAGGATTTCAGCTTCTCAACAGGTCAGGGCCTCATTTGTTGCAGGCTTTGCACTCTGGTTGCCAAATGTTTCCACCAGGTGATTAGTCAACACTGTAGGTAAACTGGTTTATCACTTGAACTGTCTTACTGCAGTTTGGAGCCATGCTGTTGTAACGTGCAGAGCTTGGTTGAGAGAAGGCATGGTAAAGTTTTAACTTGCATTTGTGAATATAAATACAAACCGGGTTAACTGCAATACTTTCCAGAAGTTTTCCCATGAGCCAAAAAAGTAATTGCAACAAAATCCTGCCAGATGAGCTAAAAATCATATACACATTAATTTTTTTTTTGCAGTTTTAAGTTTAGGAACTCTGATTTATTGTAGAATTTGCCCAGACAGTTTTTCCAGAATGGTTTATTTCTCCCTTACTTTACTATCAAAAGCCTCAGCCTCTTCTTTTTGCTCTATTTTCTGTCAGATTTGTCAGTCGTTGCTTAAACATCAGCTTGTATTTTCCTCACATTCATAAATGGGATTGATTTGCTTTCTGAGAAGGGTAGTTTAAAGAGTTGAAACATCAAGAGCATAATAAGCCTCATTAAACATCTGCTACAAATCAGGATGGACAAAAATAACTAAAATCCAGACAAAATATTGTAGTGTGCCTGTGGAAAACAAAGGACTACAAGAACCTTGAAGCAGAAAAAATAACTACATTATAAAATGTTTTCTAGAGACCCAATTTGAAGCTGTGGTGACAGACTTGACATTTCTTTGAGGAGGATGCGAGGGTTTTTCAGCATACCTGCCAGTACTATCAGAAATGAAGCTGATATTCTTAAGAAACTATCCCATGAATTTACAGCCTGACATGTTATATCAGTGAAGCAGCCTCTGTCACTGTAGCATGATGTCATTGCAGATTACAGTCTTGGCTCAGTGAATTGTAGCCTTGAGAGTTACGTACGCTCCAGCCTCCAGTGGGTTAACGTCTGGCGGCTTCTTAGCTTCGGACTCATCCTCCCATTCCCTGCTCTCTTAGTCACCCACCCCCACTGTTTCTCCTTCCCTCTCCTCCCACTCACGTTTCTCTACAGCGGGCTGTTGCAGCAAGGCAGCATCATGGAGGCAAGATGCGTGGTTGCCGCGGTGATTGAGAATGCTGCCTCAGGACCCCAGGGACAACCAGGAAGTAGTGACGTCCTTGAGGGGTGAGCTACTCTTTTTTTCCTAGCTTCATGTCAGCTTTATCTTAATCAGAACCAATCCATATGAGCAAAAACCATTTATAGATGTGAACCGAGAAGTATGTGTGTGTATGCTGTGTGTGTGTGTGTACAGCATGTGTACTGTGTGCTTTTGTGATAATATACATGTGTCCGCATTTAAGATGCTGCAAGAATCAAAGCAGTAACAGTGCAGCGCTAAGGTTAAAAGATGACCCGGTTATCAGACTGAAAGAAAGAAAAAAACTTCTCAGACCACACTATCCTCCTTAGAGATTTATGTTTATGTAATTTGTTGTGTCGTAGTGGATCACAAGAATTACACTATGTGTCTGTGTTATATGCCTTATGTCCGCTCTCATCAGGCTGAATCACTGTAATAAATCCAAGCCTTGTCTCTTTCTCTTGCTGTTGCTTATAAAAGTTTGTCTGAATGGACCTCACCCTCCACTCCCCAACACATTGTGTCACATTTCAAGAGAAGGTTTTGTGAAACACTCCCCTGTGGGTGGATTGCCGTTATGGCTCACTGAATAGACAAGCTTTGAGTGCATACACACAACCATGTGGCTTTTTTTCTGACCCAACAGAAAAAATATTTTTCTGACTGATCTAAAAGATGAGTTGAAAATTGTTCCTACCTGGAGCTGACTGAAAGAAATGTAGCATTTTCTCTTGATTTATTGATGACATTAGTGATTAGGAAATCGTAGTAGTACAACATGTTTTCTGGGCCATGCTGATGCAGTGCCATGATTTAAACTGAAGCCACATGATGAATTCTCTCCCACTTGCTCCCTCTGGTGTATTTATGATAAACTACACATTGATTAGAACTATGAGATTCAACAACACACCAGTTGACTTCATTATGTTTTTCAAATATCTGACCGTTGTCTTTCTGCAGTGATGCGCTACCATCTCCTGACAAAGATGACACCTTACCTCAAGCTTCCGGCAGTAATTCTCAAGAAGAGAATCAACCACAGGAGACATCCACTGCCATGGTATACACACACATACAAACACAAGCACAGATATGACTGACTCATCAGTAACACAAGAAAATACATAAACTCTAACACACATGCTAACCTTCCCCCACGAGGCTGCTCTGGTTTTTTAGGTGATTCACACCACGATGTCATCTAACATGATGTCACTGCAGTCACATGTTGTGTCAGAGTTCGTGTCTGCAATAATAAAAGTGTAAACGTGTGAATTTGCTTCACCTAAGTGTGGGGTGACATGTTTGATAACAGCTGAAGGAAAAGTGTAATGACAGCTTGTAATTGACAGATAATGTCACCTTTTGGTCACTCCAGTGTTGTGTATGACGCTCTCTGAGTGTTTCTGTTTTTATATCTTCAGCTTTGTGGGAACATTTTATGAACTATCAGGTTTTACTTAATGTAATTAAGCAAGATTCTACATACACAAAATGTCTTGGGGTCTTTAATGGTCCAAGAAATATAACACGTAATAGCTATTGCATAGCATACCATCAGTGATCAAGGATTCACTATTTTGGTCCTTAATGTACTTACTCATGGTGTGGTGGGACAGCAAAAATTACTACAAGAGTTCAAAACTTGTGTTGGATATGCTGATCCTTATTATTATTTTTTCTTATTTTTATTGTTAATGGAGATAATGAAAACATCACGGCTAATTTCACTTTCACTTTTCTGACACTCAAAGATAAGCTTTTGCACCACAGTTTGGACAGTTAGTGCAGCCATCATTTAGCATGACAAAATACGCAGACATATAAAGATACTTTTACAAATGAACAGTTCACCTTCAAAGTCTTTCTCCAAATGTCACTGCTCTTTTTTATGTAGATCATTTGGACTGCAAATGGTTCTCCATGAGTCGTCCTGAGACTTACTCACACTTATTGATGTCTCCTGTCTCTGTTTGGCAGGTTAGGAGCGATGACATCACAGAACATCCAGCTGAGCCCCTCTTGCGCTCCTGCGTCAGCACAGCCAGCATGAAGGTCAAGAACATGAAGAAGTAGGTGCTCTCAGTGACAGTGTTGCTGCTATTATAGGCTGTAAACCAGGGCTCTTATTCAGGCCACTGAAATGAGGACTTATAAAATGATGGCTGCTACACAGACAGATGAGTCCGCCTGCTGCATGTCAAACGCTTCTCTCAAACATAAGCCCCATCTTTCTCCTTCTCTTTTTCTTTCTTTCACTTTTGCTCTTCTTTTCATCATGGTGTCAGCATGTCTTGAATGCTGATGAGTTGCTGTTCTGTGTGTTTTAGGTTAACATTCCCCAGAGGTCACTTCCCCAGACTGGCAGAGTGTGCTCATTTCCACTACGAGACTGTTGATTTTGGAAACGTTCAGGTGAGTTTCAAAAATGCTTTGCAGAGTTTTACTATGTTCTGTAATTGTGTCTTTGGCTTAAGTTCAGTAGCCATTAAAGTGAATTGTGCCAGAAATGTTCAACTTTGATGTGACAGTGGAATCAATATCCCTGTTTGACTTTTCTGGACAGTCTGCCTTCATTATATCACTTTCCCTATTTGGCTTCACCGGCCTCATTAGGACTCTTAGAGAGCTGATTCTTATTCAGGAGCTAGAATATGAGAGTAAAAATAATAATAAAGAGAAACTGAAACTAAATCTTTTTGAAAAATTTTGTCTTAATTACACCTGGGATAAGTATAGGTGATATGATATCAAAGGAACAGCTCAAGACACAGATGCATTATGGCTACATTAAAACTAATCACACAGGATGATTTATTAGCACAACATCCTGCTCATATTCCACCTTAGCTGTAGACTAAGGTCACTAAATTTATAGTTATTTTAATTTCAACATTCAACAAATCATTCTGAGCAACTAGGCATGTTGTAGGTTTAAGAGAGACCAGTGATAAGCAGAAGCAGTGAGGCCCAAGAGGCTCAGTCATGTGTGGAAGTGGTTGTTAACTGCCTGGTTGACCTCAGTGCAGTACTGTTTGCTTACCAGCAGAGAGCATCAGTCATCTCTGCACAGCTAGAAGCTGCCAGTGTAGCTTAACACTAAATAGTGTAAATAATTCATGCTGCATTTCATGTGGTTGATGCTATTCATGTTGCATAAATGAGCTACATTGTAGCTGGCTGGATGGGTTTTTAATCCTAAAATGCTCCCAGTTTGTTAGGTTAATGTCCTGCTGTGGTTGCTGCGACTGTGATGACTTTATCAGTGATATTGAAGGAAGTGAAGCAGGACTACAGTTTTAGTGACCTTAAAAATGCCACTGTGCAATGTGCTGAATCTTTGACTTAATCTTGGTTATGAGGCGCCGTCTCCCTGACATGCATATTTCTCTCTCTGCAACCACAGATTGTAAAGGGATGCTACTGATCAGGTCTCATGTGTCCTGCTTGCAGAATAGCACAAGGGCAACAAACGGCCTCTGTCTGTGTCTGCATCCTGCTTGACTGATTCCTCTCAAGATTAGCTCCAGTCTCGCCTTGAGAGGGGCTTGAATGAGAACTGTTTTGAAATGACGAAGGGTCGTCTATCCATCTTGTGCCTCTGTATGATGGATGAGCTTGTGCAACTGTGTGTGCCGGTTGAGCCCATTTACTGGCAAACCCCCTTTGTCACTGGAGAAAGGAGAGCGCTTAAGAGGGGGAGGGTGATGGTGTACAGAAGAAGGAGGGGGAAGAGACCGAAAGAGGGAAGCTAGAAGGGGGGTAAGACACACAGAGGGATGCATCCTCGTCTCATATTTTCTGCTTTGAATAGAGCACCGGCGAAGCCCTGTAAATAAGCTTTTTGCATGAGGCAACAGGGGACAGCAAATAGGCGAGTAAGGAGCAGAATTTGAACTCTAATACTCTCAGCCAAGATTTGGCTTGTTGGAGAAGCTTACTGTTGTCCAGGACTGCGGCTGCACACAAAGAGAAAGCCTTTTCCTTCATCTGCAGGTGGATATCTGAGATGCCTTAGTGGGAGGTAACATGAACAGATGAATGGCAATGTTTTATTTGCAGATGTTTGTAAATGAAAAATACCATATGCATGTATGTTTCTGTGCAAAGAATTAAAATCTTCCCTGTGTGAGCATGTCTTGCTTTGAAAGTGGATAGGAGCATTATGCTGTTTGGTTCCCAAATTCTTCATTTTCATTAAGCAATTATTTTTCTAATTCTATAATTCTGTCTATGATCTCCTATTATCCCACTGGGCTCTTGACCTCCTCAATGCTTAATTTTGTTGTTTGGTTTGGACCGATATTTGAAACAAACATTTGCAGTGAACAAGAGCTCTCCCATCATGACTCATTTAAGAGCTTTTTTTTTATTCTCTGCTCTTTGTCTATCTAGTTTTTCTGTATTACTCTTGTGCAGTAACTAGGTCGCTGCTTGTTGTGTAACTGTGTTTTGAGTGAGTTGCTAACAGTTATAAATAACTATTACTTCTCTTGGTTTTGAAGGCCTTTGAAGTCACTTCTCCAGTAATGTCTATCAAGAAATTCCCAAATTACAGCAAGGCTTTGATCTGTTTTGTAATGGGGCACATGGAGAAGTAATGTGTGTTAAATGCACGCAAACTCAGACATCTCAAAGCTAATGTATTATACATTTCATACTGCAGCATTTATGGTAAAGAAGAAATACAAATCAAATCTAAGTTTGTGATAGATGAAATAGAGCAAAAAAATCTTTATGATTAGCACTGCCATGGTAAAAGAACATCAAATCCATCTGTGTTGCTCATGTTTCT
Source organism: Rhadinocentrus ornatus (assembly GCA_037177495.1). NCBI lineage: Eukaryota > Metazoa > Chordata > Actinopteri > Atheriniformes > Melanotaeniidae > Rhadinocentrus > Rhadinocentrus ornatus. The sequence goes on along the minus strand of JBAMHW010000009.1, from coordinate 14,659,895 downwards.
CTCCACTGCTCAGTGTTAAAGTTCTTTTTACTATTTAATGAAAAAATGGGTTTGGACACAAGTTTCATCTTGTATAGAAAGTTTTTGTATTATAGTCATCCATTATTTAGGATACCAAGGTTACCCTCTCTGTTTCTCCTTCTTCTTGGTTCTTTCCATTCATAGCTGGCCTTCGCAGAGGGGCAGACTGAAGGACTAAAGGCTAGTCTGGACTCCAAGGAACTAGTCTTTTTGGTCCAGATCACTTGCCAGGTAATATAATGTTCACATTATTGTTTTATATAATAAATTTCTTTGTGATATTTTTCCTTTGCTTGTGCTCAATGTCCTGTGAAATGGTAAGAAAAGTGCTTTGTGTTTCTGCATATTCATACATTTCCTGTAAAAACAGGTAAGGAGGCTACCTCACTGAAAGGTCTAGTCTGCTCTAATTGGTCAAATACATTGACTGCATAGAATTAAAGTCAAAAAGAATTTTTAATAGTTTTCCAGGAAATGAGAAGCCTTAAAATACCTTATGTCATACCTACTTAACATCATTCCCATTATTGTTAGCCTGGACAAGCATGCAGGTGGCAAGCTATCAAAACACGTCTCAGGAGTCTTAGATGTTCATATTTTCTTTGTTAGGGTCGAAACTGGCTTGTGAAGAGATCTTATGAAGACTTTCGGGTGCTGGACAAACACCTGCACTTGTGTATCTATGACCGCCGTTACTCCCAACTTGCTGAGCTGCCACGATTCACCACGTTACAGGACACCGTGGAGGTACCCTATATCTACATTCGCATTACATATAGCATAGCATAGCATATTATAGCATAGGATAGTACAGTATAGTATAGTCTTTAATACAGATTATGTCATCAATTACAGATAAATTATGTTTATCTGATGATCAAGCTATCCTGTTGTGTTTGACATTACACATAATGTGAATTTTTTATTTTTTTCCCACAGTCAGTAACCACTATGTTGGCAACCTACCTGTCCCGCTTTTCTGCCATTGCTGACAACAAAATCAACTGTGGTCCAGTCCTAACATGGATGGAGGTATTAGTTTTTCTTGATAGTAGTTTCCCAACATTGAGGTTATTTTACAAAAGCTACAGTAAATGAATTCATGCAAATTATTATCCTCTTAGAATTAATATAATATTCCATTTAAAAAAATTGTTTATATATCTGTGGAACAAACAATTAATTGTTAAAGACCTTTAAAGACCTTGCCAGGGTTCACACACTGCTGACCAGTCTGTCACCGCTGGGTGAATCTTGCTATATCTTGCTGTATTTTTAGATGTCGTTAATATGATATTCCCCCACTGGCACACTGGCAGCAATGCATCATCCAACAGTGATTAGTTTGCAAGAGCTTAAGACAGGAGTAACCACTGTGTTGCAGCTGCAAAAGACAAAAAGCAATAGCAGCTTTTGCTGTAATTTTTGAATAATTAACATGTTATTGAGCAACAGAATAGCAATTGAAGAGAGATATTTGTGGTGTAACAGAAATTTTCTCAATGTCAGAGCAGGTAGACAATAATTCAGGTTTAATATTCACTTCCATAAGCTAAGCTTATATTAATAAGTACAGTATACAGATGCTGGAGATGTGCTGGGAGCTAACATTTTTGGGATTTTTAATCAATTTAAAGTTATTAACTCTGTGAGAATGGCTTCTAAAACAGCTTTGTGATTCATACATATTTAAGATGGCTGTGCAGTCTGTAATAAAACAAAATTGCACATGATGTAATTGCTGTGCTAAAAAAAGGAGATAAAAATTCAGGTGGAGAAAAACCGAAAAGTAAGAACATTTTACCTGATATAGTTTCTTGCGGCTTCTTCCTAGCGTTTCTTTTGATAAAGCGTGACCAGCACCCACTGCCTGCCTCTGCACTAACACACTTTTGTTGTTCTTATTTTTAGATCGACAACAAAGGGAATCATCTGCTGGTGTCTGAAGAAGCTTCGATCAATGTCCCCGCCATCGCTGCTGCCCACGTTACCAAACGTTACACAGCTCAGGCCACGGATGAGTTAACCTTTGAGGTAACTGCTGTTATATAAGATGTATGGGTACATACTCTTGCCTGGATAAGTCTGTTTTCAGTTTTTCTTGTTCAAGTAAATTTTTTTATGTGTATTTTGAGCTTGTCATCTTTCCTTTTACTTGAACTCCTGTGTGATCAGATTTTCTTACCTTTCCTGATTCAGGTGGGGGACATTGTGTCAGTCATTGACATGCCTCCGAAAGAAGACACAGGCTGGTGGAGAGGAAAGCATAGCTTTCAGGTAAGTTATCTGCTTTGGATTAAGTATAATGTGCAACAAAGTAGACTGTACTGTAAAATGGCTAAACCTAAAGTTAAGTGGAAGATAAAGATAAAGATACGCACCTTATGTCTTCCTGTTGTCTGACTCAAAATGCTCAGCTTAATAATGCAAACTATATTTTAAGCCTGAATCATTTGTGTTACCCTGCTTTCTGATTTCTGGGCCTTCACTCACATCATTCGACAAAAACATCAAACATCTCCTCTGGTCTTTTTAGCTGAGTGTATCATCATCTCTGCCTGTCCTCTTTTGTCAGATGAATCTCTTTTGTCCCATCTTGCAGGTTGGTTTCTTCCCCTGCGACTGTGTTGAGCTGATAAATGACAAGATTCCCTCCAGTGTTCAAAACTCAGTGCCGAAGCCAGGTACGCTTGAATGTGTCTATGCTTGATGATTTATTTAAAATAGCTCCAAAAGATACCGATTTATGTGATTCAAAGTGGCTGTTATGTGTGTTTGTGTCTTCTTAATCAGTGTGTAAGAAGCATGGAAAGCTTGTAACATTCCTGAGGTCCTTTATGAAGTCTCGGCCGCCACCACAGAAGCTCCGGCAGCGCGGTATCCTCCGAGAGCGAGTGTTTGGCTGCGACCTTGGGGAGCATCTTCACAACGCAGGACACGAAGGTAAAATATTCCTAGATAGTCTTATTTCTAACTTTCCACTATGTAATTTTTGCTGCTGGCAGTTCATATTTTAGTTTGAAACACTATGAAGAAAATACTCAGAAAATTTATGCTTCTGTTTAGATCCTTTTAGATTTTCCATTTTTTTCTCTTTCATTTTGTTGTCAGAAGAGTTTAAAAGCTTTTAAAGCATACTACTGAACTTTGGCAGATTTTCTCACTAACGATGACTAATTCGGCATCTGTCTCTTTTCTGAGCTTTTCCGGAGGGTAAAAGTTAATGTGATGTTGACCCTTGTCTTATCGCTTGCTTTGTCACTTTCTCTCTTTCTTTTCTTCTCTTCCTCTGATAATGTACTCTTGGGTTTCTTTGTTGGATCAGCCATGGTGTAAGGTCTAAAATGCCCAGTGTTGATATCCACTTGCTAGCTTGTGACATGGTGCTGTAAAGCAAAATGCTGTTTTAAAGTGATGCACTAGGAAAAAAATCAAAAATTGGGAAGTGTGATTTTTCAGCCTCAGGATGTTACTGGAGAACAACGGCTCCAAAAATGTGCAAAATAATTGTCACTGTACCATCAAAACAAGTCAAAAACATAGAGTTTTAAAGTTAGAAAATCCTTAAACTCTACTTCAATGCAATAGGGAGAAAAAGCTCATATTTTTGTATTCTCCACCATCTATGCTGAAAGAAGATGGAATGACATACTATACTAGTGGTATTTGCTACATACAGCATAAAAATTAGGTCACAAATATATACCTTCATTTCTTAAAAAGTCTTACAGCATTCAGGTTATGTGCACTATAATAAGCAGGGTATATGGTGTATGCACATTTGGTGCATTAGTCTAGTAAGTATTTACAGTTTAAAGACTGTGTATTTTAATATTTACTCAAAATAAACCTCTGCGCTTGTATTTATAGAGCAGAAAATCGTGCCACCCTGTGCAACACTCTGTGCCAGTGATGTGATTTGTAGTTATCCAACTTTGCCTCCCGTAATAGCTTTAAGTACGTTGTCGCTAAATTTTACCCTTCTGTGAGATTTAGGGAGGTCATACATACATACATACAGTTTTTTTCTTTATGGTGTTTTATAGTATAACTATATGAAGGGTGTGCAGAGCTACAAAGCCCAAAAGTTTTACCAATTTAATTCAACAGAAGACTCTTCTATATCACTGACTTTTACTGTAGACCAAACAATCTATACGTTTTTTACCCTGGGGTCCAATATTTCCAATACAAAGTGGTCTGGGGTCTCATTCAGATATTAACACTGTACTGGTTTAACCATGCACTTGGTTTAATTTGTATTCAATAACTAAAACTAATTTGCCTGTAGTTTAACAGCTAAAACCTTGTAAAATATGACATGATAACACAAAAATATCTTGGGAAAAAACATGAAATAAAATAAAATGATGCAGTCATAAAAAAAACATTCAAAATAATAAAAGCTTCTAATTAAATTAGAGCTTTTTATTCAGCCCTCTAGGTGGTGCTTGAGGCCCAAGAATGGGCTTCGGCCCATAGTTAAAAAAAACACTTGTCTAGACAATTCTTGATTTGGAGCTTATTTGAGACATAGATGAAGCGTGAAGTGCAGATGCAATGTACTTTTTTTTAAATTAAGACATCCATAGTAAGTCTTAAAATAGCTAATCTTAACAAAGGTATTTTTCTTAGGATGTTCCATATTAACAAATAGTTGACAATAAACATGTTGTCTTTTGGCTCCGTTAGTCCCACAGGTGGTTAAGAGTTGCGCTGAGTTCATTGAGAAGAATGGAGTTGTGGATGGAATCTACAGACTCTCAGGGATCTCCTCAAACATTCAGAAGCTGAGGTTTGTGTTTCTTCCATACTTCATCCTATCTCAGAACAAAGCCTTTTATTTAGCAACACCAGAATAACTGCCTAATCTGTTGTATACCATACAAACATTTAAAATGTATTTTCAAACAGGTTAAGTGACTTCCAGCTGCAGGTTGTATTGCCATAGCCACAATTTTGGATGGACTCAGTTCTGACAAACTATGGATCTGAGTTTGGCTTTATGGGTAAAGCTTGTGCAATAAGAAGTAATCTTTGATATTCTGAATAAAATGTCTGTTGAGCCCACAAGAAGCAGTTGTAGATGCTGCTTTCCATATGTTATTATTGAGCTGATTCTCTTAAAATCCATCAAGTACAATTTGTTTCAAGCTGTGCAGCTTTGAATGGCTGTTACGGTCTTCTCATCTATTTTATGCTTGCCAGGAGGTATTTGTGAAACAAACTCCCATCAGTAAATAAACTGAGAGGCACACAAGCTGATGGGGTTTGACAATCAAAAGGCCTCACTTGAAAAACTTGGCTCTCACTACATGAAATGTGCTTTTGGCATTTAAAAAAATATGGCAGATGAAAGGCTGTTGACATTTTGATAACCCATCAAAGGACTTTTTGCATTTAAATGCAAAAATGCATTGTCATATTATTCTGAGAGGGAATAAAATTGTGAATTTTTACAGAAAATGTAATATGTGATTCTTTTGTTAAAATAGGCTGAGGATATTATGATCTAAAAAGGGAAATAAATATAAAAAAATCCTTCTTGTTCTTGTGTGTTTATGCCGACAGATGGGCGTAGGATGAGTACTTCGCTGTTCTGTCTCCTCATCTTTGTCTCCCTGCCTCCATTTAGGCACGAGTTTGACTCTGAACAGATCCCAGACCTGAGCAAAGATGTCTTCAGACAGGATATTCATTCGGTGGGCTCCCTCTGCAAGCTGTACTTCAGAGAGCTGCCCAACCCTTTGCTCACTTACCAGCTCTACGACAGATTCTCAGTAAGGAAGCAGTGGCACTGATGCTGTTACTAATGCTGGGATAAATATGGGAATGGAAGCTGGCATAGTGTTGGGGTCAGATATTGTCAGGAGAAACAGCTGCAAGAAACGCAATTCTTCTTACTGAGCGACAGCAAAAGAGAGAGAAAAAAAAAATTCAAAATGTCAACTCGTTTTGAAGTGCTCCTCAAAATGGGGTCATTGCATTATGCCGAGCTTTCTAGGAACAACAGGGAGAAAAGGGACGCTAAAACCGAATGGCAGATTAGGCAAGCTTAAAATCTGTCTGCTCCGAATATAAAAAGGAATAAAAGAGCAGTGATGTTAAAGCAACTCCCTCTGCTTTGATAATCAGCCTCACAGCAATGTGTGCTTTGTCCTCTGTCTCTCCATAGGAGGCCGTTTCTGCAGCCACAGATGAGGAGAGGCTGGTCAAAATCCACAATGTCATCCAGCAGCTTCCTCCTCCACATTACAGGTCAGCTTTCAAATGAGCTGCTGCACCCTGGTGGCCTGAAATAAAAATGGGATTTAAAGATGCAGTTGCACCACAGTGGAGAGGCAGAAATCCTCTGTGCTGTGATTTTGTATTGGTTTGTGTGAAGCTGTTATGCTGTTAAAGGTGCTTTTTGTGCACAATCCCAATTCTTACAGCACAAGTCTCTTTCTTCAGCTGAGATATTCAGCTATTTGCTGCTCTCATATCTGAATAGAGGAATTTTGTGTTAAACTTCTACTAGAGTAGTTACCTGAGTCACTAGTTATGACTCCATCTGCTGGCAATAGGGAGGATAAAAGTTGTAGGCATTTGAGTCTATTTATTCCAAAAGTTGATAGTATTACAGTGTAAAGGGGGATATTTGTTGTTATTCTTTAACTGCAGGACTCTGGAGTTCCTCATGAGGCACCTCTCCCGTTTGGCTACCTTCAGCTCCATCACTAGCATGCACACAAAAAACCTTGCTATTGTCTGGGCACCGAACCTCCTCAGGTGACTATGACTATCAAAGCTCTGTTGGAGTTGCTGTTTCTTTCTGTCCCTTCAGTGACAGTGAACTGGGGCAAGTCTCAGTGGTTCACATGTGTGAAATAGGTCGCACTGTGCTGTGCTGTGCTCTGTTTCAGGTCCAAACAGATAGAGTCGGCCTGTTTTAGTGGCACAGCAGCATTTATGGAAGTGCGTATTCAGTCTGTGGTGGTGGAATTCATTCTTAACAACACTGAGACTCTATTCAGCTCCAAACTCAATGCTATCATAAGAGAAAGCACTGGTAGGTCATCCTTGCTTAAGAATTTAAAAGAAAATATAAAAGATATGACAGACTATGTTCATTTTAACATTCTGTACTTGAACTCCTCAACTTAAGGAAACAACACCTTATCTAGACCGAAGTCCCTGATGGTCTGCTCCCCGTCTACTAAGTTGCTGTCTTTAGAGGAGGCCCAAGCTCGCACTCAGGCGCAGCTTGGTTCCCCAGCTACCACCCCCAGCCTCACCCACAGTGACTACATCGAGGTTGGTGAAGGACCTGAAGCTCTCCTTGGCAAGTTCCATACAGTCATCGAGCTCCCAGTGGAGAGGTAGATTCATGAACTGCTACAACTGTCCTCCATTTTTGTTCCCGTACGAATCTCCCTGACTCTAAAACATCAATCTACAACCAATTATTTGTAAATTCATTTTCCTCATTACAAATGCTTTATACTGTTAGTGATGTGTCAACGTCTTTTATTAAGAAAGAGTTTAAGTCTCAATGAAACAGGATGATACGTATAAACAATAACAAAATAATAAGTGCAATAAAAATTATGCATATGTAAAAACATAACAGCTTTTTAAATTTAACATCTTTATATTGTTATCCGTAAATCATTGAACAGGTGAGAATGTGATGAAAATGATAAAAAGCTGAAACTCTCATGCTCATGCTAGTTATTGCTTCATGTGTGAGAGAACTTGTGCTTTGTGAGATGACACAAGTTTGTGTTAACGAGGATTTGTTTCTGTGTTTCAGCATCAAACGACCACCTGCTAAGGCTAAAAAGTCTCCTGTGGGGAACTGGCTTTCCTTTTTCCACCTGGGCAAGTCCCACTCTGTGTCCAAACGTAAACTGAAGCGACATCCCAGTGAACCTAATGAGATAAAGAGCATAGCACTGCCAGGTCAGCTTGCTGGTGTTACCACGCAGCCTGAAAACACCCAGACTGTGTTCCTCCAAATCTCAAAGCTTCTTTACTTGTCTGAATGTGTCATTTATTCCTGTTTATCTTGACATTTAGAAAAGCTGCTATTTTAGAGCCAGTTAAGTCATCCATTGAGAAAAATATTTGCTTAAACATTTGCAGGTGGACGAGGAGATAGCGGCACATTGAGGTCTACTAAAAGTGAAGAATCTCTCACCTCTTTGCAAAATTTAGAAGGTAATTATGTATGCAGTTTCATTATAATTCATTAAATGTCACAAAGACTCCCAGGAGTTTATTTGGACTAATATTAAATATGCATCTTTTGCTTTCAATCCCAGGGGAACCTCAGAGTTATCGTCCTCTCAGACTTCGTTCAACTAGTGATGCCATTTCTGCCCTCAGTAGAGACAATCTACACAACGTCAGAAGCAAAGATGACCTCAGAACCCACCAACTGAATGAGAGTCATGATGATGGAGTCTGCACTGCCGCATGTGTTTCCCCACCACACCCGGAGGACGACCTAGACCTTTTCCCGCCAGCTGCGGGCATCTCTACTTTAGACTTTGACCCGATGTCTTTTCAGTGCAGCCCAACGTCAGCAACTCCTACACCACAGCGCAGCAGAGATGGAAATAAGTGGAAGAGGAGCGTAGGGTGTTCCAGTGAATCAGAGCCCATCTTCTCTCCTAACAACAACATCAGCTACTTACACTCTCCAGATGTCAGCCCAGTTCTTGGTAAAAGCGGGAAGAAGGTGACCTCTAAGCAGCTTTCTCCCAAACTAAGAAAAAAATCATTTAAAATGCAGGCAGATGTTCAGACTGTATCAGCCTCTCTGCCCTCTGTGCCATCTTCCTCTTCCCAAATGGATAAATGTGAAGCTCCAGTGGCAGATGGAAAAGAGGCGAGAGCGTCCTTCCAGCACTGCAGCCCACGGAGCACAGCAAGTCTGGCGTCAGCCATGACAGACCTCAGTCAATCTGCACAGAACCTGCCTGATCCAGGTCAGTGGTACTTATCTTTAACTTTACTCAATTCCTTAATTTTACTATAGTTAGTTTTTATTTAAAGTACAGTATAATGCACTCTAGTTTCTTATGAAACTTTTGTGTCTTGTCCCATCATGTCTTACCATAGCTTTGTTTGTCCTGTCATACTGTAGCGTTGTTTGTCTTATCCCTCCCCAGGAACAGATAGACTTATGAGTTCAGTGTCTGTTCTCCCTCCTCACCCTCCTCTGACGAGTGCTGCACGCAAGTTGGCTTTGGCTTTGGTTGAAACTGCCCAAAAGGCCAGCAGTGGTTCCCAAAGAAGAAGCAATACCCCACTGCACCCTCTCCAGAGACAGGAGGCACCTCACTGCCACAACAGACCACCACGGCCCTCTGTTCTCAATCTTCCAGTACCTACTCCGGAGTACCACAACCCTCACGTCTCCTCTGTTTCGAATTGGGAAACATCAATGCACAAGCCCATGGAGACCCAATGCTGCTCCCATCCTGTTCATTTCCTACCTTCGCACCTCTGCTCAGAAGCTGATGGTCAGGAAAGCATGTGCAATTTCACACCAAATGTCAGCCCGCTTGGGTCAGGGAGCTTGGATGAAGGCAGTGCAGAGAGGAGGGACCACAGAGAGGAAAAAGAGCCTGGAGATGTAACCCAAGAGGAGCACACTTATCAGAGTGTTGGAGTTTCGACACCCTCTCAGCCTGTCTGCTTGGCTCAGAGCTCGTTAGCTTCTCCTGTGTATGCCAACACAGACTCTGTAGATGCTTTTAATTTTCGTGCCATTCTTGCAGAGTCTTCCATGCCTGCCTCCATTGAAGAAGTTTTCCCACATCCATTACAGACCTCCTCAGCCCATCACTACCCCCCAGAAGAGGACAGACCTCTGGGGATGGTTGAGGATGTCTACAGTAATCAACATTACCTTCATCATCATCGGCCAATTCATGCAGGACGAATGCCTGCGTCTCACTGCTCTCGACCCAGTGCTCTGCCGCTTCACCTCACTGGGCCTAAAGGCCTGTACAGACAGTCCTCTGAGGGCCGCTGCAACTCTTTAGGTTTAAGGCACCCTTTGTCCCCTCAGTATAGACATTACTATAAAGATGAGCAGTTTATCAACCGCTGGCACAGGCAACAAGGGCAATGGCAAAAATTAGAGGACCAAGGAGTCAGGCATCCAGCCATTCGGAGGGCTCGCTCCTTCCATACCCCTCAGATTAGTCACTATGAGTTGGGAGAAGCAGAAGTCCTGCCCCCTGACACCATGTTTTATGTCGAGGAAAAGACAAGCAAGGAAGCGCCCTACCAAAGGCTGATTCAGACAGGCCTTCACCCTATAAGTCAGCATTTTGAGAACACACGTTCTGAATACAATTACAGACCCTTTTCAGATGTGAATCCGGTAGATGGCTCTCGCTATTTTTTAGATCCTTGCCGGCAAAGTGGTATCCATCACAGTCAGGCTTACACTGTGCATTCCTCCCGAGAAAGCGGACAATCAGATTATTACAACTACTCTCCACACCGTGTCCCTCCTGTGAAGAGAGAGCTTTTTGTAGAGAGCAGAGACACCGTTGTCTATGAGGCTAGGGATGCTGAGGTTTTTGAAAGAGTCGTATATCAACCAGTCAAACAAGAAAATAAATCCAGACATAAAAACACATATCAGGCTGTGTCTCCCTGTGAGAGTCCAGTATCGCCAACTGACACAAGAAACAGGGATATCATTCACACAAGGAGCAAGTCAGACCCAGGAAATGCTGGCCTCCTTTCCACCGACAAGACAGAAAGCCAGAATTTGGTAGCTACATCCCCAACCGAACCAAGGTCCCAACAGGCAGACCCCGTGGTCAGCAGACAGCGGTCTGTTCACCGCTCTGGTGCAGACTTGGGTCCACTGAGGCGGATTCAGATCAGAGAGGGCTCCTCGCAGCAGCCACTGCTTCGCAAAGTCCCCTCCCTCCCAGAAAGAGGCTGCCCCACCTTCAAAAACATAGAGCATAACAGAAGCCATACACAAGGTAATGACCAGGATCGATTAATGAAGACCAATGCTGTCAATAGCTACTCTGGTGCTGTGAAACCCAGCATTCTCAGGAGACCTGGGCGGTCACAGAGCACCAGAGAACATCGTCACTACTATCATTATCATGGAAAATCCCCTTTGGATCCTGAACATCTTGAATCCTTTTCCACTCAGCCCAACAGAAGGACTCAGAGCACTAAAGTCAGGCCCACACAATATGACCACATGGAGGGATATTACGCAGCACCTCAACATAAACCCACAAGATCCAGTACAGCTGTGACAGGATATTTACCTGGCCAGAGCTGCATGTCTCCCCACGGGCAGAGACTTCTGTCCAAGGCTCTGGGCCATGAGGCTTTTTATCATGCTTCACTGAGATCAGAAGCTGGGGTCTACGAGTGATTCAACAACTGCTTTTTATCCAACTGATTCCACATGGGGCCAAAGGAGAACTGCACTTTATCCTCAGCCAGACCAACAGACTGTTGTGTTGAAAGGGTATTTGTTTTAACCTTCAGGAGCTGCTACAAAAAGGGTAAAATGAGGCTGCTGCTCTCTGTCGACATCTGCTCTTGTGTCGACAACACTGGTAGTTATACATTTTGCAGTGGCTTCTGGGAAAGCTGAAAGGGAACAAATTAAATGTATGCAGATATTGTCTTAAATATTAGAATCTGGAAGTAATTGTAAGGAGCATGTTTAAGATTAAGGACTACTGACATGTTTAACTCAAAATCTAAACTACATGAAAATGGATGACAAGGTAAAACTAACTGGTTTTATTATGAATTTGAAGTTTAGGAATGTGTATAAAATAAATGTCCTTTTAAATGTATTATATTTGTATAAATAACACACAGCTAACACGTGGCCAATGTACTGTACATTTTGTTTTCTAATCTAGTCTGCTCAGACTTCTACAAGCACTTTTGAGGATAACCAATTATGAAACAAATTGTCTTAACGTGGTGTACATGAAGCCTATTGATATACAGCTAATATATTTTTTCTGTAAGAAACAGCTGGCTCGGAATTGTTGCTTAACGCTGAAAAAAGAAGCACTTTTGGGGGGTAAAATGAAAGAGGATCTAATGGTTTCTAACTTTTCATATTTTTCTTTGTCATACATTGTATAGTGCAATCTCAGAATAACAAACAACGCTATGATTTATCTTAATTTCAAAGCTACTATAGCAAAATATGCTACATTTAAATGCAAATCAGCTCATGCAGTTAGGTGGAAAAGTGTATTTTGTATGACATTGTGGTTTTGTCACAAAATGAGAAATTCTTTCCTCTTTACAGGGAACTTTTAACAATGTGGTATTTTACATGAAATATGATGTTTTATTCATTAAAGATGCTCTTTCAAATTCAGACATGTAGATGAGGACGTTGTGTTAAGATATGTTAAATGAGTTATTTTAGTGACTGAAAAATAAAGATATATTATCAGCAATTACAGTTTGTTGATCTCTTATGTACACTTTATAGGAGAATGTGTTTTTAATTTCATCACTGTAGAAAACTCTTAAGACTAGCACTGCAGCTCTCTGATATCGATGCATCATGAGATGGGTTTGTTTACATTTTTTATTATTTAAAAATGGAATTTCAAGCACAGTTTTATAGTTAAGAGCTTGGATTTTTGTGGAAAAAGTGAACTTCTTTGACAATATCAGCAGTTTGATGGCAACTTGTTTCACTGGGCTCAAGAAGTGGAAATATTCATAGTTAAGCAGCTTTAAACCCTCATTTATTACCGTAAACATATTGTACAAGCCATGATTGGCTGATTTGGGACGTGCCATACTAATAAATTAATCAAATATGTAGAGAAATAGCCAGATCTTGTTATTGTGTCAATATAGCCCGTTGTTAATTAGCTGGAAGTCTTAAAAATACTGAATAAGTTGTCTGCTCCAAGGTATTTTCACTTTAAGAAATACAGGGAGCAAGTCAGACCCAGCTAGCAACATTTATCAATTAAATAACAATATAATGATAATATAGTCTGTCACACCCAATGGTTTACCGTTAACTGGCTAATATTTCTCAGTTAAACTGAGAAATGGTGTTTTAATAAGGATTATTTCAAGAGTTGAGGTTTGTCTAAAGACTCCTGCTTGTATAACTGGATAATGGCATGACATAAAAAAAATAAATGAGAGAGAGCAGCATGGTACATTGGTACAAAAATGTCCTACAAGTCCCTTTTGGCCACAAGTTTTTTTCCTGCTGTGTTGATATCAGCTAAGCCCGAACAGAACAGATCTGTTAAAGTTTCCAAAAAAATTTAGTTATCTATAGCTATATTTGTTTGGAAACTTTAACAAATATCCTAAACTCTTGTGTTATTCCCCCCCCCATCTCGTTTCCCATACCTAAAAATTGGAGAAAATTAGCACATCAACAGAGAAATTAATACTTATGATTATTAAAAGTAGCTGTTGTGTCACAAAAAAATAAATAAAAAAATATCATCCTGATTTAAGAAGTGATGACTATGACACTGTACTCTAAAATGAAGCTATAAATAAAACCAATAAGCAAAAGTTTTAAAAGTTTTTACTGATGCCTCAAGGGCTTTTGTCCACATTTATCATGAAAATGTCTAGCATGAAAAGGTTTATCGACCTCTTGTTTTCATGTCAGACAGTTCAAGTTAAATTGGCCGTCTGTTTCAGCTTTTTTTTATGCATGTAAAAAAATTTGACAAAGTTGTATTTATTGTTGATTCTGGTATTTATCTAGAATTATTTTTTTACAGTGTAGTTAATGCATTAGTTTTACATCCATTAAAATTCAGATCATTTTAAAATTGTGTTAAAAATAGAGCAAGGTATATTTTTGTCATCAAATCATTTTTTCCATGTTTGATGATGCTCTTTAGATGTTCCACGAGATTCAGACCATCACATAACAAGAGAACCTTTAGATGACAAGACGTTTTACAGCCTTTTCTACCAGTTACAAATAAACAAGTGTGTTACGCTTAAATTTAGTGTACACGAATTGTGAAAATCTTTTTCTTTAAAGCTTTTTGAACCCAGTATAGTTGCCCACCTGTGTTGATGCTACACAAAATAGCAGCCTTTAAAGATTCAGTGGCTTCCAGTACACAAAATGACAGGAGGCTGCTGCTGAGTCTGTGGCAGATACAGCACAAGCCACATACTTAATGTTGTTGAACCTCCCACGCTGTGTGATAATACATAAAACATCTTATATAGTGTAAAAGTTCTTTAAATTGCATTACTTTGAATTTAACCAGTACTGAACTCGTCTTGATTTTGTCTGAATTTAAACGAGTTTTTTTAAATGAATAAATCTTTTATATTCATCAGTGACTATATTCAGTGCACAAAACAATCAATTGTATCATTATTATTGATACTTTGGTAAATAAAACTGATCTCACTGTTTATTCAGACAATGGGATATCATTTCACCCAGTAGTACATGACTGAAGAAATATCTTAAGGACCATTGCTGGCTTTTAGAATGATCTTCTCAAATTGTTTAATTTTAATTTTCTATTCAGTTTTTGTTTAAAAAGTCAAAATACGCACTTTCCCTCAGTTTTTTGGAATAGCCTCCTTATAGTTTCACAAAGGTTTCTTCTGCCTGCTCACCAGGTGGCACTGTAAGACTGCAAAGAGAAAAGATCCACCTACTGCATCCAGGGAAGCAAGTCTCTCACAGATTTGCTTTTCTGACATGCCAAATCTCTTTCAGAAATACTGCAGAGAATCAGGACCATTGTTAATGGCTGTATTGCTTTTTAAATTTTAGGGGGCGGTATAATAAAATAAACAAATGAATAAATAAATAAAACCCCAACTAAATTCAGTGTGCAAACCAGGTGTATTCAGTGTGACAGAGACTATGACTTCAGCTGTAGATGACAGGCTCTGAATGCAAGAGTGATGTTATTTGTCAAATACTGTAAGCTTCTACCCTCAAAGCACATTCAATCATGGTTTGAGGGCAGCTGAATGGCTGTAGGATAATCAGAGGGAATCAGCCAAGGTTGTCCAAAGTGCCAGGGGAATTGTTGCTTTGTTAGAAATTATTAAAGTGTTCCCCCCCAGATCAAAACAGCCTCCCATTCACAGCTGACTGAAAGGCTTGGTCTGTGGCAAAAACCATTAAGAGAGCCTGTGGACTCAAAGCAATGTCTTCTGGCAGCTCTGCATTGCTCCTGGAGCAGCGAGCCATTGTTTATTCATTGGCACATTGGCATTCAAAGTGCATCCTCACTGTTCTCTCTCATAACCAACAAGTTGCAATTTTTATGCATGCGAAGGTTGAAGGCAAATTATTTATGGGAGACTGGACCTGAGGAAAGAGAACAGCCTCTAGTAAAATGGTTTACGTTGAGAGCAATCCTTTTCTATAGGCTATCAAATTTGCTGGATCACAAAAGATATGCATGTGTATTCAGCTTTTAAGAGGAAGGGTTGTTGCCCTGCGAGATAGTCTTGTGCCTTTTCGACATTGTAATGCATTTGAGACATGCCACCTTTCAGAATGAAGCTAAAGTCTTATTTTTTAGTAGGGGGGGGAATAAAATGAATGAGAGAAACAAAAAGACAAAAAAACAAAAACAAAAAAAACTCTAGTATCCCTCACTGTAGGTTTTTACCTCCCTGCACTGCAGTAGAGATTAAAAAAAGAAACCCTTGAGAAATTGCAAGCGTGTGTCTTAATGTGTCCAAACTGGAAAAAATTTACAGCAAGTTGTGGTTTAAATGCAATGAAGAGTAACTTTCACCTGCATGAGAGATTTTTCCACAACATCTGCTGTCGTCCAGATGCAGAGATGAGATGTGTGAGGCATGTGCTGCCAAACACCAGCAGGTGCAAGGTGAGAGGACTGTCACCTCTCCAGGGGTAGGCGATCTGCAGGATAATAGTTGCCATACACATACAGAGATGGCTCTTGAGAGCTGAACAGAATTGTACATTATGACTCTCTAATTCTTGAAGAACAATTCACAATCCTTAATGTTTCTGACTGCAAGTCTGCAGATCTATTAGTAATACAGCACATGGCAGTAGCTGTGTTTTCTCTTTAGTGGCTCCATAAAGAAGCATATTTAGTTGTTCATTACAGTGTAATGTTCCATTACAAAACATTATTTCAACTTTATGAATGTAGACTTCCTCATTGTTTCTTTGATGGATCTTGACTGTGAAGTGCAAAGCATATTCACAGAGTAAGATGGTGCTGTAGAAGCTCTACTTCTGAAATATTCCTTTAGAGAGATAAATCTTGCAATGGCCTATTTTGGAATTCATTTCAGTCTAAATATGGGTGGATATTTTTTCTTTCTTCTAGTGAAAATGTATTAAAAATGCTGTAATTTAAAAGGCTGCCACTGTAATGTGTTATTGCCTGGAAATGTACCTTAAAAAGTGCATTTTGTGAGCTTAAAGCAACACCTCAGCTTATTACAAGTTAAAACATCAGTTTCTGATGTTTTCCTTTGTTCATGTGACAGCGAAGAAGTTAAATCTGCCTTTTGGCTTGATGCCACATTGTCTTCGGTAAGAGCTGACTGATGAGCTTTGCAACAGCTAAATAATAAGATGGCAGTTTGTACTTTTAGGCAAATTCTTTTTATCCTTTCAGCCTCTCGCTGATTATATGGTTTGGGGAAGCTGCTCCCCTTTTTGCCTCAATCAACAGATAATTTTTGCTTTTTGTTTACTTGTTTGTAAAATATAGTGTAGTGTTATTGATGAGAGAAAGTTCTTGGAGATCATCAGTGTCTCACTTCATTACACAGTTAACATGACATAACATTTAATTAAAGCAACCAAAAGAATCTTCAGATGACCAATTAGACCCTTGTTATGGGCATAAATAAGTACATTATTCAAGTGTATCCACGGTTTTGGAAAATAAATATCAGCTGCATTTGAATGATTGCAATGGGGGCAGGAAGGAGAGAAGGGACACAATGCTTTGTGATTGAATAAGTCATTACACCTCAGGTTAACACAAAGAATCCTCGCTTGCAGTAATGGCTACCTATTAGGGCTTGGTTCTCTAATTTGACATTCACATGCATATCAAAGTGACTAAGCAACTAAAGACTGTGTGTTGGCCCATACAATGCAACACTCAGTTTGTGTTACAAATAATGCTCTTGACCTTTAACTGATGAATAATAGCCTAGGAAACAGAATGTAATTATCCGTGGCTTTACAGTTGGTTAAAAAAAAAGTAACCACCAGTTGAGTAGGCTTCAGTCATGTGAATCCATTTTGGGCATTTACTTGTAAAAGATACATCTGTTATTTTGAGGCATGGCTCTGAGGTGCTGAATACAGTTCAATGATTTTGAATTTGGCCAAATTTAAAACCATAAGGCATGCCTAATGAGGAAATTGGAACAAAAGGAAAATAAGTCAACAGGTTCCATGATGCAAAGCATGTATTTTATTCATCAGAGGAGAATAATGGTAAAAGCCCCCCCTCTATGTGGATGAGCAGTTGTTATAATCATCAAATCAGAGGATAGAAATAAGGTTCACTTCAACTGCATGACCAGAAGTGCTCTGTCATTGCTGCAGGTGGACATATTGTGGGGATTCATGGCTGGCCAGTTACTCTGAAATCAAATGCATTAAATAACATTTAATATATGATAAAGACGCTATCAAGAAATTATGCTGCATGTTGAATATAAAAAATAAATAATTTAAAAAGTCATTACATCTATGCAGTCAATACACACGGAACAGAGAGCCTGTCTAGCTTCAGGCTCCACCCCATGCTGTTTCACAAGTGTTTAATTTATGTATTTAAGACTTGCATATAATTTCAACATTGCAAAGCAAAACATGGTAGGAAATAATACATCTTTCTGACATGCCCTTTTAAATTGGCTTATATTAAATATGCTTCAGGGTGGGAGCACGACATTTAAAGAAAAATACTATTTAAGATCTCATCCACATCTACTAAACCACAAGTAATGTGGTCAAAGGTAAGCTAATCACATTAACTCCCTTCTCTTATTTATATTTAATGCTTTCCTTATCATAGCTTTGTGGTGAGGACTTCTTTTGGATTTAAATTGCTAAACTAATTGTCTCAACACATGTCTGTAAATACAACAGCATGCTTCAATCTAAATTTATCATTAATTAGATGTAAATAATGCTACCTTGGATCAAACTGGCACAAAACTAAACTTAAATGACTTAAATGTTTTGACTTATTTAGAGTGTTAAGTGACAAATTGTCAGAAACTGAGGGAAAGAAACCTAATGATGTGTTTACAGGTTATTATCGACATAACTGGAGAATGATGTTCATCCTCACGTTTGGCATAATTACTCAAGTTCCATGGTGAAATTCTAAAAATGACACTATATTATTACTGCTACCATTCCTCAGAACACTAATTAACTGTAGTAGAAAAAGTGTCTTCAATCTTGTTTCCATTAACTTGTCTCTTTTATTCTTTCCTGCACACATTTTCTTGTCTTACCAGCACTGTTGTCTTTTGTTCACATCACAGTGACTTGGTAATAGTGCACCAACACTGGGTGCTTATATATCTCAAGTTTAGGCTTTTATGTCTACAAATGAATACACAGTGATAGCACAAAATCGTTCTTTAGATGATGGCTTCCCTCTTCTCATGGTACTTTGTTGCACTGCATGCGTGCAATCTCAACCATAGTGTCAATGTAGAATCAGTTTAGTTGTGGAGCAACGACCACACAGGCAACTATATAAACAGCTATGCTCAGCAATGTTTTACAAGCCAAAATCTGAATCCTTTGCACAGCTGAACAAAGGAAATGAATGACAAACATTACTCTGTATTTGTCTGTAAACCTCTATATCCAGACTTTCTTGATCTGCTCTGCCAAATCAAAATGAAATGATGGTGGTGGCTGACATTTTACTTCACTATAAAAATAAAGACTTTACAGATATGTGTCTTTCTGTGGGATAAAAATAAGAAGAAAAAGGGGAGAAGAAAAAGGGGGGGGGGGAAACAGCCAGAATCCAGACTGAAGGCTGTAAACCATGCTTGCTAACCATAACTAACCATGTCTCATGAACAATTTGTTTTAACCCTTTAACAGCCTGCTCTACTGTTTGGTACAGCAAAAAAATCAGGATAGTAATAAACCTGCCTGAGTTATGTTTACCACTTGGTTTGAGCATGTAAAACCCAAATCAAGTCATCCTATTACTGTTTAAAATTTGGACTATTTCACTGTTGTAACTATATTAGTTATTGTCATTAATCATTTCTTTTAAAAAAGAAAAATTGATTCTTATTATTATTGTTTAAAGAAAAAAAGCATTTTTTTCTTTGCTTGTGTCTCGCTAAATGTAAAGGGTTAATTCTATTACTAACAATAAAGTTTCTCATTCTTCACCAAATAAATATATTTTCAGCCATCATTCTATGTAAGTCAACAATAGTATAAAAGATAAATAACACCACATTTCACGTATTTTAGCTGCTGACACCATTCATTATAATATATATACAGTAATTACAGTCATTAGAAAAACTATATACAGTTTCTAACTCTGCATATCTTGGACTGCAGTTGGCAACAAATGTTTTTGTTCTGCCAAATCAAGAAACTTAACCTGCTTATGGCTCCCATTGAAGTGGAGCTTTAGCATAGGATGGACAGGGATGACTGTAACTTGCTACATTCTTCAACAATCTATATATTTAATCTTCATGTTATATGACAATAAGATACAAAAGCAACACAAAAAGACATATAAATCTTTTGCAGAGTAAGACATAACTAGTAAAAAACTTTGTAACTAGTTTTTCACATTATCTATGTTAGTCAGTGTCATGATTCTGGCTTTGTTCCTTATTTTACTTTAATGTTTCACGTTTGGGTCCTGTTCAAGGGTTTTGGTATTTAAGTTCTTGTTTGGTTTCAGTGTTATAGGTTTCTTGTATTTAGGGTCATGTTCTGTGTTTTTTGGTTTCTGCTCATTAGTTCACCTGGTCTGATTTGTTCATTCATCTTATCTTTGTCTCGTTAGTTCCGTAGTGTCTGTCTCCTGCCTCTTAAAGTCTGTGTTTGGGTCCTCACATCCACGGCAGTCATGACAGTCTGTCACTATGCATATTTATTTATTTATTTATTTATTTATTTATTTATTTATTTATTTATTTATTTATTTATTTATTTATTTATTTATTTATGTTCTGTCTTCTACCGTTAACAGAAATGAAATCCTTTAGAAATGTAGTAATTATGTTAGTACGACACGTCTTAAACAAAATCCTAAGCTATAGAGTATTAAGAAATTTAAAGCTAACTACCGATTAGGGTATCCTTTACCTCTAATTGACTTTGAAGTGGTTTTCTGTGGTAGAAGCTAGTTTACATCACACAGTTCATTTTGAGATTAAAATGAAGAATAAACTTGATTAGTTTTCCCATGATCTTTTAAATATCCAAACATTAAAGCCAGCATGTCTGGAGATTGTACATAAATACTTTTAAAGTTTAAATCTTATTGACTTCTTTCTCTTTATAAAGACAATGACTTCAATGGTAACAGAGCATAAAACAGATCATTTTAACTTATCCACATCAGTCCAGAAGGGATTGAATTTAAGTTAAAACTCATTCAAGCTGATGAACTTCATCCAACAATGCCTTTCTTTCCATGTGAGGCCCTGTGTTCGAATTCAATGGCAATTTAATTAAAACATGTAACTTTTAATTACCTAACTAATTCATTTAATAAGTGAAAATAGACTGAGTAATAAATTATTGAGGTGGTAATGTTCCTGCAGCTCATTTGCAGGCCATGCAACTGACATCCAGGCTTTTACAGAGGTTTCTAAAGTAAAACAGGCTTTCTAATGAAAATAGAACATTTGCATATGCTGAAAGCATAAACACACACACATGTTAAATGATTGAGCTACAGTGTATCAGATAAAGCACGAAGACTAAATAAATTTGTAGTTCAACAATAGCATATTTTTAAAGACTATCTTTTAAAATATAATCACAAGTGGCAATCTAAGTGACTCAAATTAAGAATACTTTTTAAATTATGATTAATTATGCATTGACAGTCTTTCTAAATATGATAGAAAGATTACATGCAGACGTAGCAAAATGAAAGATAAGGAATGAAGACTGAGAAATGTTTGCTTATTGTATGCAGGTGGGAGCTATGAAGCGGAACGTCAATGTAAATTTGCCGTAAGAAAACTTGTCTTTGCTTCTGCTGTGAAAAGTCACCTTGAGATTTGGTTTTGGGGAAACATCAGAGGATGCTGCTTAAAGCTTAAGCTCAGCAGATAATTACAGATTTCCTGTCTGAAATATTTAACCTTCTTTATTGTATTATTTTGGTTGTGGAGGTGGTGGGGGTACCCCCCCATTAATCACATCTACTGTAAAACATTAACATCCGGCACATTTCTTCCCTCTGGTCTCTCATCTCTGATTAAATATCAGAATATTGAACATTAAGTAGCAACATCGCTGACGTCAGAGCCCATAGTGCTGTTCACAGCATCTTTCAGGTTTGGAGTTTAATCAGCCCACAAACACGAGTCTCTCTTCCCTGACACTAACATACAGGATTAACAGGCGGGCTGTGTGTGCCCTAATTAATGCAGATTTCTCTAGGTCATACTGCAGCAGACTGAGATAATTGTGTTGTGGTTATCACAGGCTTCAGGTGCTTGTCCTTCATCATTGTTTGAAACAACCAGCTCATCTCTTTCATGGAACATGACTTAACATTTCCCTTAACATTAAAAGTCACACAGTACTTTGTGAAGAAATCAAAGACCTCAAAGATTTCAGGTAATTGCACTTCTTTTCTTTTGTTTTCTTTTTCCCACAAAACTCTGACTTGAAGATTAAACTCAACTGGAAGATTGGGTTAATGCTTTTTTTGTGTCCTTATATATTGTCTTCTTATAATTAACCCGTTTCTGTGTTTCAAAGGTAAGTAATAAAATGCTGACTGCGCAATAAATCACATGCTTGGCCGATTTACAGTGCATACTTATTGCTACAGATCACTGAATAACTGCAATATTTGAACTAGGTCATTTTAGCTACTGCCATAAATTTCTAATTAATGCCAAAGGTTTAAACCATCAAATATAAAATGAATAGCAATTGTTGTTTTTCAGTTCTTGAAGGTGATGGTTGGGATTCAGGAAAGATAGATGAATACTTGAATGACTTTGTGATGGCTGAACAATTGAGATGGAGCTACTCCAGAATGAGCTCCTAAGGCCATCTTTTTATCTGTCAAAACAGGATAATTCAAGGACAAGGGTGAAAGTGTCATGGGCAAGTAAGATTTATTCAAGGCCCAAAACTCTTTTACGTTATCTGACAATAAAATAAATTGTAATAACCTTACAGAAAATTCTAATTAGATTTAAAGTAATTATTAATTTCTAATCTTAACTTTAGGTCCACTATGACAACACATTTATTAATTGATGACATCCTCAAAACATTAAAAAACAAACAAACTTAAAATAGTACCAAGCTTTGCTTATTTCATACACTGGCATCACCCTGACTTTTACCCATTTAGGTTCTGGTACAAGTCATGTAACTAAACCCAGAATCTAATCCAAGTTTGCACAGTATGTTTTGTTTTTATTTTTCACAATAATTTAGCTGACGCTTTCATCCAAAGCGACTTGCAATGGTTAGGCAGTAGCGTTAAGGGTCTTGCCTAAGGACCTAACTGGTAGGTGTTAATGTTTGTTCTCCTGGGGGATTCAAACCCTGGTCTCCCACAAGGGAGACTGACGCTTTACCAAATTGAGCTGGTCATATATTAAAACAGCACCGTAACTTAAAAAAAGCATATATTTACCTATCTGATACCCAAATGTGGTGATTTTAGACCCCATGTCCTTCGACATATAAATATATTTAAAGACTAGACTAGAGCTTCCAGCTTTAATAGAAATATGCCAGAAAACACAGTTCAGTTCAGTTTGCTGCACATTTGGTTGGGCAAGGTTTCCATGCTGACCACAATCCATTGCTATCTCCAATGGTTCCATGAGCATCATTACTTGACTATGGTAACCTGATTTGATGAAACACAATTTTTTTGACATCATGGGGAACATAAAGTGCGTATAGATAGAAGCAGGATGTAGTTGGGGAAGAAGGTTAGCTGCTGAGGAAATCTCCATTTTGATGATGATATTAGCCACCTACTGTTGCAGAGAGCCTACACCCTTTGGTGACCTCAGCATTCCCTGCCACTGAACAAAAATTGCACAGGAATGGTTTGATGAGTATCACAGATACATGAAGGTGATCCTGTTTTGTTCAGGGATGGGTGATTATTACTCATTAGAATCAACAAATTTGTCTTGTCTACCTAAGAAAAAGATTTAAAGCCGCAGTGTGTAAGAATTACTCCCATCTAGTGGTGCGCTAATATATTACAAGCAACCGAGTAGTGCTCT